>JABWTJ010000064.1:1978653-2578653 GCA_016801875.1 Solanum sitiens | reverse complement strand
AATTGGTATCAGAGCAGGTTATCTTTGAAGAGTCTAACAACTCAAGATAAGATCATAATGAATTCTGCATCTCCTCTTGGGCATGGTCAAGGACAACACATAAACAGACCACCATTATTTAATGGAGAATACTAATGTTGGTGGAAGACAAGAATGGAAGACTTCATTCAAGCTGAAGATTACGAACTATGGGTTAGAATTACTAATGGACCATTAATTCCTACTATTACTGATAGTGAAGGGAATAAGGTACCTAAACCTACAGAAAAATACGGGGAAGCCGATTACAAGATGTTAGGAAAGAATGCAAAAGCTAAGTGCATTCTCGTATGTGGATTAGGACCTGATGAGTTTAACCGCATCTCTAGTTGTACCTCTGCAAAACAAATATGGGACACTTTAAAAAACGCTCACGAAGGTACAACTCAAGTTCGTAAATTCAGAATTGCCAGACTTTGTTCTGAATATGAGGCCTTTAAGATGAAATCCGGAGAATCACTTCAAGATATGATTACCAGATTTACCACTGTTGTAAACGAGTTAATATCCTTGGGCAAAGTATACACCACTGAGGAACAGGTAGACAAAGTACTAAGGACTCTGCCTAGATCATGGGAAATAAAAGTTACTGCAATCAGAGAAGCCAAGGATCTAACCAATATGACTTTGGATGAATTAGTAGGAAATCTCAAAACTTATGAGATGAATGTTGACAAAAGAGGTGGAGAAAACAAAGAGAAAAATCTTGGATTTAAAGCAACTGAAAGTGATGAATCTGACATAGATGATGATGATCTTGCTCTGATAAGTAAAAACTTCAAGAAAATCTTAACAAGGGGATTAAACGCTAGCAAGAAATCACCATCCCAAAAAGAAATAAATCTTGAGAGACCACAAGACGGAGGTTGTTTTAAATGTGGTAAAATAGATCATCAGATCAAGGATTGTCCTATGTGGGAAGTAGAATGAAAAAAGGGAAGAGTCGAAAAAGAGAAGAAGGAACTTCTCAACAAAAAGAAAAACAAAGAAAAAGAACATGCAATGTATGCAGCTTGGGGAACAGGTTCTTCGAACATGTATAAAGAAGATGATGAGGACATTGCTTTGATGGCGATAGAAGAATTAGATGCTGAACCTGATTTAGACTCTGAAGAAACTGAGGTAAATCTTCTTAACCTAAAAGATAAACTAGTAAAGTTCTCTAAGAAAAAACTTTCATTCCTATTGCTTGCTTCCATAGACACAATTCAAGAACTTGTTAACACCAAGAGCCAACTACTTTCTTCCTTGTCTAGCCTAAAGTTTGAGCACATTGATCTTAATAAGAACAAAGATGACCTTCAATGGAAAATCAAGCAACTTGAATCTCACAATCTGGAACTAAGAACTGAAAATCTAAAACTAAAAGTTCTTGGTAAAGAAAAAGGGGGTGAACTGCCTGACCGAGGTCGACAAACTTAAAAATAACTTAAAACTAGAAAAGGAAAACTCTAGGAGAATAAATCTTGAATTAACTAGGATGAGAAGTGATCTGGAAAGAGCAAATAAGTGGACAAAATCCTCCATGATAGTAACACATCTAGGTAACAATAATAGGAACATTAAAACTGGAATAGGGTATGAACAACCCATAAATGAGAATCCTATGTTTTGTATTATTTGTGGTATCTCAGGTCACTCTAAACAATATTGTCCTAAACACAAAGCTAGTGCAGAAAATAATGCAAGAGGAACTTATAAAACTGTTCAAAGGAACAGGTATACTCAAAGGAAAAATAATCTGCCCAAGTGGGCTTATAGAGATCTTATTCATCCTTTTTATCAATACAAAGGACCCAAGCTAGTCTGGGTTCCTAAATCTAACCTTTGAATTTGCAGGAAAGGTGAGAAGAAGCATACAACATTCACCAATTGAACATGTTGTTTCAGATGCATGATTGTAACTAGAAAAAATTCCTCTCACTTGAGAAAAAAAAAAGAAAGAATGAATAACATTGACTGAAAAAAAAAATTTGAAAAAAAAAGAGTTTGAAAAAAAAAAAAAAGAAGAAGAAAAATACTGAAGAAGCATGTGAAAGGAACAGGTCCAACCTATGCAGTATGTAACATTTATGTGCTCTTAGGTGATCAATCAATCAAAAATATGATCAGCCAAGGAAAACACTTTCAAAAGGAAAAATTTGGAACTTGGGGATGATTAAGGTCATGCTACTCATGCACTATAACGTTGTAGTTGCATCTAGCACGAAAGAGAGGCTTAGTAAAATTGAAGCAAAATTCAGCATTATCCATATATCTAAGGTATGTGCACTACAATTATTCATGATTAAATATAAAGTCAATGCACTTGAACCTATTTCTTCCACTTGTCCCAAAAGATATTCATGCACTAAATACTACCAAAACAAATATCTTCTTAAAAAGCCTTATCCCAATGTGATGGTCTATGGTTGAGATGAAATTGATGGAGGAAACCTCTACTTTGGTGCCTTATAAATATAGATTAAGAAAGTAGAGTGTGCTGGTTCTTAGGGGGAATCTTTTGTATTGAGTAAAGTCTTGGAAGATTTACATTGTGAGGGGGAATATTTTGGGGACCCTACACTTGAACAAAGTTCACCTGTTAGGCTCAACTTTGATGCATCTAGTGAGGGGGAATCGATGGGAGACACATCTGTGGAACCTAGTTGTTCTATTGGGAATCATATAAACTGAAATTTCAGATTTATATCAAAAAAAAAAAAAAAAAAGGTTATAATTGGTGCTGCACCTGATAGTACCACGTCCAGGGAACAGATTGAGAGAACATGTTCCTCTACAAATGATGTTCAAGAAAATGTGTTCCTCTTACTGTCTCTATTGAAATTAAAGATGAGTGAACTATTGTTTCTGTAGAGGGTACACGACTGATCGAACAAGTTCCTTAAAAGTGATATAAAAAAAAATTGAGCTTGCATAGGCCAAGGCGATCTTTGAAATTGAGAAGGCTGCTATTTTTGTTAACCCAAAAGATATGTTTTGCTGCTGAAAAATGACTTACCCTCTCAAGCCCGATCTTTTGATATTACCTAGCCACTCTAGCCTTTGACTTCCCAATTTTTTTTCTCATCACAAATGCTTGATTCTATCTTTAATTTTGATTATAGTGGTGGTGTATATGCTTTTGATTAATGCTAATGTTGGATTTGAGTTTTAAGTTAATGTCTATATCCTATGTTTATGCAAATGCTTTGCTATAGCTAATTGAGTTCTTGATTTTTAAGTGTTTGTGTAAGTGATAGCCCCAGTGACCATGAGTATCGAATTTGCCTAATGTCAAAAGGGGGAAGCAGCTGCATATGAGTTATGTGTACCTATTCAATGCAAGCAGATAAATTTTCCATAGTCAAAAAGGGGGAATTTGTTAAAGTGTCGTTGTTTTGAAGTATGGCAAAGTTAAGGAGTTATAGTAGTAACATGGCAAAAGAAGGAAGATGTGTGTCTTATTTGCTGAGTTCGAAATGTATAATTGTCATCATTAAAAAGGGGGAATTTGTTAGAATGAGAAAGATTTTGATAATTGACAAATATATGAACAGATGAAAGAAACAGGTTGTACAGACGTGTTCCTTACAAAACGAATCCGACTTGGATAAGGAGAACGTCAACCACGTGAATTAGAAGTTATAAAGCTGTGGAATTATTGTTTTTTCGACAACCAACAAGTACATAAAGTTTTCTTTCATAAAAGAGTTTGCAACCAAGTTGAAAAAGGAATTCGCAATCAATAATGTTTTCTTATTTAATTAAGAAAATTTTGTGAAAGGTTTTCTTATTTATTTAAGGAAATTGTGCGTAAGTTTTCCTTGAGTCCAAAGGAAAGAAGCGTAAGTTTTTTCCTGGCAGTTTTCCTAATTAAGGAAAAATTGCTGGACATGTTTACATGTATCCAAGTCAAGTGCAACAGGGAGCTCGATGAGAAGAAAGATTACGTGTTGCTCGATGCGGCAAAGTCTTGATGCGGTAGTGATGAAGTGTTCATTCAAGTTAAAGCGCAGCAAGGATTTCAATTTTATAAAGGAGTTCAAAGCCAAGTGAAAGAAGGAAAACTAATTCCTATTTAAGGAAATCTATTTAAGGAAATTGTGTTTTCTTATTTATTTAAGGAAATTGTGCTTTCTTATTTATTTAAGGAAATTCTGTAGAAAAGGAGTCCAAGTAGAAGTCAACAAGGATTTGTAGAAGGCAAATACAAGTTGAATTATACAAGGAGTTGTTGAAGTTCTGATCTATAAATAGGGAGCTATTTGCATCAGAAAAAATTGCGCACTTACACAGAGAAAAGATCAAAACACAATCAAGAGGTTTGAGAGAGTTTTGAGATTTATTGGGGGTGTTGCAATTTGTGAGGAAAAATTGTAAGATTGTATTCAAGAGTCTTGTTTACAATCTGAGTTTTGTGAGTAGGAGTTGTTCGACAAGTTGTAGAACTTGAAGAACATTAGAAGATATAAAACCGGGGGTTTTTGTGTCTTTGGGTAGCTAAAAATTAGAGTTTATAATTTCTTAGCTAGGAATTAGAGTTTATAATTTCTCTAGGGATTAGAGTTTATAATTCCTTAGGTTACATAGCTTTGTAATCTTTTGTTGAGACTTGAAGTTTAATAAAGTGGAGTTAAATCCTACAGAGGTGTAGGTCGTGGTTTTTACCCTTGTGAGTTGGGGTTTTCCGCGATAAAATATTGTGTCATTATTTTATTTGCTTCACAAAACGTAACTGCTGTAATTCTGCAAAGGAACATATAGAACAAACCTGTTCCTAAGGCGAATTTGGGGGTCAGAATTCAACAGGCTCCATACAAATTTTGCAGCAACATGGTTGAGAATCATATGCCAATTCGTGCTCTTGAATTTTTTTTAATGCGTTTCCCATGATTATTGTTGACTAAGCTATTAGTTAGCGAAATTCATCATATATATAAAATTATATTAGGACTCAAAGAAACCTATTTCAACTTTGAAATCTAATTTCACATGAATTAAATAAACTATATTTGTAAATGGTTTTGAAGTAGAACTCAAATAGAAAACTTAATTACGTATTTTAAAAGTTACTTAGGCTAATTACATTTGTCATTGTCATAACCTTCTGAAAAAGTTGTAAATAATTAACCTCTTTGTGTTTGAAAAGTTAAAATTTTGTTTTTTTCCATATTCAGGAGAGCACTATATATATTATTATTGGTAGAGTATAGCAAACATTCACTCAATCGTATTAATTTGAATTACATTATTTTCAGTAACAATTCAATCACCCATAAACAAATCCTTGACATATATGATTAGTATTTTATTTTCTAAAAACAAGACAGTTCTATTTACACCTACTTTTTTTTTAGAACTCTTACTATTTTGTTTTTCTTTTTATCGGAAAAGGGTCAAAATTGCTCCTGAATCATACGAAATAGACATATACCCTTCATTACATTTTGGGCTCAAAAATACCCCCGATATTATTCTAGAAGACCACAAATACCCTCAAGAGTTAACACCCCAATTTTTAGTGACGTGGCATGCCTCATGTGACTAATCCCTCCACCTAAGCGTTGCCAATTAAGATTCACTACAAAAGAACTTGATCTTTAGTGGCGACAGAGTTGCCACAACATCCCAAAAAATTGTCACTAAAAGTTATGAGTGATTTTTAGTGACGACTAAGGCTCCAACAACCATTTGCTAGTAAAACTTATTCTTCCAACAAAAGAAATATGATAACTAATTTTCGATTGCAACCTAATTTTCTAAAATAAATAACTTGCAATATCAATATAAAAAACACCAATATTATTACGAAAAATCATGAAAATTACTTCTCGATTCACATCTCATACTATATAATGCATCATTGTACATGTTATACATTTACATATAACATAAAAATAAAACATACAGTGTCTTCAAACTCCTACTCAGTCAATATCATTTTTGTTTTCTATAAAACAATGAAGAAAAAAACACAAAATTAGAATTTAATGTTAAAAACTTTTAGTGACGATTTTTTGGGCTTTTGTGGCGACTATTGTCGCCGCTAATAGTTCTTTTGTAGTGTATCCTAGTTGGCAATGCTTAGGTGGGAGGATTAGTCTCACGTGGCTTGCCAAGTCAATAAAAATTATTGGGATGTTAACTCTTGAGGGTATATGTGGTCTTTTAGGATAACAGCAAGGACATTTTTTATTCAAAATATAACGAAGATATAAATGATCTATTTCACATAATTTAGAGGCACTTTTGACCTTTTTTCGTTTTTTGTTAGGACGGTTATATGACAGCCAAAAATCATTGACAAATTTTCATTTTCTAAGAAACTCACGATAGTTTTTAATTGTTTTATTGTATAATAAATATGATAAATGACAATTTGTCCATTACAAAACATTTTAATGAAGCCAAAGTTCAATCAACTTTTTAAACAAACTTCATGCTTTTAATTTGGTATAAATAAATTAGTCATAAAGGTAACAAGTGTCCTATTTTAATTATAATTTAATATCAGCTTTAAGGGTGAATATGTTATATTTCACTTTTATATCCTATATATACCTATCTTATTTAGTACGGTATTTGCCGTGCACTTTACTAATATACCAAAAAGAAAAGTAAAGAGGAACAATCGCAGAAGCTTCCTACATTTATGAACCTATTTTTTCTTACTAATTCAATGAAGCAAAAAGATTTTGAACCTTACGAAATCTTTTTTTACTCATATGAGTACGTGAAAAGAGGAATGGTCGCAGAAGTTTCCTACATCTATTAATTATTAACTGTTTATTACTTCCTTCTGTCCACAAATATAAACGAATATTTATAAGGTATACTAAAAATTAATATTCAAGATTAATTATCAATTTAAATAATTAAGAAATATTTAGTTTTATTTTTTAATTCTGCCCTTAATAATTCTCCATTTTGTTCATTTAAAAGTTACATAGACTTTTAATATTTTTGCTATAGTAGGGCTATATTAATCGAATTACACCTTATATTAAATTTTCCTTAAGGAGAGTGCATGACTTTACCCTTGAAAAAAATTGCGGACGAAGGAGGGAGTATCAATTTTTTTCGTGTATATTCGTTATTATATCTATAGTTACTGAAAATAATATGAAATTGATATTTGAGAATCAAATTTATTTTTCATTTTTGTGAATAATTTAATGTGAGAATACTTTTTAGTGTTTATTTAATAAAAAAGTTAAATTGAAATATGTTTTCAGAGTTTAACTCACAAGGAAAAAAAAAGAGAAAACCATGGTCAAATCACAAATGCCCCTTTAAATTCCAGGGTCTTCTTTTCGTGTCCTATAAGTTTATTGTATATGACAAATTTAAATTAACCAAGTAATTAAATCATGAAAAGTTTGTACTTTTTAAGTTTAGTTTTGTTTGTCTTATTTGGACTTAATATGTTTGTTAAAAAAATTAATTAAATTTTTAGAGGTTTTTTTTATTGTTCAAAATAATTGAATTGCTTAAAGTTTAAGATGATTGTTTAATTACTTTTTCTGTCCAATAATAATTATTTATTATTAATTTGACATACCTATGGAGAACTATGTAAAGAAGCGTAATTTTAGTATATCACTCTTTGAATATATACAATGTCTTGAAAAATATAATAGGTAAATGACTATAATTAATGATAAAGATAAATAGAAACTAAGTGTAAAATTATCCATGAATTTCATAAAGTGAACAAGTATTATAGGACATTTATTTTTAGTATAGTGAACAAGTATTATTGGACGGAGGAAGAATTTTTTGCTCTCCATATTTCCCAATCTTTTTATGAAGTTTGATACTCACTTTCTAAAAGATAAATCACACTTTATAAGGTTATATTTATGATTTCACAACGAATAATATTGAAAATTGTGATATAAATTATGTCCTTAAATGTTTCTCTTGATAAGTTTGCGAAACCAGTTAATATGAAATACGTAAAAATACTCCCTATTCCATATTTTAATTGAATATTTGGAGCTTTTTTTTTTGAAAGATCAAATGGTCATTTGATTTTTTTTCATATGTCTTTTTCTTTAAAATTTGATATTTCTAGGAAATAAATAGATTACTTGCAATGTTATATTCATGATTTCACAAAGAATAATAGTGAAAAATATGATTTAAATTGCATCCTTGAATATTTTTCTTAATAAGTACAAATTGCCTCATAAATTCAATTAATTTTCTTAATAAGTGCGCCTTGACTCACAAATATAGTTAATATAGGATAGAGAAATCATTATTTCTTAAGAAAAAATGATTTGAATAATAAATAATTCAATACTAAAAATAAAATATAATAATTTTTTTATAATATGTCAGTAACAGTGAACTATTTTTGGAATAGTAAATATAAATGAATAGAGGGATTTTAGGAATAACTTATAAATAAACAAAAAAAAAAATGTTTAACCTGTGTGATATTCCAATTCAAAGAAAGTTCAGCTGATAATTGAAAAAGAAGGATTAACTGCAAAAGTCATACGTGAAAGAAAATTTTGGGGAAAATATTACTCCTACAATTTACAATCCGTAGTATAAGAGGAAGACCTAAAACGACCCTCCCTTTTCCCACACAAAAAGTACTTAAAAAAAAAAAACAACTCAAAACACTTCACTCACAATTTTGACACTGATCATGGGAAACACACAGGCAAAATTGGCCCAAAATCAGTCAGAACAAGAATCACCAGTCGCAGAATCACCAGATGAATCATTCACTTGCGAAATTTGTATCGAGCCTATATTATTACCTAACAAAAAATTCAAGAACCAGAATCTTTGTGTTCATCCGTTTTGTATCGACTGTATGGTTAAATACATCGCCGTCAAGCTTGAGGACAACGTCGGCAACATTCCGTGTCCGTCTCTGAGTTGTGAGAATTTTTTGGACCCAATTTCGTGCCGGAATCTTGTTGGCCCCCAGCTGTTTGTGAGATGGTCGGACGTGTTGTGTGAATCTTCTGTTTTAGGGTTAGCACATTCTTACTGTCCGGATCGGAGATGTTCGGCTTTGATTTTAGATGAGTGTGGTGGTAAAGCGAAGCGATCAAAGTGCCCGAATTGCAAGAAGCATTTTTGCTTTCAATGTAAGCTTCCATGGCATTCTGGATTTCAGTGTGAAGAGAGTCGAGAATTGAGGGATAGAAACGATGTCGTTTTTGGTGTGGTTGCCGAGGCTAATAAGTGGAAAAGGTGTCCACAGTGTCGTCACTTTGTTGAACTTATTGAAGGTTGCAAAATTGTTAAATGCAGGTTAGTCTTATTTGCTTTTTCCTCTCTGCTTTTTTTATTTGTGAATTGTGAACAAGTCATCCTAATTTTTGATGGAAAAAAAACCCTCATATTTATGGATTACAACTTCTGAGGTTTACTTGAGTTGAGTTTCTACAGTAAGCAATTTTTCTACCTGACCCACTTGTCCGATTACACGGCTACGTTGTTGTTGTTGTGGTGGTGGTGATTATACAGGAGTCTGCACCTTTTGGTGCGTTTGTACATTGTTTTAGTATTAATTGCAAAATTTTGCTAACCCTATAGTAGTTATTTTTTTCTATAAGAATTAGGAGACATGTACCAGAGCGGGTAGAGGTCATGGATTTAATAATATCTTAGTACATTGATCCTGAAAATATATCAGGTCCCCACATATGGATGTAATCTTGAAGAACTAACTAAATAAATAAAGGTGTACTCTTTTTAATGCTTGTCAAGGTGACCATGCAAATATTTAGTATTGAATTGGAATTGGTCCCCTCCACAAGCTAGGAGTAAAGCTGCATACTCTCCACTCTCCCCAGACCCTGAACCAGGTATTGTTGAATTGGAATTGATCCGAATACAAGAGTAAGTTTGGGATTGAATTACAAGTAATTGGTTGATAAGGTTTTAACTCTTGGGGAAGGGAACACATGATTTAGAGGACTTGCATTTAGCTATTATAACCAAAAGAGGAAGAAAAAATGAATGTCAAAATGATTCCTCCCTGCATACATGGGTTCCCTGGAATTTGAGGACCAAAAAGTTGTTGTTTGGCTGCAGAATACTTAGCTATCAATATGTTAATAGTCTTTTTTAGAGACTTTCAATGTATATCTAGTTAGTCAATTTTTTAAGACTTGTATCGCTTTGTTGTGGCATTCCAGTATCTACTTAATCTCCTCTTGGGCATGGTCAAGGACAACACATAAACAGACCACCATTATTTAATGGAGAATACTAATGTTGGTGGAAGACAAGAATGGAAGACTTCATTCAAGCTGAAGATTACGAACTATGGGTTAGAATTACTAATGGACCATTAATTCCTACTATTACTGATAGTGAAGGGAATAAGGTACCTAAACCTACAGAAAAATACGGGGAAGCAGATTACAAGATGTTAGGAAAGAATGCAAAAGCTAAGTGCATTCTCGTATGTGGATTAGGACCTGATGAGTTTAACCGCATCTCTAGTTGTACCTCTGCAAAACAAATATGGGACACTTTAAAAAACGCTCACGAAGGTACAACTCAAGTTCGTAAATTCAGAATTGCCAGACTTTGTTCTGAATATGAGGCCTTTAAGATGAAATCCGGAGAATCACTTCAAGATATGATTACCAGATTTACCACTGTTGTAAACGAGTTAATATCCTTGGGCAAAGTATACACCACTGAGGAACAGGTAGACAAAGTACTAAGGACTCTGCCTAGATCATGGGAAATAAAAGTTACTGCAATCAGAGAAGCCAAGGATCTAACCAATATGACTTTGGATGAATTAGTAGGAAATCTCAAAACTTATGAGATGAATGTTGACAAAAGAGGTGGAGAAAACAAAGAGAAAAATCTTGGATTTAAAGCAACTGAAAGTGATGAATCTGACATAGATGATGATGATCTTGCTCTGATAAGTAAAAACTTCAAGAAAATCTTAACAAGGGGATTAAACGCTAGCAAGAATCACCATCCCAAAAAGAAATAAATCTTGAGAGACCACAAGACGGAGGTTGTTTTAAATGTGGTAAAATAGATCATCAGATCAAGGATTGTCCTATGTGGGAAGTAGAATGAAAAAAGGGAAGAGTCGAAAAAGAGAAGAAGGAACTTCTCAACAAAAAGAAAAACAAAGAAAAAGAACATGCAATGTATGCAGCTTGGGGAACAGGTTCTTCGAACATGTATAAAGAAGATGATGAGGACATTGCTTTGATGGCGATAGAAGAATTAGATGCTGAACCTGATTTAGACTCTGAAGAAACTGAGGTAAATCTTCTTAACCTAAAAGATAAACTAGTAAAGTTCTCTAAGAAAAAACTTTCATTCCTATTGCTTGCTTCCATAGACACAATTCAAGAACTTGTTAACACCAAGAGCCAACTACTTTCTTCCTTGTCTAGCCTAAAGTTTGAGCACATTGATCTTAATAAGAACAAAGATGACCTTCAATGGAAAATCAAGCAACTTGAATCTCACAATCTGGAACTAAGAACTGAAAATCTAAAACTAAAAGTTCTTGGTAAAGAAAAAGGGGGTGAACTGCCTGACCGAGGTCGACAAACTTAAAAATAACTTAAAACTAGAAAAGGAAAACTCTAGGAGAATAAATCTTGAATTAACTAGGATGAGAAGTGATCTGGAAAGAGCAAATAAGTGGACAAAATCCTCCATGATAGTAACACATCTAGGTAACAATAATAGGAACATTAAAACTGGAATAGGGTATGAACAACCCATAAATGAGAATCCTATGTTTTGTATTATTTGTGGTATCTCAGGTCACTCTAAACAATATTGTCCTAAACACAAAGCTAGTGCAGAAAATAATGCAAGAGGAACTTATAAAACTGTTCAAAGGAACAGGTATACTCAAAGGAAAAATAATCTGCCCAAGTGGGCTTATAGAGATCTTATTCATCCTTTTTATCAATACAAAGGACCCAAGCTAGTCTGGGTTCCTAAATCTAACCTTTGAATTTGCAGGAAAGGTGAGAAGAAGCATACAACATTCACCAATTGAACATGTTGTTTCAGATGCATGATTGTAACTAGAAAAAATTCCTCTCACTTGAGAAAAAAAAAAGAAAGAATGAATAACATTGACTGAAAAAAAAAATTTGAAAAAAAAAGAGTTTGAAAAAAAAAAAAAAGAAGAAGAAAAATACTGAAGAAGCATGTGAAAGGAACAGGTCCAACCTATGCAGTATGTAACATTTATGTGCTCTTAGGTGATCAATCAATCAAAAATATGATCAGCCAAGGAAAACACTTTCAAAAGGAAAAATTTGGAACTTGGGGATGATTAAGGTCATGCTACTCATGCACTATAACGTTGTAGTTGCATCTAGCACGAAAGAGAGGCTTAGTAAAATTGAAGCAAAATTCAGCATTATCCATATATCTAAGGTATGTGCACTACAATTATTCATGATTAAATATAAAGTCAATGCACTTGAACCTATTTCTTCCACTTGTCCCAAAAGATATTCATGCACTAAATACTACCAAAACAAATATCTTCTTAAAAAGCCTTATCCCAATGTGATGGTCTATGGTTGAGATGAAATTGATGGAGGAAACCTCTACTTTGGTGCCTTATAAATATAGATTAAGAAAGTAGAGTGTGCTGGTTCTTAGGGGGAATCTTTTGTATTGAGTAAAGTCTTGGAAGATTTACATTGTGAGGGGGAATATTTTGGGGACCCTACACTTGAACAAAGTTCACCTGTTAGGCTCAACTTTGATGCATCTAGTGAGGGGGAATCGATGGGAGACACATCTGTGGAACCTAGTTGTTCTATTGGGAATCATATAAACTGAAATTTCAGATTTATATCAAAAAAAAAAAAAAAAAAGGTTATAATTGGTGCTGCACCTGATAGTACCACGTCCAGGGAACAGATTGAGAGAACATGTTCCTCTACAAATGATGTTCAAGAAAATGTGTTCCTCTTACTGTCTCTATTGAAATTAAAGATGAGTGAACTATTGTTTCTGTAGAGGGTACACGACTGATCGAACAAGTTCCTTAAAAGTGATATAAAAAAAAATTGAGCTTGCATAGGCCAAGGCGATCTTTGAAATTGAGAAGGCTGCTATTTTTGTTAACCCAAAAGATATGTTTTGCTGCTGAAAAATGACTTACCCTCTCAAGCCCGATCTTTTGATATTACCTAGCCACTCTAGCCTTTGACTTCCCAATTTTTTTTCTCATCACAAATGCTTGATTCTATCTTTAATTTTGATTATAGTGGTGGTGTATATGCTTTTGATTAATGCTAATGTTGGATTTGAGTTTTAAGTTAATGTCTATATCCTATGTTTATGCAAATGCTTTGCTATAGCTAATTGAGTTCTTGATTTTTAAGTGTTTGTGTAAGTGATAGCCCCAGTGACCATGAGTATCGAATTTGCCTAATGTCAAAAGGGGGAAGCAGCTGCATATGAGTTATGTGTACCTATTCAATGCAAGCAGATAAATTTTCCATAGTCAAAAAGGGGGAATTTGTTAAAGTGTCGTTGTTTTGAAGTATGGCAAAGTTAAGGAGTTATAGTAGTAACATGGCAAAAGAAGGAAGATGTGTGTCTTATTTGCTGAGTTCGAAATGTATAATTGTCATCATTAAAAAGGGGGAATTTGTTAGAATGAGAAAGATTTTGATAATTGACAAATATATGAACAGATGAAAGAAACAGGTTGTACAGACGTGTTCCTTACAAAACGAATCCGACTTGGATAAGGAGAACGTCAACCACGTGAATTAGAAGTTATAAAGCTGTGGAATTATTGTTTTTTCGACAACCAACAAGTACATAAAGTTTTCTTTCATAAAAGAGTTTGCAACCAAGTTGAAAAAGGAATTCGCAATCAATAATGTTTTCTTATTTAATTAAGAAAATTTTGTGAAAGGTTTTCTTATTTATTTAAGGAAATTGTGCGTAAGTTTTCCTTGAGTCCAAAGGAAAGAAGCGTAAGTTTTTTCCTGGCAGTTTTCCTAATTAAGGAAAAATTGCTGGACATGTTTACATGTATCCAAGTCAAGTGCAACAGGGAGCTCGATGAGAAGAAAGATTACGTGTTGCTCGATGCGGCAAAGTCTTGATGCGGTAGTGATGAAGTGTTCATTCAAGTTAAAGCGCAGCAAGGATTTCAATTTTATAAAGGAGTTCAAAGCCAAGTGAAAGAAGGAAAACTAATTCCTATTTAAGGAAATCTATTTAAGGAAATTGTGTTTTCTTATTTATTTAAGGAAATTGTGCTTTCTTATTTATTTAAGGAAATTCTGTAGAAAAGGAGTCCAAGTAGAAGTCAACAAGGATTTGTAGAAGGCAAATACAAGTTGAATTATACAAGGAGTTGTTGAAGTTCTGATCTATAAATAGGGAGCTATTTGCATCAGAAAAAATTGCGCACTTACACAGAGAAAAGATCAAAACACAATCAAGAGGTTTGAGAGAGTTTTGAGATTTATTGGGGGTGTTGCAATTTGTGAGGAAAAATTGTAAGATTGTATTCAAGAGTCTTGTTTACAATCTGAGTTTTGTGAGTAGGAGTTGTTCGACAAGTTGTAGAACTTGAAGAACATTAGAAGATATAAAACCGGGGGTTTTTGTGTCTTTGGGTAGCTAAAAATTAGAGTTTATAATTTCTTAGCTAGGAATTAGAGTTTATAATTTCTCTAGGGATTAGAGTTTATAATTCCTTAGGTTACATAGCTTTGTAATCTTTTGTTGAGACTTGAAGTTTAATAAAGTGGAGTTAAATCCTACAGAGGTGTAGGTCGTGGTTTTTACCCTTGTGAGTTGGGGTTTTCCGCGATAAAATATTGTGTCATTATTTTATTTGCTTCACAAAACGTAACTGCTGTAATTCTGCAAAGGAACATATAGAACAAACCTGTTCCTAAGGCGAATTTGGGGGTCAGAATTCAACAGGCTCCATACAAATTTTGCAGCAACATGGTTGAGAATCATATGCCAATTCGTGCTCTTGAATTTTTTTTAATGCGTTTCCCATGATTATTGTTGACTAAGCTATTAGTTAGCGAAATTCATCATATATATAAAATTATATTAGGACTCAAAGAAACCTATTTCAACTTTGAAATCTAATTTCACATGAATTAAATAAACTATATTTGTAAATGGTTTTGAAGTAGAACTCAAATAGAAAACTTAATTACGTATTTTAAAAGTTACTTAGGCTAATTACATTTGTCATTGTCATAACCTTCTGAAAAAGTTGTAAATAATTAACCTCTTTGTGTTTGAAAAGTTAAAATTTTGTTTTTTTCCATATTCAGGAGAGCACTATATATATTATTATTGGTAGAGTATAGCAAACATTCACTCAATCGTATTAATTTGAATTACATTATTTTCAGTAACAATTCAATCACCCATAAACAAATCCTTGACATATATGATTAGTATTTTATTTTCTAAAAACAAGACAGTTCTATTTACACCTACTTTTTTTTTAGAACTCTTACTATTTTGTTTTTCTTTTTATCGGAAAAGGGTCAAAATTGCTCCTGAATCATACGAAATAGACATATACCCTTCATTACATTTTGGGCTCAAAAATACCCCCGATATTATTCTAGAAGACCACAAATACCCTCAAGAGTTAACACCCCAATTTTTAGTGACGTGGCATGCCTCATGTGACTAATCCCTCCACCTAAGCGTTGCCAATTAAGATTCACTACAAAAGAACTTGATCTTTAGTGGCGACAGAGTTGCCACAACATCCCAAAAAATTGTCACTAAAAGTTATGAGTGATTTTTAGTGACGACTAAGGCTCCAACAACCATTTGCTAGTAAAACTTATTCTTCCAACAAAAGAAATATGATAACTAATTTTCGATTGCAACCTAATTTTCTAAAATAAATAACTTGCAATATCAATATAAAAAACACCAATATTATTACGAAAAATCATGAAAATTACTTCTCGATTCACATCTCATACTATATAATGCATCATTGTACATGTTATACATTTACATATAACATAAAAATAAAACATACAGTGTCTTCAAACTCCTACTCAGTCAATATCATTTTTGTTTTCTATAAAACAATGAAGAAAAAAACACAAAATTAGAATTTAATGTTAAAAACTTTTAGTGACGATTTTTTGGGCTTTTGTGGCGACTATTGTCGCCGCTAATAGTTCTTTTGTAGTGTATCCTAGTTGGCAATGCTTAGGTGGGAGGATTAGTCTCACGTGGCTTGCCAAGTCAATAAAAATTATTGGGATGTTAACTCTTGAGGGTATATGTGGTCTTTTAGGATAACAGCAAGGACATTTTTTATTCAAAATATAACGAAGATATAAATGATCTATTTCACATAATTTAGAGGCACTTTTGACCTTTTTTCGTTTTTTGTTAGGACGGTTATATGACAGCCAAAAATCATTGACAAATTTTCATTTTCTAAGAAACTCACGATAGTTTTTAATTGTTTTATTGTATAATAAATATGATAAATGACAATTTGTCCATTACAAAACATTTTAATGAAGCCAAAGTTCAATCAACTTTTTAAACAAACTTCATGCTTTTAATTTGGTATAAATAAATTAGTCATAAAGGTAACAAGTGTCCTATTTTAATTATAATTTAATATCAGCTTTAAGGGTGAATATGTTATATTTCACTTTTATATCCTATATATACCTATCTTATTTAGTACGGTATTTGCCGTGCACTTTACTAATATACCAAAAAGAAAAGTAAAGAGGAACAATCGCAGAAGCTTCCTACATTTATGAACCTATTTTTTCTTACTAATTCAATGAAGCAAAAAGATTTTGAACCTTACGAAATCTTTTTTTACTCATATGAGTACGTGAAAAGAGGAATGGTCGCAGAAGTTTCCTACATCTATTAATTATTAACTGTTTATTACTTCCTTCTGTCCACAAATATAAACGAATATTTATAAGGTATACTAAAAATTAATATTCAAGATTAATTATCAATTTAAATAATTAAGAAATATTTAGTTTTATTTTTTAATTCTGCCCTTAATAATTCTCCATTTTGTTCATTTAAAAGTTACATAGACTTTTAATATTTTTGCTATAGTAGGGCTATATTAATCGAATTACACCTTATATTAAATTTTCCTTAAGGAGAGTGCATGACTTTACCCTTGAAAAAAATTGCGGACGAAGGAGGGAGTATCAATTTTTTTCGTGTATATTCGTTATTATATCTATAGTTACTGAAAATAATATGAAATTGATATTTGAGAATCAAATTTATTTTTCATTTTTGTGAATAATTTAATGTGAGAATACTTTTTAGTGTTTATTTAATAAAAAAGTTAAATTGAAATATGTTTTCAGAGTTTAACTCACAAGGAAAAAAAAAGAGAAAACCATGGTCAAATCACAAATGCCCCTTTAAATTCCAGGGTCTTCTTTTCGTGTCCTATAAGTTTATTGTATATGACAAATTTAAATTAACCAAGTAATTAAATCATGAAAAGTTTGTACTTTTTAAGTTTAGTTTTGTTTGTCTTATTTGGACTTAATATGTTTGTTAAAAAAATTAATTAAATTTTTAGAGGTTTTTTTTATTGTTCAAAATAATTGAATTGCTTAAAGTTTAAGATGATTGTTTAATTACTTTTTCTGTCCAATAATAATTATTTATTATTAATTTGACATACCTATGGAGAACTATGTAAAGAAGCGTAATTTTAGTATATCACTCTTTGAATATATACAATGTCTTGAAAAATATAATAGGTAAATGACTATAATTAATGATAAAGATAAATAGAAACTAAGTGTAAAATTATCCATGAATTTCATAAAGTGAACAAGTATTATAGGACATTTATTTTTAGTATAGTGAACAAGTATTATTGGACGGAGGAAGAATTTTTTGCTCTCCATATTTCCCAATCTTTTTATGAAGTTTGATACTCACTTTCTAAAAGATAAATCACACTTTATAAGGTTATATTTATGATTTCACAACGAATAATATTGAAAATTGTGATATAAATTATGTCCTTAAATGTTTCTCTTGATAAGTTTGCGAAACCAGTTAATATGAAATACGTAAAAATACTCCCTATTCCATATTTTAATTGAATATTTGGAGCTTTTTTTTTTGAAAGATCAAATGGTCATTTGATTTTTTTTCATATGTCTTTTTCTTTAAAATTTGATATTTCTAGGAAATAAATAGATTACTTGCAATGTTATATTCATGATTTCACAAAGAATAATAGTGAAAAATATGATTTAAATTGCATCCTTGAATATTTTTCTTAATAAGTACAAATTGCCTCATAAATTCAATTAATTTTCTTAATAAGTGCGCCTTGACTCACAAATATAGTTAATATAGGATAGAGAAATCATTATTTCTTAAGAAAAAATGATTTGAATAATAAATAATTCAATACTAAAAATAAAATATAATAATTTTTTTATAATATGTCAGTAACAGTGAACTATTTTTGGAATAGTAAATATAAATGAATAGAGGGATTTTAGGAATAACTTATAAATAAACAAAAAAAAAAATGTTTAACCTGTGTGATATTCCAATTCAAAGAAAGTTCAGCTGATAATTGAAAAAGAAGGATTAACTGCAAAAGTCATACGTGAAAGAAAATTTTGGGGAAAATATTACTCCTACAATTTACAATCCGTAGTATAAGAGGAAGACCTAAAACGACCCTCCCTTTTCCCACACAAAAAGTACTTAAAAAAAAAAAACAACTCAAAACACTTCACTCACAATTTTGACACTGATCATGGGAAACACACAGGCAAAATTGGCCCAAAATCAGTCAGAACAAGAATCACCAGTCGCAGAATCACCAGATGAATCATTCACTTGCGAAATTTGTATCGAGCCTATATTATTACCTAACAAAAAATTCAAGAACCAGAATCTTTGTGTTCATCCGTTTTGTATCGACTGTATGGTTAAATACATCGCCGTCAAGCTTGAGGACAACGTCGGCAACATTCCGTGTCCGTCTCTGAGTTGTGAGAATTTTTTGGACCCAATTTCGTGCCGGAATCTTGTTGGCCCCCAGCTGTTTGTGAGATGGTCGGACGTGTTGTGTGAATCTTCTGTTTTAGGGTTAGCACATTCTTACTGTCCGGATCGGAGATGTTCGGCTTTGATTTTAGATGAGTGTGGTGGTAAAGCGAAGCGATCAAAGTGCCCGAATTGCAAGAAGCATTTTTGCTTTCAATGTAAGCTTCCATGGCATTCTGGATTTCAGTGTGAAGAGAGTCGAGAATTGAGGGATAGAAACGATGTCGTTTTTGGTGTGGTTGCCGAGGCTAATAAGTGGAAAAGGTGTCCACAGTGTCGTCACTTTGTTGAACTTATTGAAGGTTGCAAAATTGTTAAATGCAGGTTAGTCTTATTTGCTTTTTCCTCTCTGCTTTTTTTATTTGTGAATTGTGAACAAGTCATCCTAATTTTTGATGGAAAAAAAACCCTCATATTTATGGATTACAACTTCTGAGGTTTACTTGAGTTGAGTTTCTACAGTAAGCAATTTTTCTACCTGACCCACTTGTCCGATTACACGGCTACGTTGTTGTTGTTGTGGTGGTGGTGATTATACAGGAGTCTGCACCTTTTGGTGCGTTTGTACATTGTTTTAGTATTAATTGCAAAATTTTGCTAACCCTATAGTAGTTATTTTTTTCTATAAGAATTAGGAGACATGTACCAGAGCGGGTAGAGGTCATGGATTTAATAATATCTTAGTACATTGATCCTGAAAATATATCAGGTCCCCACATATGGATGTAATCTTGAAGAACTAACTAAATAAATAAAGGTGTACTCTTTTTAATGCTTGTCAAGGTGACCATGCAAATATTTAGTATTGAATTGGAATTGGTCCCCTCCACAAGCTAGGAGTAAAGCTGCATACTCTCCACTCTCCCCAGACCCTGAACCAGGTATTGTTGAATTGGAATTGATCCGAATACAAGAGTAAGTTTGGGATTGAATTACAAGTAATTGGTTGATAAGGTTTTAACTCTTGGGGAAGGGAACACATGATTTAGAGGACTTGCATTTAGCTATTATAACCAAAAGAGGAAGAAAAAATGAATGTCAAAATGATTCCTCCCTGCATACATGGGTTCCCTGGAATTTGAGGACCAAAAAGTTGTTGTTTGGCTGCAGAATACTTAGCTATCAATATGTTAATAGTCTTTTTTAGAGACTTTCAATGTATATCTAGTTAGTCAATTTTTTAAGACTTGTATCGCTTTGTTGTGGCATTCCAGTATCTACTTAATTGGATTTTTAAGAACAAGCACTTGCATATTTCTGCATTTTCACAAACAGGGATAAACTGCTAACCTGCTTCTGATTTATCGAGTTTCAAAATAAGGGATGAAAAGGCCTATAAAACCTTAGGCCAATGAATGTTAGGCTACAGGTATGAAGGGCACAGGGAGTTGATGGAAGCATTCTGTAGTTCTCTGAGCGGATTTATACATCTCTAATATGAGCTGAAGAATTATCTTATACATGATAAGAAGTAATATGAGCGGAAAATATACCTAATATATCTCCAATGCCACTTAATTGAGATTAATATGCCAATCATTCTCAGTTTCCACTTATTTGAGGTTACAATTGCTATATTTTTCTCTGTTGACATTGATAGGTGTTGATCCTATCAGTCGTTATAGAGAGGACGGGTTGGGAATGAGGACAGCATAACATTTGAATCCCCTAAAGTAGATCATGTATCAACTATGTTAATCTGCCAAATTTTGTCTTGTTTAATGTTCCAATCGATATTTATTTGTAGTAGCCAGATCTTTTCCTCACATAGTTTTCAAGTGTCCGGCTCTAATTGAATGTGTTTTTCCTCACAAATGAAATGCTTACCCTTTTATTCATTGTGGCTACTTTTTAGTGTTTACTTTTCTTCAAGGATTTCACTGAGTTTGTTGTTGTTTCGGGAAAGAAACAAAAGAGAAGATAACAGCTATGAATAATAAGAGGGGATTTTACTTGAGATAATCAAGCTCATCCTTTGTATAGTCAATTTTGGATCTCATCTTCTTGTACATAACTTATAAAATAAAAAAGTGCCTGTGAAGCCAAATTAATGTTCTGGGAGGAAAGAAGTTGCTTAGTTAGATGTACATATTAAAATATACCAGGTTTATGACATAAGATTTCAGCATATGTGAGAATTAAGTGGCAATTAAGTGGCGTACATTGTTCGTCTCTTAATTGCTGACAGCTCTTCTCATAATTCTGCAATTTGTGTATTGTATCGACATTCAATATTATACTCTCCTATGCAATTCTTACATTCTTCTGGTTTTGTTCAGTTCTCTGAGCCCTTGTAAAGGTACACAGGTGTCGAGAAAGATATATTTTGTGTGAATTTGATTGATATGTCACGCTTGTACACTGTTAAAAAATGACATTAAACAATAAGAAGTAGAGAAGGGGTTCAACTTTCAAGTTTAATACTTTAACCTGGTTCTCTTTTCATCTGGATGTAGGTGTGGTGCCAGTTTCTGCTACAACTGCGGAAAAAGAGTTCATCGACACTGGTGTAGTTGTGATTCTGCGTCCGTGCGCTGCATAAGGATCATCCATGGGATTACCATTATTTTTATTCTCCTGTCTATCTTTTTCATCTTCAGGAATTTGAATAGTATAACGCCGAAAAAGTAGAGCCGTGTATAGACATTTACTCCTATGAGGTTCAGTAACATATATTAAAATTTTTTTTGCTTCGGTGTGTGCACTTGAGGCAGAAAAGATAGCATAGACAAGAAAACAGAAACCTTAACAAAGTTTGTACAGATGGAATCTAAAATATCAAGTTCTCTTAGATTTTTGACTTGCTGATTCAAATTCTCTCTAACACATTTTCATGTGAATTTTCAAGTTTCTCTTCTGCAGTTCTTCATTAGTAGGTATGATTAGCATCCTACTATCTCTTGGCTGCTATATATTTAAAATGGATATCCGCTTTTTTCGTGTTCAATTAAGGAAATCAATAGATTTACTATTAAATACTACTTTTCATTTCCCATTATTTAGATGATGGGGATCTTATCCTTTTATTTATGGTTTCTTAAGGAATGTGTCAAGTCAAACATGAATAACCAAATGTTGGGAGGGATTATTTATTTCTGAATAAGTAGCTAGTTTCCACAACAATTATATTGTTATTCTCCTTATTATTTTATGTTAAATACGATGTGAAATGAGATTTGTGTATTTGCCAAACATATAAATAACAACACGTATTATCGGTTATTGGTTTATCGGTTTAACCGTTAAGATTTGAATAATAATCCATGCCCTCTTAAAAATAAGGTGACAAATCAAATAAACCATTCATATGAGTTCAAGTTACATCTTGCTCAAAAGCAAACACTTTTATATTTTGTAGAATAACAAGTGTTTGAGACAACCAGAAATAAAAATAGGACACCAAACTCTAAGTCAAGGGTTTTATATACAAAATGATATAAATATAATTATTTAATTTACTATCGAATTATCAGTTTACCTGTTAAGAAAAAACATCAAACTCTTAAACCAATAACAAAAAAAAAAATCTAAACCGTTATCTAAACCACTAAACCGATAACCCATTACTAATAAACCAATAGCTTTTTTTTCGAGTCGAGTTATCGATTTCGTTCGATTTTGAACAACACTAAAACATCCTATGATTATTACTCATTGTACACTAACCATTCTACCACATTTCTTGTTGTTAGCTTTCTCGATGTTGAATAGTTTGATATCGAGACTAGGCATCAACACATTGAACTCCATCATATCAGCTATCTTTTTTATTTGGCTACACCTAAGAAAGTCTAATCCAATTATTTACAAATTTTGCTCGAAAAGAAAAAATATATGATTGAAATGAAAAACCATTGCATCCAAAAAGCGCAACCGAAAGAATGATAACACACAATTAAACATTATTTCCGCTAAAAAGATTCATTTGGCTAAAAATCATGGAATTAGTCAAGTTCAGGTAACTATTAACTAATAAAACAATAGTTTGAAGGCATAATACAGTTCTTTTAACTTGTTCTTAACTAATATTTATAATATCCTTTAATTTTAGATGTACATAAAAAAAACACTTATAATTATGTGAGATTGAACAAGTATACATTACTTGTTTGCTATAATTTATTACTTCCTGTATCTCAATTTATATAGTAGTTTTTATTTTTTAGAGTTACACAATTTAAGTTTGATCAAAAATTTATGTATGAGATCTTTAATTTTTGTGAAATAAAATATATATATTTATAAACTATATAAAAGAAAATATTATAATATATATTTGTTTGAATCTCGAAATTTAAAAAACATCACATTGAAACAAAGAGAATATTATGAAGCAATACGCTATGTTGTTGTTTCCTATAATTATATTTATTATATATTCTACTGTTTTAGTTACCAGACACGTACAAGTTACAACAATTGAAATCCTCTTTCATCACCATTCGGTTTCAATAATTCAAGTTGAGTAAACTTTTTGTAGCTTATTGGCCAACTAAAAGATGATAAGAGTTTTTGTTTTTTGTTTTTGTTATTCAACTTGCTCGGCGTACAATATACATATTTAAGTTCAATTATTTTGAATTCATAAGATTTTCTTTGAGGAAAAACAATCTTTATCAATTTTAAACTTATAATTATAGAGTATCGTCATTCGAATTTAATGATGAGAATTGAGTACAAAACATAGAATTCTTCTAACACTTTTTAATAATAATAACAAAAAAAAAATGAATATAAACTAATCATTGTTCTTTGGTAAATATTTTATGTTTTGCTTTTTGGAAGACCTTTGTTTGTTAAAAGCAACAACTTAAACGATAAAATTAAGGATAATTTCTTTCTTTCGGTTATTTTATTTCTTTATATATTTCAGAGAACGACTTCAAAACTGAAAAACTAACCAAACCCACGCCGAGAAGCAACTGCCATTCCTTCAACCAATTATTATCCACCACGTGGCATTCAATAATTGGATATCTTTCACCTCAACTCTAAGCAACCTTCTCCTTTTAGGAGACTGATGGATATATATATATATATATATATAGCAGATGAAACTGAGAGAAGACAGAAAACAAATCTTCTCAATCAACAATGGCTCATCGTTTCTCTCTCGTTTTCTTATTCTCTATCATCCTAACGACGTCGTTTTTGTTGGCTGTCAACGGCGAGATTAACGGCGGGGACGATGATATTTTAATCCGTCAAGTCGTCGGCGATGATGACCATCACTTGCTAAACGCCGATCATCACTTTACGCTTTTTAAGAAGAGGTTCGGGAAAACGTACGCCTCCGATGAGGAGCATCATTATAGATTTTCGGTTTTTAAAGCTAACTTGCGCCGTGCAATGAGACACCATAAGCTCGATCCATCTGCTGTTCACGGCGTGACTCAGTTTTCCGATATGACGCCGGATGAATTCAGCCGGCAATTTCTCGGCGTTAACCGCCGGCTTCGGTTTCCTTCTGACGCCAACAAAGCTCCGATTCTTCCTACTGAGGATCTTCCTTCAGATTTCGATTGGAGAGAGCACGGTGCTGTCACGCCAGTGAAGAATCAGGTACGTTTGTTTCTCTGCGAGATCATTATTGATTAATGGATAATTGAGTAATTGCTGTTGTTTATGATTGAAAAACTAGGGATCATGCGGGTCATGCTGGTCATTTAGTACCACTGGTGCATTAGAAGGTGCCAACTTTCTTGCTACAGGGAAGCTTGTTAGCCTCAGCGAGCAGCAACTTGTGGACTGTGATCACGAGGTTTGACGCTTTTCCCTCTCATCCTATTAGGGTTCATTCTATATATTGTGTATAGGGGAATCCTGAACTTGTTTAATGTTAAGCATAGATCTTTAAGCTGTAAAAGTAAAAGCATTTGCGAATTTAAAAGTGATGCTCATTCGATTGGAATTTACTATTGGCGTCATTAGTATTTTTGGGTCATGTAACTGATTATAGGGAAGTGTTTGCTCTGTTTCTGTCACTTTTAAGTTCGGAACAAACTTAGTTATGATATTTATAAAAGGCGGAAGGTAGCTTGGTGCTTATATGTAAAATGTAGTGAAACTGAGAGGATTCATATTCATATAGTTTACCCTATGTAGTTCCCATATAGTTAAGAATTGAGTTTTGCCTTTCTTGCAGCTATTCGATGTCAATCTATTACTAAACGTGTCTTTCTTCTTCAAGTACCGTGTTGTTCTGTGGTTTTCTTTTATCAGATTTTCCTCTTCGTTTTTTTGGGTGCGGGACCCACTATAAGGGAAAGGGAATTGGACTGTTTTTATGATTATTTTGACAGTTCTCTGCTTAGTGTAGGCTTGAATTTGTTGCTATTTTCGTTTTCAGTATGCCAATTGCTAATCAGAATTGGGATTGTAGACAGTATAATAATACTTGTAACTAGCAGTACTTACTACACAGGGCAAATGAAATTCTTACTTCGAAATTTTAATGTCCTCCATCTCCCTGAAGTATGTATCCTAGACTAATTTAACCTGCATTATATAACTGCAGTGTGATCCAGAAGAAAAAGATTCTTGCGACTCAGGCTGCAGTGGTGGGCTAATGAATAGTGCCTTTGAATACACTCTCAAAGCTGGTGGACTTATGCGAGAAGAAGATTATCCATACACTGGTACCGATAAGGCAACCTGCAAATTTGACAACACCAAGGTTGCAGCTAAAGTTGCTAACTTTAGTGTTGTCTCCCTTGACGAAGAACAAATTGCTGCTAATCTTGTCAAGAATGGCCCTCTCGCTGGTAAATATCCTCTCGAAAAACTTTGCCATTAACTTAAAAATACCTTTATGGGGTCTTTAGTTGATTAATGGTTTCCATTGATGTAAAATTAATTCTGGAAGTGTTGCTGTTGCTTGGCTTGGCTTGCAGTGGCTATCAATGCAGTGTTCATGCAGACATATGTCGGTGGAGTCTCCTGCCCATATATATGCTCTAAGCAGTTGGATCATGGTGTCTTATTAGTTGGTTATGGTACTGGCTTCTCTCCCATTCGAATGAAAGAGAAACCATACTGGATCATCAAGAACTCATGGGGAGAGAAATGGGGAGAAAATGGATACTACAAAATCTGCAGAGGCCGCAATGTTTGTGGAGTGGATTCAATGGTTTCAACAGTTGCAGCTGTTAGTACCAGCTCATAGTAAAATTTAAAGTCTATTTTTACCAACTACACTCTATGTAAATTAAGTGTAGCTTAAAGGGACCATATTTTATTATTTCCAATTGCTAAGACTCTATTTCATTATTATTTCCAATTCAACAAATCTTGAAAGTAAAACACATTTCTCCGCATTCTAAACATCTAAAAAATTCTTTTCAGAAGACTTCAATTAGTTGACGTTAATTTCTTCCAAGTTGAGCTGTTAATCTTTGCAAATTAAAGGTTTTTCTTCTTTGTTTACTTGGACAATTTCTTTGGTCAACACTTCTATTTATCTAACCTACATTTTTCAAGTTATATGCAACATATCATTAATCCAGAAGGAACTTTCTCCAATCTAGCCCTTCAGACAAGAAGTAGAATGTCTCACCAGTAACAACTACATATGTAACTAAGTGGGCAAAATGCGTACCTAAAAAAGCAATTTTTTTTTTGGCGAAAAACAAGCTGAAATTGCATATGGAACTGAGGAGAAAGAATGCACCACGCATGTCGTGTTCACATGGTCTCATTATTACCAATAAACATACGTGGTATGATTAATTTACAGGCAAACTGTCCTGCCATATCTGTCAGCACAAAACATCGACTATTTCTGGATCACACAACACAAGAAGTACAACTAATAAATAACTTATTATACCATCTAAAAGTTGCAGCTGCACAGATGCTGCTTTCTTTGCTGTGAACCTCACATGCAGGAATGCTTATTTCTCTCGGTGCCAATAAAACAAATAGAGTGGAGCGTGCTCACAGAATACTGCTCCATCCCACCAAAAATGAAAAGGAGAAAAAAAATAATCTTATCCCCTCCACTAAGATGACCATTCAAGCAGAAAAGAATAACATACACATTCTTTTACAAACAGCGAGCTTCATCTCTGAGAACCTTTGATGCTTTACTCATTCATCCTCCCCCACATCAATCAATTTGAATGAGAAAGGACTAAACTTGTATCCATCTCCCTCGTAAAACTTATTTTGGAACTCCACCCAGTGAAGTCGCAATGCATGTAGGAAGGCACTGAGTGTTTCCATCACCAACAACACTCCAACAGTGGCAAAGATGAATACAATGATGCCAACAATGAGAATAATGATATTGTTGTACCTGAGGAGCATAAGTAAATTTTTTAAAATGTATTAATATTATACAAATATATCATACGGAATATTCAGTCCGCTACATGCCAGCTAAAGCCTAGGGGCATTCAGATTTCTATATATTGGAGATCTGCAAATACAAACTTGATAATTGACAGCTCATTCTCAGAGAACCAAACACGTAATCAATTTGAATCAATAGTGTAGGAAGCTATTAGCCAACGAACATAGAATGACTAACTTACCCCCAGGCGAGAAGCAGAACTTTTTCGTAGAATACACTGGACAGCTCAGAGTGTGCAAGGCTGAAAAAAAGCAACATACGAAATTATTCTGTTAATAGAAAGGTGATGTGTAATAATATTTATGGGGTAGTTTGGTCAAGTGATGAGTTAATACAGGGTTAGCTTTACACCGTAGGGCTTTTACTATATGCAAATTATGAACAGGATATATACTAATAGTTGGGGTGTTCTGGGCGACTACAATGAAGTACAGGATGAGTGGTTTCTTTAATACAATTTAATTTTGGTCCATCTCTTTTAATTTCCAGCAGCATTTTCAACTAGATTCTCCTTTAATATAAAGCCCAGGGAAATTTTCCCAATTAGGTAATTTGACAATGTCATCTCTCCTATTGATAACATACCAATATGAAAGCTTAGTACTGTGCAGCCACTATCCAATACATCCTCTCTCACTCGGCCACTAAACAGACCCCTATTGGGCAAACACAAAGCATATCACTGGTTATGGAGATTCAAGAAGAGATTCCATTCCCAATAACCACATACACCCATTATATTTAATAATTCCAACAATGAATAAAGATATAAAAATCTAACGGCAAAGCATTTTGTCTAAAACCTATTCAACGACTACTATGAGCAAGGTTTCAACATAGAAGCAAACAAAGAATTGTGTTACTAGAATAAAGCAGGAGATAAACACATCCCAACTCCTCAAGCATACCTGAGAGCCCACAGACGAAGGTACGAAGCTGTGTTTGAAACTGCTCCAAGTACAAATTCAATTGTGTGAATGAGCTGATGAACAAAAATCTCACTGAACTCGAATTCCCCATGATGACCAGAATCATCATTACTCTCCACTAATAAAGACTCTTCTGCCTCCTGAAGTGCTGTGTAGGACTGTCCTTGGTGCCTCTAAATAAGTAGCAAAACAAATATCATTAAAAGTCAACAAACAAAAGCTTATGAATAAGTGAAAAGGACAAAGAAACAAGTTAGGCAAACATACTTCATGCTGAGCTTTCAATAGGAAGGGCTTTGGAAAAAGCATCCATGGGACAGCAACAAGGGCCGAGAGTAGCAGGACAAGCTGGCCAAATGTTAACAAAAATGAAAGTGAAATCAGACATCTCCCATCGAAATGTGAAAGATTTACGAAGTGTGGTTATGAAGGGATACTCAACCTGAGTCATCTTCTGACCAGCAAAAAGTTGGTTTTCACCGAGCTCATCTGTCGGGCTAAGGAACATGTATATCATTACATGGTATAAATCAGCTTTGGACCCGGTGCACCACTTCACAATTATAAGGACGGACAGGTATCCAAACAGAGCATTCAAAAATATCATTTGGGGAATAAATTGACACCTGACATTGCAAAGTTTGGCTAACTGTCAACATCTTGATTGAAACATCCAAATCGATTCATAACACTGCCAGAAATCTAGGGACTGTAACCTGAATGCAATGGAACTTACCAAATGTTCACACCATTGCGAAAGAACAGAGCATTGAAAAAGCTCAGAATAATCCCAAGGTTCATCTGGGCCACCCCAATAAGGATGGACATTTTCATCTTCAATGAATTGAGGTACGGCAGCTCACTACGTGAACCATGCCATGCTGGATCGACACCAAATGGATAAGTGTCACGCACTTTGATTAAACCTGCAGTGGTAGAATCCCTACAATCAAGCGAACTAGGATTAGCCAAATTGCAACAGATAAGACACTACGGGATCGTTTGGTAGAGTGTATTAGCAATAATAATGCATGCATTAATTATATGTATTAGTAGTCCCTTGTTTGGTGCATTTTTTCATGATATGTATAACTAATGTTATAGACTCTATTGTGTATTGAGGACTGTATTACTAATACCATGGATTTCTAGGTATTAGTAATGCAAAGAATTTAAAACATACATTAACATGGTTAAAGAACCAATTACCTCTTAAAAGTACTTTTACATCTTTTCCACCATAATTGTGAAGGATACTTTAGTAAATAAATACTAGGTATTATTTTTATACACTCTACCAAACGACACCTGAAGGTATTAATAAAGGAAACAATTCTAATCTATCAAAAAAAATATTTTAATAAACCCATACCTACAAGAAGGATCACGACACCCATATGCTGATTTTCCAAACAACTCAAACGGCACAGAGAAGAACTCATTATAGACCAGGCCCGTGTATATTGAGAAGAGGGACATCATAAATATCACATATCGCCCTCCAAAAGTCATTTCCATGATGTCTCCAAGTTTCTGCATTCATGAATCATTATCTATCATGTTTCAAATAATTTCATGCTCCAGCAGAAAGGGCGTACGTAATTCACTTGGAAAAATCCCATTACTGCCATAAACTATAACAAACTAATAGTTCTAAGAATATTCTTAACCCAAGTATACCCCAATTTACCAGAAACTGCACAAGAGAATAACTAGAATGTGGACGACGCTAGACCAACGCACTCAGATTTCTGCTAATCTTCCAAGAGAAATGTTCTTATCATTGAAGAACCTTTGAGCATACATTATCAACTCAATAACTGTAACCCATGTAGTTTTTTTTTCTTTGTTGAAACTATGAAAATGTTGCGTCATTTAGAGGTACCTCAAGTTATACCTGCCTGATGAACATACACCAATTCCTTGCTCACTTAAGAAGCTGACCTAGTTTTGATAAATAAGGTAATTTTATGAAAATACTAAAAGCTCTATAGTACACAGTTATTGCTGGGGCCTGGGTATGAATCTTAAGTAGCTGCAAGGACTCCAAAACCTCCAATCTTTATATCAACATCAGTAGAGAAGTCTTCATTACACCAAATTATAAAAATGCATCTATTTTTTACAATTGACAAGAAGCTGACCTAGGTCTTAGCATGTCGCGGTCACTAGACAACAAACGACATCCACTAAGCATTATTTCAAGGATCTTGTGTAGTGTTTGTTACAAGGGAAATAAGAGGTGATACGTTTTTTAAGCAAACTGATGCAACAGACATCCCAATTGGATCTTTAAACCAATTCAACTAGGTAATGTGTAATACATAAGTAGAAATGCAATAGTCACCTGACTGGAGAATTTCTTCTCATTGAATAAGAAGAACATGGTAGCAAGCAACAGACAGATACCATGACCCCAGTCACCAAACATAACTGCGAAAAGGAATGGAAATGTGACGATAGTGTAAACACCAGGATTTGCTTCCTGATATTTGGCCACCCTGCAACAGTTGATCAAACAGCATGAATATGACTAACAACATCACATACAGTAAGTATTAGAAAAAGTATAAAGGTTGAAACTAACTGTGTGCACTTCTATCACTACAGAAAGAGGGTTAGTCTACAAATTCAAGCACCAATGACCATGTATGCGCTATCACTTTAGTTGTCAAACACAAAGAGTAAACATAATTCATCAACTCTACAGAAGTAAAAGTGGCAGGCTTCTTTAGGCCATATGATAGCTATGTTCTAAGAAAACTTGAACATTTAAAGGATCCCGTTAAAGATATGTAAGGATATAAACATGATCGATCTATGTTTGTCAAGTCAATCTTTTCACTTTTTGATAGAAAAGATGTTCATTTACTTGAGCAAAAAGATATTGGCAATTTGAAGTGCTAAGTTATAGTTGTTCATAATCAGTAGGCATTTGTGTTTCCAAAATGAAAATAGATATTAATTATTCTTTAGGGGACATATATGCAGTGATATATAAGGGAGAATATGGTGTTTAAATATAGCAACTCGTATTAATCTTCGTTACCCCAAAAGAACATATCTTACAAATGCCAGAAACTGCAAGAGAGATAACAACCAACGAATTTTGGTCTTTAAAATTGCAGAAGACGGATACTTGACCCATAAAAACAAAATCTTTCCGTAAAAGGAATCCAAAATTTGGGACTAGAGACACACCCGTATGCATCGACAATATCCTGAAAAGAAGACGTAAATTTATTTGTTTGAAAATATGTAGGCGGCATTTCTCGGGTTCGCAGAACCCGGAAGATTGCACCAACTTCTGAATTTGAGTCATGTGTTGCCCGCTGCAGCGCATCCTGGATCTGCACGATCATACATCATTTACTAAGTCAACATGCTTATATATATGCCGAAGTGGACATCTTTTCACCACTAAATTGACAGGAAATATCAAGGAAACGGAGAGAAGTCTTTTTCCATTGTTAAAGTTAAGGAAGTGACATCACCAGATCTGATCATAAGACAATTACACTCTCCTCTTCCTGTTAGTCTTTCATCCCATACATGAACCTGAGTACCATCCATGACCAAGAAATGAAAGAAAAAAAAATAGTCACCTGTTTGGTTGCAAATACAGGACTCCAACCTTCAGCCACCAGACATTTTTTGGTCACATCAATGCTAAGCATGTTGAGAGTGTGATAAATTGATTTCTCTTTCCTCGCCTAAAATAATCAAAAAGATGTGGTCAGCAGAACAAAAGCTGATAGACAAACATTAAACCATTCATATAAATTATGGAATAAAAGCTCTACAAACAACAAAACATGCAAAAATAGGTTTCTTCAAGAAGTTAAAAAGGCTTGCTAATGAGAACAATAATATTTCTCCTTTGTTTAATAACTAACCAAAATATTCCATCTATCATATTGTTCACCAATAGTTTGTAATAAATTTCCCCGGTGCACCAAGCCAGCATCTATGGTCGTCTTTAGCTCTGAGATTCTTCCAGAGACCTGCAAAGGGACATCATAGACATACTTTATTCTTAGTATTCCAAATAGATGAGAAGTACCAACCAGACAGATTCAGACTTCCATAAATTAGTTGTACAGAGATGCCAGATTAGGAAGAAGGCATTTTCATCCAAACAATAACAATATCACAATAATAGTTAACACCAACAAATAGATGATTTGTGTCAGATTTTGTTCTCCTCATATACAAGAATATGTTCCTTTTGTTTGTTTCTTTGACTTGTAAATGCTAATTCACCACAATGACTTTGAGACCAGATGCTGTTTTAGTTAGCTATTACTCAAAAATAACTAAGTTGATAAAAGCTGAAAGGGACTTAACATAGGAGGAAGGAACTGGAGCAAGGATGGCTTAGGAAAAATAAAGGATGTAAGCATACCTCAGTGATCATCTGAGCCTGTTTACCAAGGTCCTCGGGGACAGAATAACGATTTGCTCCAAAAGCTTCACATATTTTGAGAATTTTGCTCTTTGCTCTTTCACCAGAAAAGAAGACTGCAAATACGTTTTTCTCAACCTGAAATTACACGAAGAGTAGAATAAATCATTATTTGATTAGCGGATATATGCTAGTCTGACCAAAAATGAAAATCAACTTTCTGATTGTAGCTAGTAGGGAGCAGCTGTAATCAACAGTTCTTCGTATCAAATTAAACGTTGCATAACTTCTGCGTGAAACATTTTTATTTATTCATTTATTGAGATATGATAACAACTTCATAACAAATAGCCACTAATAATATTCATTTCTACAAGTATATAGATATAGCAGAAAATATAAATATGTACCATCAGATATTTGTGAATTACAAAGTTGACAAGAAACAAGTAGATATTCAAAAGAAAACATTCTTTCTCACAAAAAAACAGACACTGATTAAAGTTTCTAAAAAGAATAAGTACTTATTACATTTTGCTGGGAGAGTCGCAGAGAGCACTGAAACACTATGGAAAACCCAAATCGACATTCAAAAACATCCAATTAGACCATATGGCATACAGATACCAACATAAATAATATCACGAGCATTCACTTTTCGATAGAGGTGTCCCATTGATTTTATGTGATCAAAAACTCTTTATTGAGTTGCAAAAGGATAAAACTACTAGATAACAGACATGCTTTGCGAATCAATTTTTGTCCATGAATCTTATCAAAAGTTGATGATAATACCTTCTCTCCAGAAACGGGATCGATGACAGGCTCTTCAACTACAGCCTGCCTCAAGTACACATTACCCCGGGTAGCACGAAAGAGAATCCTCTCAAAGGCCATCGATTTTTCTCTCGGAACAAGTCCAGTAATAAATCCCAACTTAACTTGCTTGGATGGATCAGTCACTGCTTCCTAAGAATCCGAATCCAACTACAGAGTTACTCCAAAGGAAGAAAATATACAATTTCTAAATATCAAGGTTTACCTGTTCTGATAGCAAAGGAGTTTCTAATGATTGTTCGCCAGTTTGATTTGATGCCTGTTCTCGATGTAGAGCTTCAGCACTGCTCTGTGCTATGTGGAAAAACTCACCAGCCTAGAAAACAAATAAAATGTGTAAAATACTATATTGGCAATCAGCTTTTCTTTTTTTCAAAAGTCGAATAGTAAACTAAGCAATACTAGGAATTCTTCCGACGTTGATAAACCAAGAAACTGCACCTTTTGCAAAACAAGTCTATATTCCACAAGCTCATTGTATGAACGTTGTAACTTATCGCCATTAGCATTCATTTCTATCAGCTCTGATTCAAGTTCTCCAAGCTTAACCTAGTACACAAACACGCTGTGTTGAGCCATTGAACAAAGGCAATTGACATACAAACAGATGACTAAACATACCTCAAGGTCATCAAAACTTAAGTCAACTTGTGTGGCAGACATAGAAGAAGATAACAAGCCCGCTTTGGACATTTGTTCCTTAAATAGACGTAACTTACGAGCCATCTCTCCACATCTTTTGATCTGCACAAGGAATACAGTGTTATATGTATGAGATTACCAGTTCTGAATAGCACGAGCGAAGAAGATATATGCATAAGAAGATAAATTAAGTATCTTTAAAGAAAGCACCTAACCATATTTCACATTTAAAAAAAGGTGTCAGGCACTACAAAAATGTGACTCAGTGACATCTATGCACAAAGTCATTCAAGTTACTACCTACGCTGGAGCTCTCAGTTTGACACACAACAACTAAGTTCTCTTGATACAAAATGAGCACGTCTCATAAGACTGCTTCTGTTAAAATTCAGAAGTTCCAACACTTTTGTTGTGGTAGTTGTAAAATGTGTTTATACACAGCAGGAACCTTAGGGTCTCTAATTTAAAACTAAACATGAGAATTGAGGTTTAGTTAACTGGGAGGAGCAAATAGCTAGATTAAGATATTGTGAGTTCGCCCACATTCCCCCCTGGTTCCTTGTTCCTCTTTTTGTTTGTTTCCCTTCAACATGAGGAACAGAGATGATAAGAAAGCAAAAGGATGTGAATATTGTGTTAGCAGAAAGGAGAGGAAATAGCTATTACACTTTACCTGTTGTCAGGCAAAAGGGTGTGACCATTATTGTATGGCTCTAGAGGAAGACGAAAAATTAGATGAGGATATTTTGTGGAAGCACATAGCATTGGCAGTCATTCAAAAGAAAAGTTCTTTTCATCGCCAGACAATTCAGGTCCTTCAAAGAAGTTTAACATGACAGCAATATGGACGGCATGGGTACATCATCAGAGGATTTACTAATCGGGTTAATTTCACCAATCCCTCTAGTTAATGCTATTCTGAGGAAAAATTAGTCCAAAAGAGTGGAAATGGAATAATCCATCAAGAAAGAAACACAACAATCTGATTGATGGAAAGAACCAAAAAAATAAAATGTAAAAAGTTACAATTACATCGATAAGATTCTCTACTCATAAAGAGGATATCTTCCTTTTTCCCACAAAAATAATAAACAACATAATTCTCCTACCCCAATCTTTAAGTAATGGCTGATAATCCCAAAAGATAACTAACCAGATTCTGATCGGTATAATGTGACTGAATAGAGAACTAAAGTAAGAGAAAGATGAGAGTACAATAGAGTAAACTTTCTGGAATTGAGCGGATTATTAACTATTTCATGCAATACCTGATTAGCATATGTTCGTTGAAATGGGCTCTTTTCGGCATTCAACTGTAAAAAAAATGAAAATTGGATAAATAAAATGCAAAGATAAGGATCTCATAAACCAGTAAATAGTCCATATAATATGCACGTGAAATCACTGCACTTGATTAATTTTAATTAACAACTCCGAGGCCCCTACAACAATATAAATATAACAAAGACAGCCTGCATAAGCAACTGTGAGGAAACAAAATCATGAGTGGAGTTCTAACAAAGTCATTGCAGAGAGCACCCAAGATGTAGATAACACTAACTAAGTAAATTTCGAGCATTTTAACCCTTCAGGATGGCTCGGATGGTTTGGCTTGGACTTCCACAATGGAGGTCTCAAGTTCGAAACCCGTTGCTTGCAACAGCTAGGGGTTGACCTTCAAGGTCGAGCTCGTCGCACGGGGTTGCCTAGCGACTACAGGTTCCCTCATCATCAAAAGAAAAAAAGTTTTTATACTTCAGTGCCTTTTCTTTTAGTATGATGATCCTGAAATATCACACTATAGTAAATTTGTGCATCAGAGATGAGTCAACTTTAGATAGAACTTTTTCAAAAATTGCAAAAGTTTCAAGATAATTGTCAATATTTTATAAAAAGGATTAGTCTTATGTTACAGTTAAATGGAATATACCTACATATATTACTCAATCATCAAATGAAGTCCGTCAATAGAGACAGCCCACTCAAAAATCAGAACGAAGCCAAAATGAGAATTCAGTAAGTAGTTTAAAACTAAATCAGTAGTGAAAGCAGTATATCTACCTTTAAACGCCCTTATCTAATAAAAGATCCTAATTCCTACCAAACATACAGACATCATGTGAAAATCAAGGATTTTAGCAAAATCAATGTTGCCACGGAAGGAATCGTAAAAATCAAAATAAAACAGTGGTAAAAACAAGAGCATCTAGAATTAACGATTTGTTCAAACTTTATAATGATAATGCCCGACTAATTGAACCGAATCTTGATCAATATCGCAGAAACAAGAAAGTAAATAACCTCTAACACTGTTCAGCATCTAGAATTAACGATTTGTTCAAACTTTATACTGTCAATGCCGGATTAATTGAACCGATTCTTGATCAATATCGCAGAAAGAAGAAAATAAACAAACTCTTAACACCGTTCTAAATCCTAAATCTCAAATTCGTCCAAATTTAACCTAAAATAAAGCAGAAAACAACATATAAACCCTAGCCATACAGCAAGTCCACACAATTATCCGATAGTACAGGATAAGAATACATCAAACACAAATAAACATAGCGAAAAAAAAAAGAATAGATATAAAGAAACGCACGTCTTTGAACTGAATCAGTCCGATTTCTCCAAGATAATCGATTGTCCGATGAGCAGATTCATTCGGAATGATGATTTGGACGAGTTGCATCGACTCTGAACGGAACAGATCCATCGGCGGACAGCATCCTCCACCAGTTTGTTCCGCCATTGTAGCTATTCTTCTGCTCCTCCGACCCGAGTTTCAAATCTGTGTTCTGACTTTCTTCTCTCCTCTACAAATGATATATGGATCACATCACACAGTAAAGAAGGAGTAGCTGAGTTTTATTTCTTTCTTACCGCTTCCACATTATTCACGCGACTCGGATTTATTATTCTTGTAATTTCCTATTTCGCACCCTCGGTTCTCTTTAATTATTGCTTTAACATAATGTTCTTTTATAAATACATTTATACACTCTACAAACGTCTTTTAAAAAAGAAAAAGAAAAAGAGAAGGTAGAAAATCATTAATTTGAAATATTAAGATATTAACTAATTTAAGATAAATAATTATTTTAAAAATGAACTTGATTATGTAACTTTTTAATACACCATCAGTGAATACCGTTTATAAATGCATTTATATACTCGTATAATTTTAAAGGAAAAGAAAGTTTCATTCACATTAATGTATTTTAGGGTTACTTCTTGTCCATCTCCTTATACTTCATAAAGATTATTTAGAATCATTTTTCAAAATAAATAGTTTAGAATTTAAATTTATAAACTCGGCGTCATAAGGCTGCAGCTATCTCGATTCCAAATATTAAAAAAAAAACATCCAGTATAATTTTTAGGATATATGTCCAACATTCAAAAGGTGTATTCATGTGTCATTTTGTTTGTGCTTAGGATATTTTAATTTTATATTCTTAAATTTTTAATCTTTTTACTAAACAAAGAAGTGTTAATCAGAAATTAAACTAGTAGAAAAATGCATAGACCTTATTTTTAAGTTTTTGCATTAAGGCATTTTTTTATATAAAAAAAGCTTAAGCTATAGGAGTACAGTATAGTGGCGTATACTCAACAAAAATAAAATTAGTACTAAAAATGAAGGAAAAAGGAAAGGATCATGTTTTTGCTCTTGAAAATAAAGAGTTATAAGTGAGAATTGAGCAACATGTCAAAGTTACGTGTGAAAAAAGAAAAAGAGATATTTATCGTAATTATTATGTGGAGCCACACTGTGCTACATGGAATAGGTTGGAGGCATCACCAATCCTATTGTTATAAGTGAAAATACTACTCCCTCCATTTCAAAAAGATTGACCTAATTTAACTTGAAACGGAGTTTAAGAAAATAGAGAAACTTTTTAATCTTATGGTTCTAATTTAAAGTTATGTCAAATGTACCAAAATACCCTTTAATCTTGTGGCTTAAACATGCCAAGTAAAAAGTTAAAGTGTTGCCAAAAAAGAAAGGGATCATTTTTTTTTAAACAGACTAAAAAGAAAATAGGGTCATTATTTTTTCAAACAAAGAGAGCAATATAACATAATATTGGCTGAACCAATAACGGATTTTGTCATCGTCACAAACGATACTGATGAAACATGAATCATAAGATCCGTTTGAAAAATATAATTCTATTATGTAGATCTGATTGAAAAATATACCTAATTTTATTATTTTGAGATAATTCGTTTGTATATAGTATATTATAATAAGGGCGAAGCTAAATCATTTATACAACGATGCTAATATTTATAATCCATAAAAATATGTAGACGAAATTTCCGGAGGAGGATCACCTGTGGACAAATAATGAACACATGATGTTAGATGGGACCCACTGACAGATACAAACAAAGTTGCACGTTCCAAAGTGTCCTTCCAGCCACATCAATTTGTTGATGACATTTCTTCCTATATTCCCCCTCGTCTGTTTTTCTACTTCATACCTTTTCAGATAAGAAAATGAACATTGTGCATGGAAATTACCATAGGTAAGTCTGCTTTTATGACTAAAAAAGGAGTTGCACTTTTAACAAGACGTAGATTCCAAGCCTGCCAGAGGAAACTCAGTCTTCCTCTCTTTTTCAGAATCCAAACGTAGTAGAGTCTGAAAACTTGGGTTACAGATTCAAGTCTCTAATTTTGGGTGAGCTACATGGGTTGATTTGGACTATTAACAACAGATAAATTGGAGACAGTTTAAATAAACATGTAAATGAAATGTTTTTCGTCAACTCTCAACAAATATACGCCAAAATCGGCGATGTTGTGCACGGAACCTATCATCTAATTTCTATTTTACAGATTCATGCTTCAACTTAACCCAAGCTCTTAATAAAGATCAAGTTCAAAGACAAAAACACTACATTGCGAAGTCATACATGTTACTCTTACAATATGGCTAATTGTTTCAAAGGGCACAGTGAAAGTAGACCGCAGATATGCCCAAGTGCATGTGAGTGCTCTAGCAAATAATGCCAATGTGCATATCAACCCAAGTTTCCTGAGCACTCCTCTCATCATATTCTCTTCACAGTGTCTCCATGAACAACAACCAGTCCTTCGGTTGCGAGGGTAGACAGTGCATTTCGCAGCTGATGCAACACCAAGAGGGAAAAAAAATCAGATAACTTCTTAATCAAAAGTGCAAAGAGAGAGAGAGAGAGATAGTTGAGTGAGAAATTTACATCTGTTAGGTGGACTTCACCACCAGAACTTTGCTTCTTGACGTCTTCCAGTAACTATACATTGAAGTAAGCAAAAGTCAGTACTGAATTTCTTCAGTTACCCTGAAATGCTATTAAAGTACAATTTCAAGAAGTTTCACAAACCTCTAGCAAACGAGTTGATGGTCCCCCAAGCTGCATCTTCTCCATAATTATGTTGCGGGTGGTTGACACCAAATTCTCCCTTCTCATCCTTTCACTTGCAGATACTCCAGTTGTGATGAGATCCATGTCAATGGTTCCTGCTCAAAGAATACAAGCGCTCAGAATACTTCAACAAGGTGACAATATTAGAAATGAGTTAGCAATTGAACATGATAAGAAAGAGGTAACAGTTAAGTTTATGGAATCTTAAGATTTTGTTCAAGCAAAAGTTTACTTTATAGTAGAGTAAGAATCATTGTAAAAAGGATAGAGCTAAGCTGAATGGTTAGATACAAGGCAAAATTGTTGCATGGTCATTTTCCAAGTTATACCTGTAGCATGGTCAGTTGCAGACTGCTGCAATGCAACTTCTAGAAGTCGAAAAGCCTCCACTACATCTCTTTTCTCCACCTGCACATAAAGGCAATAGCATCTTAATGAGGCGAAGTCCCAAAGAAAAGGACAGGCACTAGGAAAGATATGCAACCTTTTCTGAAAAACGAATCCGAGCAAGACCTTCGCCTAGACGTATCAAACTCTCTAGCTGCCTTGGTGTAGCTGTAATCACCTGTAAAAGATTACATATCAAATACCAGGCAGTAGCACTAGTACTTGCTTATGGGAATTATTTGAAAAGTGCAATATAATAATCTGCACAGTATCTTTCAGAATAATAATATTACAATGAAACTTATAACTTGATTGATTCAAAAATAGACCTTTTTACTGCTGCCGGGGAAATTCCCTCTTCTTCTCATCTCCACATAACCTCTAGTCAATTCTTCAGCTGCTTCATCAGATAATTGTGGATGTATATGTTTTCGAGCATAGCTCAAGTATGAAGCTAATGTTGGAAGGTCAATCACTTCTTGCTCAGAGTTCTGTAGAGATGAAAATTAAGTTAAACAGCTACGTAATACTCTTTACCAAGCTACTGAATTGGAAAATTTACTGAAACAAATCAACCAACCTCAGGATTCTCAAAGTGTAAAGCAACTATGTGCTTTGCAAGGCGTCTGTCGGTCTGCTCATCTGCTTTGTCTAGAATTAAATATATCAAATCAAATCTGGAAAGCACACAAAGATTAGTCAGAGATGCCACCAGTTCAAGCACCAAGTGGCGGAAATCCAATTCCGGATGCAGATCAACAGCCAGCAGCATTTTGCTAAAAGAACCAGATGAGAAATCAAACTACTGCATGTTAGCAGTTTTCGCACAATTATACCTAGACAGCAGGGTAGGTGGAAGGTGGATATTATCAATGACAGATAATCGGGGATTGTAACGGGACCCAATTGGATTTGCACATGCCAATACTGAAGTCCTAGCATTAAGCGAAGCGATAATTCCAGCCTTTGCAATTGAAACAGTTTGTTGCTCCATCACCTAAAGAGAAATCAACAAAAAAGATGATTAAAAAACATTTTAACTTGCTATGATGGCATATACAGTTATTTTGATCTTGTAAATCAAAATATGCTTAAATGTTTAGGAAGAAATTGGAGCTTGGTGTCTCACCTCATGTAACATGCTCCTGGCACTCTCAGACATTTTGTCAAACTCATCAATACAGCAGATCCCTCTGTCACTCAGGACCAGAGCGCCACTCTCAAGGACCTGTGAGTAAATTGTTGAATCAAATTTTGGCAGTTGCAAATTAGTGTTGCCAAAAGTCTAATCAAAAGAGCAATAAGCAGTTATCATACAGTTTCACCAGTCTCGGGATCTTTGGCTACATAAGCAGTCAACCCCACAGCTGAACTTCCTCGTCCACTTGTGTATATACCACGAGGAGACAGTTTGTGAATATACTGGAGCAGTTGTGATTTGCTGGTCCCCGGATCACCAACAAGAAGAATGTTGATATCACCACGGAAGCTTGCCCCAGACGGCAAGGTCAATGCATTTCCGCCAAAGAGCTACATGGAGAGCAAATAACAACCAATATAAAACAACTACGCCTCAAACCCAATTTAACCATCAGTATCAAGATGAATATTTAGGGGAAAATCAAATAAATTATGTTGCATTTAAAAGCAGAAGCAATCAGAGCATAAAAGGTGGACTGTTGTGGTACCTGGCAAAGAAGGCCTTTCTTTACATCATCCAATTCCCATATATTTGGTGCCAAGGACTTGGTCAGCCTTTCATAGATATCAGGCTGTTTAGATAGTTCTTTCAATTTCTCCACCTGTCATTCCAAAACAACCTTTCATTAACAAAACTTGGATCACTCTTATCCTTCAAGAAGAAGGTTGAATAAGAGTAACCTTTTCTTCATGATCAAGAGGCTCATCATTTCCAACAACACCATTTTCAATTTCCATTGGATCCTCTGCATGCATTCTTGATTTGTCAGTCTTCTTAAGATGAAGACAATCAATGTAAGTCTGGAATAAAAAGATGTCTAATCAGTTTCTGTATATTGATAGAGTCTAATTTGAATATGTGATGGGTTTTTAGATTCGCAGACTGCCTAATTTTCAAACTACTCTAAGCAACCACAGGAAGACTTACCTTGAACAGTGATTTTACAGTCCTGTGTGCTGACCCAATTCTGACACTCATAGCCCTATAAATCCCAGTGACCTAACCAACCAAAATAAGCATTGAAGTATTAACATTAAAAAACAGGAACTGAATGTTGGACTTGTATACACAATCAACAAGATATGACATGAAATCTTACTTCAACTCTGTCACCTGGCTTCCCCGCATCCACCAGCTTGTCATGCATCAACAAGCTTACTGTGTGAGGTGTTCCTCCCTCAGGGATCTCATCTGGTGTTTCTTGAACTCTCACAATTTGTTTATCAGCAAACCTGTGTCGATGAAGAACAAGTTGAATAAAATTGCAATAAATTGAGTGCATGGGATAACATATATTTAAAGGATATCTCACTTAAAATGCTGAAGGCTAATAATAAGGTTAGCCAACATTCAGGGTACATTATTCGAGAATGCAATCAAACTAGTAATCACAACAACTTGATCAATAGTCCAAGTCCATGCAAGGGATGTTAAGCTAGATGCCCCAAGTCAAGCTGAGATATGTTGAAGGTGTAGAGGACAATAAAGTGTGAAAGGTCATCAATCACTGCCATGAATTGGTGATAAGGAATCGTCAGAAATAGTTGGTAGATCTTAATTGGACATGGTGTTGTAGTTTGGAAGTCAATCTCTCCTCCTGCACTATTCCCAGGATCCAAGTATAATGCTTCTATCTTTCAATAATAATTAGCAACAAATTTGTTACATCAAGCAACACGTATGCCTCCTTCAGCACTAGAGAACAAACTAAATAAATTGCTCATCAGAAATCACAAGTAGTAATTTAAATGGATTGGACACAAACAACAGCTAAAAACTCTTGTATACCAAGTAATTATAAATAACTCAAACTTTGTGGATAATTGAGTATTACTGAGAACTAGTGCAACTACTTCAGCTCCTCAATTAAGAAGAGATGGGAATAAATTTTCAAATTTTGGCTTCAGCTAATTAAATTAGAACCAATAATCAATCACACCTTATATATAAGTATGATGAACCTTGTACAAGTAGGATCAATCAGGATATAAAGGTAGTCATGTTTACCTGCATCTATTGTGAACCAGAGTCATTGAGTTCCTTGCCAGACATTCTTGCTTGCCGCATATTGTCGGCTCACTAATTCTTCCTGATAACTATCAAGTATTAGCACATAGAGACCAGAATTTATAAAGGACAAAGAGTAATAAATTCTACCTAGTCAACTAACCTCTGTCTACAACAATTGGGTCAGAGTAATATCCACAAACAAGACATCTAAATATTGCTTCTCTTATCTCTGGAATAATTGCACTACAACGGATAATCATCCCTTTGAGTGACACCATCTTCTCAATATCTGACAGAAGAGAATGCAAATTAATATAGCTCCAGGTATCATCATACATCCTGAAAAGAAAAATATATCATACTAGAATGCAACTAACCAGATGGATTGAGATTTCTCATTGAAGTGGACGTCTTAAGATTGAAAATTCTAGCTTGTATGTGCTTCTCAAAGAGTGGGTTAATTCTGCTAACCATGTCCATTAAGACAATGTCAAAAATTGCTAGAACCTCAAGTGGGAATCTGACCATTTTGGTATACAAATCACCATCATAGTCGAAAACATCATGCGCATCAACGTCGAGTGAGTCGCCTTCCATTTCAATTACATTATGAACTGCCCTCATGTATTTCCCCTCAGTTTGAGAAGGATCCTCCCGGAAATTCCTCAAAAACCTAAGGATTGCAGCGTTTACATCTTGCACGCTGATGTTTGTGCCCCACACATACATAGGTGGGGTGTCATCGGCATCATCACCTTCCCCGCCTTCTGAGGAAGGCGGGACATCAGAGGCATAGGATGGAGTCGCGGCACCGGTAGGGGTGTTGGAGGATGCTCTTCTTCCATCTCGGCGAGGATTAGTACTCGACGGTGTTGGTGTAGCCTCAGGAGTTGTGAATCGCCGATTTGACGGTGCTACTGGTGTCGATGAGGCCGAGCGGCGGCCACGCTTCCGGTGAGAAGAGTCGCCGGGAGAAGAGTATGTGTTTCCAATTGGACTTGAAATGGAGTCATCTGGTGTAGATGGACCTGTACATTTCAAATTCTTTCTAAGAAATTTCTACTTAGAAAAATACTAAACATAGCAGATGACAAAAGAGATGCAGTGCACTTACCGCCGCGAGCGTTGACCGGAGATGAGTCGGAAGCCATCCTCCGTTCGTCGGAACTTTCTGGGATGTAGCTGTAAGGATTGGAGATTGGGATCGAAGAAAGAAATTGTTAGGGCTTGATCTGTGGCGGGAGGCTTCAATGTAAATGTGATGGATACCTTTGGCGGGAAAATGCAATGCCTTTTGGCGCCAATTCACTTAATGAGGTCGAGTAAGTTATGGGCTTTCGATTGGGCCTGGTCTTTTTGATTCTGTGGTCCTATTGTTTGCCGAAAATGGACTGGCCCATTATAATGGGTATCTTGAAGTTATGGGCTTTCAGTTGGGCCTGAAAATGGACTGGGCCCATTATAGTGGACATCTTAGGCGGGGAAAATGCAGTGCCTTTTGGTGCCAATTCGCTTCACGAGGTCGAGTAAGTTATGGGCTTTTAGTTGGGCCCATTGAAGGGAAAACTACCTAACGAGACATCCATCTCTACTGTATATACTAAATTGAGGAACTTTAGAAAATAACCAATTGATTATGTTTTATAGCTATAGTTTGCATATTTACGGGTTGTAGTTATAATTTAAGCTGCCTCGTTTGTATAATTTGTGGATTTGTATAGTTCACCGCTATATTTGCATAATTTAGTGTTTTTTTTTGTATAAACTCGTAATAACGAATTTATACAATACGTACAATATGAAAAGTGTAAACAGTTATACAAATCATATCACACAAATTTCGAATTATACAATTTCTATTATACAAATTTTGAATTATACGTGCGAATTATACAAAACTAACAAGTTGAGCCACGTAATTATAGCTAAAAGTTGATCGTGAATTGTGATTAAGGCAAACTATAACTATGTTAATTAATTAACTAATATATGTTTGCTTATACGCATAATTTTCCCAACTAAAGTTATCTCTACCTTTAAACAATTACATATATTACCACATTTTAATAATTTATACCATATTTTCTAAAAGATACAATTAAATAAACAAATCTCTTAAAATTAGGATTTATTAATTACCTTTACATTTAAACACCAAAATTAATGATCCAATTGCAATTAATATCTTTTTCTCTCATGAGTTGTTTTCCTTTGTCAATTTTCTACTCCTACAATATCTCTAATCCCCACGTCCTCTACCATTTCTCTTCTTTCCTCCATCCTCTTAATATCAATACTGATTCTTGCTCAGCTTCCGGCGACCTATTAAGTAAAAGAGGCTAAACTTTTCCGCACTTATTTCGGCGAAACTATGGCTATGTTAAGTCCAGGGGCGGCTCAACGTAATTGGGGGCCTAAAGCGAAATTTCAATTCGCAACCTAAAATATAAATAACTTTTATATACGTTTTTATTCAAAATTTATTTTTCTTACACTATTTAGATGAAAACTATCGGTGTATAATAATTTTTTTTCAGTTATTAATTTTTAGGTAAGATTTTATCAACTCAACATTAAAAAAAGGTCATTTCAGTGAGACAATTATTCTAATATTGTTAACATAATGCTATAAGTAATAAATTGACAAATATTAAATAAAGATAAGAGTTAGAATTATAGAATTCGACTCAAGAAGTTGATGACTTGATATACCTCATTTTAATATGTTTATAGTTATGCTTCAAACTAAAAGTTAAAAAGAAATAAAAAAGAATTTGTAATTTACTTTTTTAAATACTTTTCACTATTAATTCTTATTTTTTACAAAGTACAAAAAAAGTTAAAGAGGATAAAATAATATATTTTAAAAAAATTATACTTCTTATCATAAATAACCAATTTTTTCTATAATTCTTTTAACACATAATTTATTCTTGACAAAAATTTGAGGCCTCCGAAATTTGGGGGCCTAAGGCAAAGGACTTATTTTCAATGCCTTAGAGCCGGCCCTGGTTAAGTCTTCGAAAGGGTAATACTCAGTTGTTGCAGAAGGTTAACAGGGTATTATACGTTAAACCTTTCGTTCAACATCATGAGCGAGGAGACATACTATATTACTTGGGTTTATGGTTTGTTATTTTATGAAAACTTGTTAGAGTTAATATTCAATAATCTTATAAATCTCTTGGGTTGTAAATTAGTCAACAATTAATTTTTTAACTAAGAAAGTAAGTTACACCCTTTAAGTTCATATTAGTAAATTGTGTAGTTCGACTTTAAAAATTATTGGATGCATGTATTCAGTGGCGTAGCCAGAAATTTTATTAAGGGTGTTCAAACTTTTAATAGTATTTTTTAAAAATAAAACGATAATTTAAACTATCAAAATAAATAATCAAGTTAAGCAATATTTAATTAAATATAAGAATATTTTTAATAGAATTATAAGTGTATAATTCAAAACTAATATAAAGAAAATAAACTACTATTGAAAACATAATTTAAAAGTAAAATATGCCCTTTTTATTTCACCACGAAGATTTGGATCATGATTTAAAATTGAAGTTATTTTTGCTGGATCAATTTCTAGAGTATGTAAATCAATGTTTTGTTTTTTAAAAGAATGTGACAAATATCTTTAGTTGATCTGTCGTTGTTTCTTTATTTGGTTGACTTAGAGAAGTCAAACTTTTTTTTTGGTACTCTATTATAATATTTCTTATGTCCATTGAAACTTGAAACTAAAATATTAAGTTGGTTATATTGTTATAAAATAAAAGAACGAGAAGAGAAAAAGAGAGAGAATTATTGAGATTCTATTCTTAATAATATGGTGATATAATTTGGGTAATTGCGTCTCCTATTTATAGAGAAAGAAAACGTTATTCCATAAAAAAAAATGTAATTTTTTTTTAAGGAAATCTTATTCTATAAGGAAAATGTATTAAAATTTAAGGAAATAATTTAATTTTAATTGAAAAAAATCTACAAGGAAAAAGTATTAAATTTTAGGAAATCTTATATTAGTGAAAATATATTAAAATTTAAGGAAACAATTCAATTTTAATTGGAAAAAAATAATTAATGTTAGAGGGGATTCAACCTTGGGTCTTTGGAGGGATTCATGACACAATTGACCAACACACTACTAAATATTTATGCTAAAGGGAATCATACCCAGGCAAAGTGTAGGGATGCGCCAGCTATTGCCAACTACACTGCGTCTCACTTAGTTATTTCAGGGGGTTCAACTTTTATATATACCAATATTAAATCAAAATTTTATGATACCCTGGAGCCCACGTAATTCCGCCCCTGCATGTATCTCATCATTAATGATACATATATCTCGGGATCAAAATATGATATAAAAAATAATATTACAAACTATCAAGTATTCTAAAAATTAAAATCTAGAGTAGGGGAATTTACGTAAGATGCACATTCTTGAAGCCGTAGCCCGTATGTAAAGCAGTCCTAGTTCATTGGGCTTCTGTTTTCTTTTTTTAACAAATAATAGTAGACGGGTTAGGAGAGGTTGTTAGAAGTGATCTCTTGTTAGAATAATATAGGAGATAATTAAGATATGAATTTGTGATAATGAGCATCCGTTAATTAGAGATGAACTTGTTAGATAATTAGCGATTGTTTGAGACGGTAGTATAAATGTCTATGATTTTGACATACTCCCACTCGATGCGCTTACAAGGTTTATGCGTTGATAACTTATTTTTTTTTTTAAATATTGTCAGACCACTTAGATAATTTTATGTAATTTTTTGTACAAACATCAATTGATATTTTCAAAAATGTTAAAAACAAATTGCTAGAACATTTTCGATAAACAAATTATCAAAAATCTCTTATCATCAACAAATCAAATTTCAACCGAACATATGAATTAGATATTTCTTCGACTATCACTCAAACATAATTTGCTTATCCGTGGAAAATTACCATCCAAACCCGTAAAACCTTTATGACATTTTCTTGCATTGACATAGTCGGTGCATTTAACTTTTTCATCCTTTTTTTAACACAATTATTCTGAGTGGTGGCCTTTGTTTTTTGCTCAATTAATAACTTTTCGACATCAATTACAACTTTCACTCTAATGAGTAATGGTTCTTGATGCTTTGCTTCACTTGTATTGATTGGTACACGCAAACCGACTTAGAGATAATTTTAGAAGTTTGTTTAGTTTTCCTATCAAAGCATAGCTTGGTAGCTAGCTCACATTTTTAAATTTATTTAATCACATAATATACACAAACATTCCTGGTTTTATGTATGTTTAAGAGGCTAATAAATTAATGAATTACTCATTGAAGAAGCTAATTATTCTGTATCACATTTGTATTCAACTCTCTTTAAACAGGTTAATTGACTTGTAATTGTTGTTCATTTTGTATTCCTAACATACTTAGAATAAAACTTTGAAGAACTTGGTACGACAGCAAAGTTTAAGAACATTTTCACAACTAGAAAATTAAAACTAGTAGAGATACTAGAATCAGAAACAAATTAGAAAAAATATATATATGAAATATTTTTCTTAAAGAAGAATTGTTGTTAATCTGTGTTTAAAGAATCTTACTGATTCCAACAAACTTTGCAGAAACACGAAGTTACCAAAGTTTAATGAACCGGTGAAGAACAGAAGAACATAAATTAATTCACAAATCTAAATTTGTAACACATACCAGAATTTGGAAAAGCAGGAAGAAGATCAAGCCCACTGAATGCACAGTGTCCCCTTAAGGAAATTATTCCCCTCTAGTATCCGAGGTTTGATTTAGAATATGTCCTCCCAGGGTAGAATGATCTCAATCACCAGTGTATTGATACCCAAAACGCTGGTGTCAGCGAGACACTCAACAGCAGTAAAGTATACTTAGAATAGTAGATTTAGTAGTAGAAGAAGAAGTCCATAAATTCTATATTTAAAATGAAAGGAAATCCCTCAATTTATAGAAAACAAAGGATAGTGCGAAAAGGTTCTTATTGTGCCTTACCGAAAAGGTCACAAACCTTTGAAAAATCACAATCTTTCGGAAAGGTCGTCACCTTTCATAAAAGTCACAACTTTTCATAAAAGTTACAACTTTTCATAAAAGTCGCAACTTTTCATAAAAGTCGCAACCTTTCATTAAAGTCACAACTCTTCATAAAAGTTGCAACTCTTCATTTCCATTCACACCTTTTAAACCCAACAGTAATAACCTTAGAATTAGAAGACTACCAAAAAAAAAACTGTTTAGAGACGTACCATGCAATCTTTTTTTTCATATAATAATTTGTATTCAATACTTATTGACTCGAATAATTCTGATTCATACTATGTATCCCAATATAGCTCATTACAGAGGAAACACTGCTACCTGCTACCAACACAAGACGATTGTCGTCCCAGCGGGATCGAGCAATTAATTATTCCGTCTTTTGCTACCATATGGACATAAGCGGAGTTGTTATTGTAAAAGGAAGTAAATTGACACATACTTGTTAAAAAAATGTGTCGTATAAATTTTGTAATATTTGAATATGATTAAAAGTCAAAACTTTGGTTCCACCAATTATGCAGATGGATAAGCAACACCACCAGATCAAAAACACTATTTCTTTTTTGGGAATGCAGATTATATTCATGAGCTATTTGAAAATTTGTTTGCGTACGTACGTGAAGATTGATTTTTACAAGTTATCCCTCATGGTCTATGAGCAACATTTTTTTTTTTTGGGGGGCGTCTTATAGCCCCGTTTGAATTGACTTATTTTCTTTTAAGTCAATATAGCAAAAACTAAGTCAAAAATAAATGTAATGAACAAAAAGGAGAGCACACTATGAAGAAGAAAAAAACTTCCAATGCAGTACTTATCCCTCAAGTTAATTATTTGGATCTTATTGGTTTCTTGATAGATTATTTGGACATAATAAATTCTGTGTTTTTTTAAAACTAATGCAGGATTTAAGATAAAATTATTGAATTTTATTGAACCCGTAAATTCGTAAAGACAATTCAATGTGTAATAATAAGGAAAACTTTCACATATAGTCACTTAAAATAATTAATTACTCTCCATAGCTATAATTTGATAATTACAATTTGTAGCTACATGTTATATAGAGGAGAGAGGCGAGCGAGACTGGGAGAGAGAGGAGAGAGGCGAGAGAGAGGGGGAAAAGAGGGGGAGAAAGGTGAATTGTATATGTATATTGGTTAGATAATTGTATATTATACATATGTAATTGTATATATGACAAGAGAGATTGTGAGAGGGAGGAGAGAGGCGAGCGATACAGGGAGAGAGAGGAGAGAGGCGAGCGAGAGAGGGCAGAGAGTGGGAGAGAGGTGAATTGTATATGTATATAATTGTATATAACTGTATATTATACATATATATTTGTATAAATGGCAGCGAGATTGGGAGAGGGAGGAGAGAGGCGAGCGAGAGAGGACAGAAAGTGGGAGAAAGGTGAATTGTATATGTATATAGGCTGAAAAATTATATATTATACATATTTATTTATATATCTTGGCGAATTATACATATACAAACATGACTAATTATATAAACTCGAAGTCAGCCAATGTAATTAATGTATAATGTTAGTCGCGAGTAGTAATTATAGCAAACTATAGCTATGATTAGTAATTAAATAGTATCAGTTTGCTTATCCGCGTAATTTTTCCTAATAATTAATTAATCTGTAACCCCTGATGAAATATTACATGTAACTAGCTTGTTATAACAAGCTAAATTACAGCTTGCACAACGATAAATTTTTGGGGTCATGCCAAATCCCCACACTATTTAGTTGTGGAGTAATTTTCACCTTAAAGAAATTTAACAGGCATGCATTCAACTCTCATTGGTAATAATAGCTAGAAATATAAAATTAGATAGACTTTCATGTGGCCAATTAAATTAAATTAAATTATTTCCCCTTCTAGCATCGAGTGTTCAAAATCCACTGAATCGACAACACAAAGTTCCCAAGCTATCGGAAAAACTCTATTTCAAAACTCAGACCTGTAAATATCTATTTTTCCAAAGGGTACTCTAATTTTAATACATAGAGCCCCGCTAAAACGTTAAAAAATGGGGAACAAGAGTTGTCACAATATAAAGGGAAAAAAAATGACTATAAGAAATCAACGACTCACTCTTCTTGAACAGTCAATATACTCCACATTTAATCAGGATTTGATAAAGTATTGTAGGATTCTATTCGTTAGCTGGTATTTGTTTATCATTTTACCACACTTTAAATTTAACTCGAACAGAAATAAAACTTTGTTTTCTTTACCACCAGGCCATTTGCTAGCTAGAACAAACAGAAGTATATAATAAAAATATAAGGTAGAAGCAAAACAAAAAAACATAAGGTATAAGATACAGAAAAATTTGTCCATAATTTGGAGGTCATGATTTATCCATAAAATTTGAAAGAGTGGATAAATGCATGAACTCCGTACAAGTACTGATTCTTTTTTTCCTTCTTTTTCTTTTTTGTGGCCATGTGGTGGAAAAGCACAGTACTCTATCATGATCTCCTCAATAAGTCCAAAGATCACTTGTAAAAACAATCTTAAAATACTTGATATAGATTCTATTCCTTTAGAGAAAAAAGTTGTTGATCATGTGCTTCGTCCCCAAGGCCACTAAAGTATATGATTTAATTATATGTTAATTAAATTTCACACCATATTATAATCAAAGAAACATCACTACCATATTATCATGTTTCTTTGCTTAAGAAACAAGAAAAAAAGATGAAGGAAATTGCTTGCTTGGATCCCCTTTCCGGAAAAAGTAAGCCTTCCTTGAAAAGAGGGTTCTTTAAGAACTAAATGGGAAAGTCACCTAGAAGTTAGGTATGAGTGAGAGTGCACTCTTGAGGATTTTTTTAGGATGGATTGTATAATCTAATACTCCTTCTGTTTTACAAAAAATAATTTAATTTAATTTGGTACGAAATTTAAAAAAATAAAGAAGACTTTTAAATTTTATGGTCCTAAATTAAAGCTATGTCAAATATATAAAATTTGTCATTTAATCTTGTGGCCTTAAACATGTCACATGGAAAACTGAAATTAAAATGATGCAAAAAAAGAGGTCATTCTTTTTTAAACAAATTAAAAAGGAAAGAATGACATTCTCTTTGAAACGAAGAGAGTATGTATTTATATACGAAATGTTTTGATCGTCTCATCAAAGTTTTATATATTGTTAATCAGAAAGAACATACTTTAATTTACTTAAAGGGTAGCCTGGTTAACTAAAAACTCTTGTTATGGACAGGATCTAGGGAAGAATCAAACCGCAAGAGTCTATTGTACATATTTCTACAAGAGATTGTTGTTTATTTACTTGATTCTATTAAATCTATATATCTCCCTCCCGTGCGTGAGTCTGTTTCATGTGCTAAACATTTCAAAATAAGATAGTCGCATATTTCATACTCAAGATTATGACCTAATAATCGATGAAATAGATTGTTTTGAAATTATAAAATCTCAATTTCAAATATCAGCAATAGATCAATTACGTAAACTCGCTGACAATCAATCAATCAAATCCCTAAATTCAAATTTTATTAGATAGCAAACACCCCCATAAAATTTGTGGGCTCAATCTAATCCGGATGTTATACAATTATAAAAACAATATAATATATAGACTCAAATTTCAATATACACTCCCCTTACAATATATCCATTTAATTTATTCTCCTAGTTCTTAATTAGTTTCATCACTTGGAGGTATATATTCCAACATTGTGTCATTGATAGGGGCATCAACCTTTACCTTTGGTTTGGTGTGTGCATATCTCTAAAGGTTAAAAATGAGGCTTTACTAATTACTTTTTTTCCTTTGCCTCAAGTCACTATCTTCTAACACAAGATGCCCACCCAACATTTTTTTTTGTTGCTTCAAGATACTTAATTTAAGTATTAATCATATTTGAGGGCCCCTTACACTAATCAAGGATTCCCTTTCATTGTCCTAAGTGCTACAATGATCAATGTCTAACACTTGCTTATGATCGAAGGCATCTGAAGCATTAATTACGAACTAGCTACCTAGATATAAATATAACTCTAATGTCATAGAATAATAGACGTACCACAAATCAATAAGAAGAAGAACACAACAATTACAATTTACACATAATTAACATAGAAATAAAGATGTATACAAAGAGAATGGTACCTATTTGAGTTCACAGTATAACAGTAAAGAAATAATGGATCTTGAGCAACCACCCAAATCATATTAAAGAAACTATATATCTCTTAAACCATCGATGTAAGACTCTTCAATAACATTAACAATTTTCTTTCTTTCTGTAACCATAATTTAATTTTGAAAACTTGGAGTTTTATGTTGAACTTTTTACGTGCAACAAGGGGACAACTATAGTGGGTAAGCATCAGTGCCTACTTTCTTGTGTGATTTGCTTATTGTGTTAATAAACTCTAAAAGAAATCAAGAAAGGGACCTTCCCCACGATGCCTATAATTAATTGGTCATTGGGGGAGGGTGAAGTCACTGGCACACCATAAATACATTCAAATTATAATTTCAACTTAATTATATGCATTCATAATGGAAATTAAAATGTTACCATTGTAATTTAATCTGTTATAACATAGTCTCTTTGAATTAATGCGAGTATATAAAAAAAATAAAATTATACTACTGTTAGTTATGAGTATAGAAAAAAGTAAAACTCATCATGATGATTAAAATATATGGTCCAAGAATCACTTATTGTCCTTGTGTCCATTAAAAAGGATACATGTATTTTAAACCGGCAAAGAAACGGGTAATCAGGAGAAAAGTGTCTTCGATATTCATAAACAACCAGTAAATCAGACATAATTAATTCCCTTAATCAAAGATTAAAACATTTGGATGGGGGAAATACATGATAAGACAAACTGCAGAACCATATGCCAACCAATAATTCCTCATTAGAATTTAATACTCTTTTTAATCTTTTTTTTCTTCATCTCTTACCTTTTTGTTCAATGTTCAATGTACATTGTTTTTAACTTTTACCATTGCACTGCACATAACAAAATACCGAGAGATAACTAGAGGGGTAATTAAATTAGGTTAGTACAAATAATCATCCATAATAAAATTTAAAATACAGTGAAATTGTCAATGTATTTTTATTTTATTTATTTGGTTTAACTACCAAAAGGTAGTGTATGTTATATTCCAACAAAAGATAACAGATAGGGGGGGCTAAGTCTTACCTCGGAATACAACATTTGACTGGTAATTAATCAATGTATATAAGTTAAATTGATGGAAAAAAGTTTATTTCAAGATGATTTTGGGTATGGAAAAAATTGCGTACCAGGCATATTAAAAGCACTAAATAGATTGGGATAAGTCGAAGATGGTGGTGGTGGAGAAGTTGTAGTAGTAGGAGGAGGTAAAATAGGAGGTTGATGAAGCTGAAAGCCACTTGACGAACTTTCTCCAGCCATATAATTGTTGTAACGAGGACTCTCGTTATCTGGTCCTTGATCATATAATATCCCTTTAAAAACATGTCCTGCTATCTTCACTGATGTTTGATATGCATATTGATCAACCACATTGTCTATCGAACTTACACGAATACATCGAAATACTGCTGGAGAACTCACTTCCCCCGGAAAATTACCTCCTTCGTGATCATCACCTATCACTACATCAAAAACAACACACCATATTTAAATAAAGAGTTTAATTACTATACACGGACAATATAGCACAAAATATATACATTTTTTTGAAAATTTAACAGGCGTAGTTCCAAGAGTACTATAGTAAAAGTAATTTGAAAATGGTACCAAAACCATACACAGAAAAGCTACAATAGTTAGGGTTTCATTATTTCTGTACATAAGCTACTATTGAACATGTATAATCTTCTAAATAAAAGTATATCTTAAATTGCTTAAGCTTTTAAACTAGAAAATCACAAAGATCATTGTACACGATATCCAACCAGATAAGAGTCTTTGGGTTTGATTCTCACCGCCACCCAGGGGCGGATCACTAAGGGGAGTAAAAGAATATTATATATACACGGTTAAAATTATTTTTTATAATTATATATAAAAATAAATATTGAATGGTGCCTCTTTCTTTGCTTCATCATTTAATGAATTTTATCAAAAATCCTAGATCCGCTACTATTTCACTCATTATCTACTGAACTATGTGAGAAGCGGAAATAAGTGGAAGGGGGGTCATCTGAACTCTGTTTGACGAAAATTTACACTATATATAATTATTTTTATGTATCTATAATATATGATGAATTCTCTTGACTTCTTCATATGCTTACTTATTTATATAGCAAACACTTCACTGAAAATCCTGATTTTCTCCACTAAATTGTGACCCTATTATATCTTACGTATATAGCTATATATAGTTTCTTCGTGTGTTTACTTTTTTACTATTTTGAATCAATTTATTGAAAATTCTAGCTCTATCACTGTATTGTCAACCAATGGGGGAAAAAAAGGCTTTTTAGATTATGAAAATGTTTTTATCAAAATAGTCACAAAGTTGAATAGATTTAAAGTGCAATGATGAGTATGTGGAGATCTATACAACATTACTGTGATGATAACAACATTACCTTCATTTGATCTGTATCTTTTAGGGTTTGGCCCATTTTGAAGCTGCTGTTGCTGTTGCTGAATAGTATTGTGATGATGATGAAGAAGATGGTGCCTGGGACGCCTTGTGGAGACAGGGACCCAAGTACTCTTAACGTGTGTTTCACAATGAAACCCTCGACTCTTACAGCAAGTTCTGCACCTCATATATGTACAATCTTTTTTGGCTTGATTTCCACAATCTTGACATCTACTGCTACTTAATGATGAAGATACTCTTCCTTCTTCTTCTTCTTCTTCCCTCCTCATCATCTCGAACTATTAATCGTACTCTTCGTAGTTATAATTACTTCTTTCACAATAACTACACTACTAATTTCACTTAATTTTACCATTTGGTTTTCCCTTCTTTAAATGCTTAAAGTATTATTTTTGGTGTTGTTGTTAAGTTTCTCTGTTCCTAAATTTGGGAATTTGTGTTTGGTTCTTTGGTTCTTTTTAGAGTTCATGGCTCTAGAGTACTATATGTTGGGGCTTTTAGGGGTTCTTTTCACTGCTTTTTTCTGGTACCTTTCCACCAATATTGAATTAATTACTCCTTCTTTCGTCTCAATTTATATGATATAGTTTGATTTGTCATATATTTTCTTCGTTTAAAAAATAATGATCTCATTTTCTTTTTAGTATTTTCAAAAAGAATGACTGTTTTTCTTTTTTGGCAAAACTTTAATTTTAACTTTTCACGTGACATGTTTAAGACCACAAGATTAAAGGACATTTTGGTACATTTGACATAACTTTAATTTAGAACCACAAGATCAAAAAGTCTTCTTTCTTTTCTTAAACTCCGTTCCAAGTTTAAACTTTGTTCCAAGTCAAACTAGGCTATTCTTTTTTAAACGGAGAAAGTGTTATTTTTAAGAAAGAAAGAAAGAATTTTGAAATTTATAATCTAAAATAAATTATATATATTTGTATGAATAAAATCATTTCATTCAAGATAAATTGTTAATACCAGCTATAAAAATATGTCATTTTTTTATCATCGATTAGAAAATAGTGGGTCCTGAGAAAAAAAAAAGGAAAAGTATTAATTTTTGTTATGTGTACATATACACGTGATTCAGTGTACTGTGGATCATTTGCCTTCACTCTGTGGAGTTCATTACAGTGACAACAGTTGCAGTATTATACCACAAGAAAGGAAAGGGATATATAGCCATTCTTGTTGAGGAAATAATTACTGACTACTGTTGAGGACAGTAACATATTAATTGCTTCTTCTATTTGAAAATTTTGTTTCCACTATTTTTAGTCCTTTTTTAATAAAAAAAAATTGGTAACTCTTTTAATTTCATTTTTTTATATAAAATATTTAAAATTATAAAATTAAGAGAAGGCTTCATATTAAATATATACAATTATAATATAGTCATATTTTATTATATAAAAAATAGTCAAAGGTCATAGAAAGTATACACGATTATACATTACAATACATTCAAAAAATTGAGTACAACTTATTTATACGTGAGTTATAAACTAATTATACATTATGAATTATGATAAACTCAAAAAATAGAATATAACTTAACTATTTATGAAGTATACACTGATTATTTATTTTTTATTTATTAGGCTGATTAAAGAATAAAGAAAAGAATGAGAAATAGTTAAAGGGAATATTAATTATGAAGAATGTGGTGTTTTATTGAAAATAATTCTACTTTCTATTCAATTCTTACCAACCAAAAACTTTCTCTAAAGAGTCTCATTTTTTTATATGAAATCATCTTATATTTTAAGACATTTGATATATAATTCTCTTGAAAAGATCTTCGTTTTAGTATACAAAAAGTTTTAAATTAAGTTTTAAAACTTTACAAATAAATGATTGATCATCGAAGTAAAAGGAAGGAAAACTGAAAGCAACAAAGAGAAAAGATTGCAAAGCAGAAGACAAAAGAAAAATACTTCAAGTTACTTTTAATGGAAAATCAATCTTTTTTAGTTGATATGTTTGTAATAGAAAGTTTGAGGCTGCTAAATCAACTTTCTTCTTGATTGACATATTTAAGTATCTCATCATCATGGAGTGTATTACAAACTCTATGATAATCAGAAATTACTTAGTTTTCTCTAACTATTTGTTAGATAGTAGACGTTAGGTACTTCATCTTGCACTTATTTCTATTGATATTTTTTATGTTCAATAAAAGGCCATTATACATTGTCTAGTGATAAATTTACGGGAAAAAAAAAAGAGAAAAAGAAGGAGGAGGAGAAAGGAAGACGAAGCCAATAATAGCTAAAGCGAAAAAGAAGAAGAAGCAATTCAAATGATTTTAAATAAAGCTGGGATAATTTAAATTTGACTTAGACAAATTATCATATTGGACTTCTATGTGAGAATTATTTGTTAGTATATAGTATAAAAATTCTTGATGTTATATGTGTTGTGTGCACCTATAGTTTATTAACTCATAAAAAATGTATGTATGTATATTATATTATTATGTCAAGAGAAAAGGCTAGCCTCCTTCTTAATTTTGTACGCATATATTTTTCCTTTCTTTAAGATAATTTTTTTCATAAACTTATCATACTACATATAGTATAAGTTGCTACTACAATTCTGTAAAAGAAAAAGTCAAATATTTCAAAAGGTTAAATTGATATGACAAGTTTGGCAGTTACTTTTATATTTGTCTTTCTCTTTTTACTTTTGGGTTCGATTTGTAATGGTGACTTAATTTTATTGGATTATTACCACTCTTTAATGTTCATATTCTGCAGGTGTTTGTATATAAAGTATGGTAAGTTGTAGGGGCAGAAAAAGAGGGGGGGATGGGGTGGTGACACGTGTCATCTGTTAAACTGTGATACATATTAAATTTTTGGACAAGTGAAGTTAGGAGTGACAACTGAAAAATGAAAAGAAAAAGAAGTTGGGAGTGACACAAAAATGCTTTAGGAATTAAGGGCTGGTGTGGTTAGACAAATTCCAAAATTGTATTATTATATTCTTAGTATGAATAAAAATATTATTATTATTATTATTATAAATACCTAAATTCAAAATAAGTCTTATCTTATGATCTACTCTAATTAAATATGAAATAAAATTATTTTAAAATTAATTATTTTTTATCCTTCGTTTCAAGTAAATCTGGTTTAAAAGTATCGGATTTTGGATGAAAAAGAAAGGAGTGGGGCTTCACTGATAATTATTGTGTCATTGGAAAGTATTGAAAAAAGTAAGGAAAAAGGAAATGATAGGGACAGGTATTATTATTTTCTTAGAGAATTTTGTGCTTTTAATTTCTCAAATATCGACAAATTCACATTTGTCCTCGTAAAATACGCAACTAATTAAGTATATTTTAGGATATCTGAAACTTATTTTTCACAATTAAACTCACTCAAAATGGATATGAATGTAAAATTATGTGTTGAATTATTGAGTTTCTAGCATAAATGTCTGATCTTTAATTATATATGATCAAATTCTGTCATGTATGTAACAGATCTATCAAAAAAAATTAATTATAAAAAAATACACATTTTTACAATTTTTTTTTTTTGCTTTCCACCCGGCGTTTAAATACACATTAAAGCTCCGATTAAATTTGAACCGCGCACTGCAGTTTCCATTAATGGGTGGCACTCTCACAAGATTTTCTCCATAATTAAGAGTGAAGCACTTCTATTAGTATACGGTATACCACAAACTTATGTTTGGTACTTATTCCTTTTCTATTACAACCAACTTTGCTAAATGTACGCGGAAAGTTAGAATTTTGATAAATAGGAGTTTTTCGTGGTTGAAAATACTTGAGATGTTGCCATCCAAACAACTAAAAATATGCTCTCTTTTTTTTTTTAAAAAAAAAAAACTATAATAGAGGTGTCAAATCCAACTTACATATATCTCAATTAATATAATCTAGCATTTACTTGCTATCTCCCATTAAAGCATATTGTAAATAATTTATCCATTAAAATTTCAACAAATATAAAAATTACACCATACTTTTTAATGGTCTTATGCTTGATCTCCTATACTTCTCATATCATGACAATTCATGAATATATTAGAAAAATGAGCTTACAGTAGTTAAAACACTTTGGTTATTTTGGATTGTATGGCTATTCATAACATTATATTGTCATATATACATTATTTCTTTCTAAGTTAATGGGTGCACGTGCACCTACTCAAATAAATGTAGATCCGTCTCTCAATAGAGATATATTAACGATACTTTAACAATAAGGATAGTAGAGAAGAAGAACTAATTTGTCCTATAGTCCGTTATGGCTCAGACAAGTATGCCATTCGATCCTACTAATCTTTGTAAAATTTTGTGTCCTATTACAGTGTTCAATTTTAAATTTATCGTTTTAAATATGTAACATAATTATCCACATCCTTAAACGTAAACTTATAAAGTCAACCCCACAAAGCACAGAAATAATTATCAAGTCACTAACAGATACCAAATATATATAAAATGAATGAATAAATAAAATTTAAATAATAAGGAAGGAAAATAAGTGAGTGGCTTAATTTTTTTTTTCATCAGAAACATGTTGGCCCCGTAAAAAAACAAATGTCAAATCGCTTTACTACTTGCGTCGCTTTGTGAAAAACTTGTTTAATTATGAGATTTTAATTGGCATTTTCCCTCATTTGATTCTCCACTATGTCCCTTTATTTTTGGCTTTTTCTTATTTGGTTATATTGGATTCTCCACTAATAAACCAAAATGGTAATGTTTCAATTCTCTCAAAATGTTTGAGCTGATATATTTCATAAGACAGCAATAGTGGGTATCAAACTTATGAATATATCACAAGAATGGAATCCATATATTTTTAACTAGAAATCCAACTTCAATTATCTTTTACGTAATTTTGGGTTCGTGTGATAGCTGATTTGGATGTGAGTTACGTTATGCATGTATTAAAGTATTGCACAAATAATATCACATTTGCTAATTAGTTGGAAGGCAAATTATATATGTATAAAATTAATACGAATGCATGAATAAATGATGAGGGAATATATATTTTATTTTATATAAGATACAAGGTGGAATAACTAATATATGAATACCTAATTCATATATAAAACAATATATAAATTTTTCATAATTAATCCTTATTTTATTAATACATGTATAATTTTTGCCAACTACCAAACTACCCCTATAGTACAAGTTGAATCTCAATTTCTCTGTCAACAATTTTTTTTATATTTTGAAGTTCTTTGATCAAATATGTCTTGAATTTCATGAGCTTGGTTAAAAAAAAACTATTAGTAAGGAGCGTTTTTCACCATCATAGTGGTTTGTCCAATGCAATTATATTCGAATTAATCAAGCTTAGTAAATTACGAGTATCAAAAGGTTAAAAAAAAAAGGGTCAAGTTCAACTTAACAAAAATTATGGATCTTCACACCAATAGTCAGACAGATTTATTATGTATATTCTTTTAATCAATATACTTAAATTATACATTGAATATTCACAATCATACACATATTATACATGAATTATAAATATATTATACATTTATCAACTATTTTTAGTGTACACACTCACTCTGTCACACACTTACAGTCATATCCACTACAGTACTAGGGATGTGCACACAAGAAGGTCACTGTTTCAAAATTATTTCTGTTTTAAAAATCTTTTTCAAATCATCAAATGTATGTAAATTGAATAGTTACAATATATCGTATCACCAAATCAGTACGTGTTATTTATCTCCGAGGATATCTTTTTGTGATTGACCTCATTATTTGTTCTGTTCTCCCCCTCAAAAGAAGATGTGACTTTAAAAAAAAAAGTTCCAATTCTTTCAATCCATTTTGCACATTAATTTTCACTTATTTGTGTTAAGATTTTATAAGAAAATACTTAAATTTTGTATTAAGAAAACATGTCTTTGTATCTTAGTTACTTTTTTTGAAAAAACTATGTAAGTACATAACTTATTTTATCATATTCTTTAAAAAAAATTACTATTTGAAAAAATTATAAAAGTTTCTACGCAATGTATTGGGACAAGTGTGTCTTGTATTAACAAAGAATGTATCGCGACGTTGAGCGATATATCGGGAAAAGTGTGTCTTGTCTCAACAATGGTAATGTATTGGGACGCGATGTACTGGATGTAAAGTGACGTATTTGAAATTGGGACGCGGTGTATCAGGATGTTGAGTGACGTATCCGAGACCAGGACGCGGTGTATCAGACATTAAGTTGTATCCGAATCCAGGACTAGGTGTATTGGAACGTTGAATGATGTACAAAAAATCCTTCAATTTCAAGGAATTTTGTAATTTGAAAAAGAATAGAGATATGATGTAATTAACTCCTAACACTGTAAGATTGCATAAAATATTTTTTTTTTCTGAATCTATATTATAAGAGCAATCCAACATTTACAAATGAATTCAGCCCAATCAATTGGTCTGATAAACAGGCCCATCGCAAAAAACTGCTACATATCCACAAGTCTATTGATGAATGACAATGACAATACAACATGTCAACTACTAATTCAAGGACCTTATTAGAAGAAGACTTCAGTAGAATAATGTATGCAATAAATAAATTAATTGTTATATAACTTATTCCAGATAATTTGATGTTAAAACATAATCAATTAATTGATTAATGGATATTAACATACCGGGTGGTTAATTTTGCATTTCATTCATAGTTTTCTCAGTTTCACAATCACAACCTGTTCCTTTGAGTATACGGTAGATGAATCGTTACATCAATTGAATTCCCTTCGTCCCCAAAAGTTATACGGGGTAAATAAGGTAAAAATAAAATCTGTGATTCATATCTAAGGCCTAAAGGGTCGTTAAGTATGAGAGATGAGATGGATAAAGTTATTCCCAGAATTAAGATATCTCATGAGATTAGTAATTCCATCATATATGTGTAATAACTTATCTTATCATTATTATATAATTGATGAAATAAATAATCTTAAAACTAACTTATACCCCTAACCAAACACAACATAAAGTGATCCTACATTTTATTTCAAAATTATTATCCCTTAACCTTCATACTAAACTACCCCAAAATGTATCTTTCCATGTTTGAAAACCCTTGAGGCCTTTCCATAAGAGAAGTACGGGTTCATATTCCAAATATAACATCAATCATGAAACATGCCAAATGATTATAAATCATTGTCCATAACAATTCTAGAGCTTACTTCAACCTTAACCAAAATTCTTTATTCCTTATAGTGCAGCCTCACAAAAAGGTAGTGTTATTTGTCTGCATTTTTGTGTTAAATTAGGTGCCAATTTATTCCTCAACTTCACATCATGTCAACATTATCACTCATGATTACTTAAGCTTTTCAGATAGTGACAACTTTTAACAAAATATTAGTATCATCGGGCGTTTCTTAATATTTTATATTACCACACTTCTCTGCGGCAGATATAACCTACTTTTTAATTGGTGATGGTTAAAGTGATGTGATGCTCACTTTATATTAATTTATAAGTGCTAATATTAAATTGAGAAAGTCAAGAGAAACCTTTGAAACAAGGTAAGCTTATTAATGAGTCCTGAGTGACATATGGATCACAGATTCTAAGTCATCGGAATCAATCATTGATGCTTACCCCATTCTTCCACGGATTATGTGTGACCGTGTATCCAAGGTTAAATTGGTATAAACACTCGAAGTATTTGCCATCAAAAGTCCTTAGCTTTATTCCTACTCGTAATTCCTAGGCAATGAATAAATTTTCCCTTTTGTAATATACACTTGAACATGGGAGAGTAAACTTTTATCTTCCAAGATCGTGAGAATGCAGCAAACAAATTCATTCCCCCATCTGAGGCAAGATAAAGCGACAAGCAAGTCCAGCTAGTATCAGTTTACATGTGGAACCAACCCCACACAAATTATTAAGTTTCAACACTTCTACAACAAACATAGCAAGTCATACTAGTCTTTACAAGAAAAGAGTTTCTCATAGCTCTCTGAATTGTTTTCCTTTATATGCCTTACGAGTCGAAGGTATCGAAAACAACTTCACAGCTGCGAAATTCCTTTTCTTAGGAACACATACAAGATTCGTCACTACAAAAAGTATAATGGTAACCCTACCATTAACTACTTCATTTATGAATTTCATAGTAATAAAAAAAAAAAAGAAACTCGCTAGGCCTTCAGAACAAAGGCGATTCTGTTCATGCTTCAGACGATCTGGCTAATTCTATATACAAATTATGAAGAACAAAAGAGAGTTCCTTTTAGTTGATATAACAAACATAAATGCAGAAATCAATATAAATGAAGCAACTTGTCAACTTAAAGAAAAGAGCCCCAGACAAGCACATTGTCACCTTAAAGAAAAGAGCCCAAAACTGATCTTTTTAGCTTTTTTTCTTAAAGTGAAAGATGACATTGGACAAATAAAAGCAATGAAAAAAATTTGATAACAACAACATACCCATTGAAATTCTACAAGTGGGAGGGAGTACGTAGAGTGTACACCGTCCTTACCATTATCTCTCAAAGTTAAAGAGAAGGACGGCTCAAGGAAATCAAAGCAATAATGACCAAAAAAGTAGTGGGCACAAACTTGACAATAAAGATACTGTTTCTGAAGACCTAGGCTCAACCGCTCAAGAAAATCAAAGCAATAATGAACAAAAAAGTAGTGGGCAGAAATATAGCAAGGTTGTGTGGCAAATATATGCAAGAATCGTAATAACAACAATAACAACAAAGTAAACCACAGATGATCAATGAGAAATTCAAATTGCATTAGATAAATTCAGATATTTACATCCAAATTCAAGTAAATAACCTAGACTTAAAAAGCAAGCTAAAGAGTTGCAAATTAGATAGCAACTTAATTTCCACCAGCCCTAATTACATCAAGATTATATTCAGATCAAATCCAGTTAATCAATTAACCTAAAATTTTGACTTTCCAATTTTTGTTCATCCATATTGAACCTGCAAATTATTTACTTTAGATAGAACTACCGCATACCAAATCCATGTTTACCATGAAGACATCCAGGCCTATTAAAAACATAAGGCGCCTTTCTGGATTTGTTCATCTTCGAACAAGCCCTTTTCCCCAATTTCCTAATCCTTTGTCTCCCAACTTTATCACTCAACCAATTTGGCACCAACTCATCATCCAAATCATAGTCGTAATCTTCATCTTCCTCTTCCTCTTCCTCTTCTTCTTCCTCCTCCTGATCATCATCACGAGAATACTTCTCCTGATGATTAAAACCAACATGGCAAACCACCAATGCCTCAATTGTTTGAACTGGCAACGGAGATCCCGATTCTGATTCCGAATTCATCGAGATATCAGAAGATGGAGACCCAATTTCACATGGGTCATCTTCTTTTAACATCAACTCATCATCATCATCAGTTTGATCAGTGAAGGAGTAGCTGTCTTCTTGTTCATCATCAGAAGGGTTAACAAATTCCCACGAAGACAAATCATCAAACAGATCATGGGCATCAATTTCTGACTCAGATCTAGCAACCATTGTCGCTGATTTTGAAATTCTGAGATTTTTTCCAAGGATTCTCAACATATTGGCTTCTGATTTTCTTGAAAATTGACAAGGGTTTGTATTGAAGTAGTTTACTTGGGGAGGAGTTTTTTCTTTGTAAAATGAGAAGAAAGGAGATGCGTACAAGTAATAAAGGAGAGCAGTTGAGGTGACGTGGCAGTTTTGTTTTGGTCTACCTGTTTATTTGCTGCATTTTTATTGGTTGAGTTACGTGTTGTTTACTAGAATATATCAAACGGTCTCGTTTAATAGAATAAACCGAAATGCTAATAATGGAATATACAAAACGGTGCCGTAAAAGACGAAACGTGAAAACAATAGAAACCAAACAATTTTTTTCCCCTCTAGTAGGATTTAGATAAGTTTGACCCAAGAAATGTGGAGAAGGGAATTAGGGAAAGATAGAAGAAATGAATAAGGATTTAACTTGAATGGTCGAAATAATTTGTATATTATTAATGTTGTTAACGTGTGGTAACAAATTGTTTGTTTTAATATTTCAAATAATATCTTTTAATATTGATTTTTATTGACAATTTAATTTGTTGTATAATTTTAAGAAGTTATTTGTTTATAAAAATACTCTCCTCTTATGAATAGAAAACTAAGTTCAAGAGACCTCTATCTCTATTATTGTCCATCATAGTTTGACCCTTGAGGAACGATGGAAGAAGAAAAGATTAGGATTTAAAATTTGTATAATGTAAAAAAATATTTTATACCCTTCTTGTAATTTTACATATTTATCACATTTTGAAAATAGTTTATATAGGGAGAGTAATTAATTTCACTTGATATGGACGATGATGACAAATATTGTTGATAAAGAGTTAAAATCATGATTTAATTAATCGTGTAAATTTATATCACAATAAAGGTTTCCAATTTAAAGTCCATGTAATGTAAATTTCTACATATTAATAATAATAATGTAGTATCCATATATTAATTGGTAATATCAGCAAATCTTTGAGGAAATGCACATGTAAAATCAGAACTATGAAATTCCCATATATCTTGTTATATAAGGGTTCAAAGATATTGATTCAAACATGATTTACAAATCAATAAAGATTGAAATTCTAAATCCACATATTATGCTCCACGAGAAGATAGATGAAATGTTCATGAATTTTCATTCAAAGTAGTTGATATCAACATACTGTGTTATTTGCTTTAGATTAAACTTGTATACGCGATAGCACTGAGTAAGCATTTTTACACACTCATGACAGCCAGAAAATATCTGTAGCAAATGATAAAATAAAAATTCACAGGACAGAATAAAAGTTCTTCCTGGTACATGTGCTAGCGGGAGGTAGCAGGAACCCGTGCAAGCGTACTAAGGACACCATGGTATAAAAAAACAAAAGGTAATAAAATAAAATACCAGGAAGTACAACCTAAACACAGGCAATTTGAGTTTTAGACAGCAGGGATAGTAACTGCATACACCAAGTGAAAACAATGTGGAATGAAGTAGCTAACTCTTGAAACTGTGGAGCTGTGCAGTCAACAAAAATTATAATAATATAGAAAGTAGCTTCATATATGACTGATCTACTGGTAACTAAATCAAGAGAGTTCCAAGCATGCAGTTTGCTGCAAGTGAGGTCACCAGCTCAATGTTAACTATGAAAGAAAAACCAATGGATAGATTTCATTAACTAAGGACACAGTACAGTTCCACCAGTTTACAATGGATTAATGCAGGCTATGAAAATCCAATTACAAAATTCCAAAACTGCAGGGCTACATTGTGGTATTGCACTCTGAAAAACTCGCGATTTCGAATTTACAGGTAGAATGTACAAGTGACCAATTACGAGTCAGGAGAAGAGAAATTGGATAAAGGCAAGACAGAGAGGAGAAAAGGAATGATACAAACGATGGGACAAAAATGGAAGATGTTAAACATGATAGGAACCTCAAACCTCAAGGGTGTCCATTGTGGATCTCAGATTGCTTTATAGAGGCGCTGCTCAGTATGCATGGTAAAAAATGATAATATATCATCATGTTTTTCATATAAAGAATGTGGACTTATGGTACCTCCAGGTACAATTACTAGTTTACTACATTGTCTCAACCTTGGAGTAATCTGACAATCTCCCCTGCTCTTGATTCAATACCTTTCAGATACTCAATCAGAACTCGCTGCTGATAGGAGCCGCCCTCCTGAGAGAGTAAACCATATCAACAACCATTCAATGAGTTCCAGAGAGCAAAATTCAACTATTGAATCCCTACCGTACGTATCAAAGTCCGTTCCATTCTCTTCTTAATAACAGCATACAATTCCTCAGGCGAAATATCACCTTTTCCAAGAGTCATGCCATCTAGCAAGAGCTTGTTCCATACTTCCTCTGGTGCTGTATCAAATGGAGAAGTGAATTTCATGAGAGGTGAATCAACATTTGAGGCAATGGTAAAGTTCAAGTCAAATATTTGATGGCAAATGGACCGTAGAGAGTGAGTAAAAGCTTTTCACACTCCATAACGGGAGGATAAGTCATGTATGTCCAATTCCAATGTCAACAGACAAATTCATTGCCTCGAGGCTCTAATTGTTCCATCTTTTATCTGAAACTATAGGTTACATTCGTCTGAAGAGTTAGGGCAGTGCCCTCTGAGGATTAGTCTCCCATCCCCAACCAACTCAAGTACTCAACACCTATTACACCGCCTGACCTCCATTACCGAAGCTCAAAAACCTCCATGCATGGTTGCTTAGCAGATCATCCATTTCTGTTCCTCTCAAATAGTTTGCTTTTTATGCCTCATATCAGTTTTTGATTTCTTTTGCTCCGTGTTATCTATACGAGGCTTTATCGGTATCTGAAATACACCTTTGATGGCAAACTGAGAAGACAATCCATGGAACTTGAGAGAGGGGCATGTTGAGGAATTGATGAAACAAATATGAGGTGGTTTCACAATTGGACAATTATGAATCCTGTGATGCTGGTTTGTAATAAGCTCACAATCGAGAGATACCTTTGATAATGGTCTCAAGAAACTGTTCAGCTTTTAACACTTCATTTCCTGCACCAAAAGTAAATCCAGGATTAGTAACTACAAATTCTTGTTTTCAGATTGAACATCCAGGCAAACCAATTCATGGACCTATACTTTTCTAGTTACAAAAGAAGTTAAGCAATAAAGAGACCTTTTTTTGCATAACTTCGCTTTGACAGCACTCTGGAAGCATACAATTGCAGAACCTTTTGTAACATAGCTTCAAGTCCTGGCTTGTCCCCATCTTTTGTAGCCTACAAAGTAAAAAACTCAGTATAATCATCCAATCTCTGTGAATTTTATTCTTCATATAATAGATTCCGAGAAACATAGCTGTGAAAGAAACTGCACTACAGAGATCATTCTTCATATAATAGATTCTGCTTGTGACTTGAAAACATTGTTTTTCTGAATCGTGCTTAAAAATTGTTAAAGAATGTATATAGACTTAATCTTAGTAATATACATAGCTATATATAGGCAGCAGATTTATAGGGATCACAGCAGATCTATAGGAATCACTCGATATTTCTTTCTTAGTTAGCACCTTATGTATTGTATTTATTCAATGTTCACATCTTCCATTCAATTACAAAAATAATTTACAGCAAGAAACAGATTGATGCAACAAAATAATGTCTAAACTGAACAGGGAGAAGAACAAGTTCTTATAAGAAGGGGTGAACTTATTATTAGGGGGGCCGTCAGGGAAGGCAATAAAAATTGAAGAAGTGAGTCTGACAAATGAAGACTTATTAAAAGGACGCGTGGCGTGGTATGAGGCCATTTCTATTTTCAAAACTACCCTTTGTTTTAGTTAAGAAAACCAGTCATAATGGCAAATCAGCAGGTAGGAGTGTGCTAGTTAGGAAACATTACACCAGATAACTAGTTAGAATCTTTTTAATTCCTTGGAATTTCTCATAACCAAAAGATCGCATGTTCCACTTATACATTCTTTTTGTCCAGTACTATAAGTTATTTTGTTTATCCGGTATGTGTCTCTAGCTGCCCTGACAGATTGCTCTCTTTAGCAATTTGCATACATGAAAGAGAGAGTGAATTTTGGAGTCCAAGTTATAATCTTCAATTTCAGTAGAAGGTTCGTCATGTCAATGGTAATCTGAGAGAGTCTGAGAGAGAGAGAGCAAACAATAAAATATGCATGGAATTAACTCAAATAGACTCACTTGCCGCAGCTGTGCATTGACTTCTGCGAGGAACCCTTCATCAAGTTGGCCTTCTTGCTCCCTTTGATTTATTTCCTGAATGTTAACGAAAACAAAAACACTTACAACACATAGCCATAAATAATAAGAAGTCACATTAAAAAAGAAAGAAATTCTGTGTACAATAGACTATATAAACACTCAATAGAACTTTAGCACAGTTTCGTTTTGATAAGTAAGAACTCTAGCATAGTTCTATTACTCAACCTCCATCTTGAACCCCCTTACTTTTATAAGATGATATTCACTTCAAGTCTTGACTCTGGCATGGCATTACAAAAGAGTTCACTTTGAAAACTAGATCAAATAAGACAGGATGACAAGACATACTTTCTCCATAAGACTGAGAGCCTCAGGATCCCTAAGAGGCCAAGAAATTTCTTCCACTTCATCAATCACCGGTTTTAAGATTGCTTTGAGCACGTCAGTAGATGCCTCTATCTTTTCCTGCCGGGAGAAAGAAAATGCCATTAGAAACTGTCTGTTGCTCATTTGAAAAATAAAGCATAAAATGTATTACTATTGTGGTCATACATCAGCACCAAATAACCTTTCTATTATATGGCAGGGCAAATACAAGGTATGTCTAATGACACTAAAGGGATCTCAACCATGGCGTGGATTCTCCATGGGACTTCACACTAATAGAACAATAGGAAAATCCTTGACAATTTCTCCTCATTGTTCATCTCCATCTCTCCAATTACATGTACAGACCTTAATCTATATGCTAAAGAGAAGTTACTAATGATCAGGTAGGGACCAAAAATATATACACTTGGTAAGTGTAGTTCAGGAAGGAAATAGAATATATACATTTGTTTTGTGAACAAGACGATCTACGATGCTCATTACTGTCAATGCCAGCTCTTCATAGTCTTTCTGTAAAAAGAAAGTCAATAAAGCTTATTCCACAAGTTGAAAGAAGTAATGAAGCATACACCATCTGACATAATAAGAAATGGAACCATGCTTTGTCATCGTCGGATTTGCAGGTGTCTGCTCTAGCTGCAAGTCTTATCCAAAAGCTCTCGTTGAAAGCGAGAACATTCTCCACAACTATCTGTGGCAGCTGCAAGCATAATAGAAAGATAAAGGTTAATTTTCATCAGTGTAGATCAAAGCTCGAATAGAGCAATGGTCCCAATTTGACAACTAGTATAGCATTCTATTTCATAGCTCTTTAAGGGTATCAATGCATGTTCAGGTTCACAATAATAAAGAGCTTATCAGGACAATCAACCTATAATCCACCAAATTAAACTACAGAGGAACAAACGCATTACAATGAGAGGGCTGATCAGCATTCCCAACAAAGAGACAGAGGCAAACTAATTGATATAAAACAACTGACAACCACACCAGCAGCCTCATGGTTGACTACAACATTGCCATGTGCTTTCTGAACTGACAAGATATTGCATGCAATAGAATGTAAGAGAAATGCAAATTAGAAGCTGCTGCAGGTACACAGTAGATTTTCCCTATTAGCCATCTTGCCAACTAATCAGCAGTGGTCCCTCGGAATGCTTTAACTGAATGCAAATCTGAGGCATGTCATATAAGAACTAGCACAAAGCAACTGTTCTCGTTGTCATCAAGTAATTACTGGTCTTACTGCAGTAATATTTTACTATAATACATCTAATGGTAGAATTACCTTTCTACTTGTGGTCTTATTAGTTACTACTCTAAAGTGAATTACTAGTTCACAGCATTGATGCCAATCCATACCAAATCTGAAATTCACTAAGTTATTTTGAGTTAGCTAGGTTTCATAAGGAGAACACTTTAGGAAGTGGAAGCAATAGAACTTTGATTCTCAACCAGCTTTCCTTTTACAAAGTGTGAGATAAACAATTGACTCGTAGTCCAATAAAAGTCTTCCCCGATAAGAGAAGAATTTGTAGTTGAAGATAAGCATCGATGTCCTTGAACAATAAAATTGAGAATATGAGTATAAGCAGATGGAATGCAAAACATGTTTGATCTCCAAAATGTGATGCATTACAATAAAGATGAGTAGAATCTAAGATTGAGAACAAGCATAAATGGACCATGGGGAAACCGTGGTTCAAATATCAAGGCAAAATACATTAGGTGATTGCTTCTCATTTATCTAAGCCTCAGAGAATAGAGTTGCACATTACATGTACTATTATAGTAATAGGAGGTAGAGCATAAGTAGTGGATCAGTCGAGGTTCGTGAAAGTTGGCCCGGCCACCACCATTATAAATATGCCCGTGGGAGAGTCCTGAAGAAAATTGTGAGAAAATCTACTTACTTCCTTATCACTTGCCTCCCTCAGTGTATCTATAAGCCTATCAACCTCCACAGTCTTTTTGAAAGATTCCTCAGCATCTTTACTGACTGCACATATGAAATTTCTCCTGCTTAATATACCCAAACAATTAACTTGATGATCAGTAGGTCAACTAAAACGAAACGGAAAAGTAGTTGCACATCACTAATCAATTGTGTTTTTCTTGGTAGAATTTGAAAAAGGAAACGAGTTTTTAGAGAAATATTTACGCCAATAAACCATTATACCAAATTATACCCGATTTAACCCATATTTGTGAGTAAGCACCATTTATATACGATTATACACTTTTATAGAAGATTGACACATTATGTTTAATGCTTTTCTCGACTTATAATGTTTTATTCTTCATTTCTTGTTCAGAATCCAGAAATACAAAATCCCCTTTGTCTCATTTTATAAGCACAATACTTGAGAATTCTTAAGAGATTTTGACAAACCTCTTGCTGAATTGCAGAAAACCCACGAAAGAAACTGGATAATTTTTCTGAAAGTGAATCCCTGCTTGCTCAATTCTCATTGTTCTATGCAAGTAACACTGCATTTAAAGGGAAAAAACAATGAATCACGAACAATTAAAAAGATAAATATTAAAAGTTGAAAAATGCGAAGAAAGTACCGAATAACCTGTGAATTTGAAGAGAATAGTCGAATAGCAAGTGGGTTTAGTGACAAAATAGTTGCCATTTTCGAGCTTGGTTTTGGTACTGTTTTTTTTTTTCTTCCGTGTTTTAAGGAATGGCGGGAGAGAGGCTGGGAGGGAGACACATAGCCAAACGTTACGGTTCTCATCTCGTGATACCGGGCCCACATCCCACAATTATTGGGCTGGACTAAGTTGAACTGTAATGGGCTTTTGGTTCTTAACTCATTAAGACCATAATGCCCCACTATTATTGGGCTGGGCTGGATAATTATTCCTGACCAAGTTGAACTTTAATGGGCTTTTGCTTTTCAGCTGGGCTGGAATATTGTCCATGACGCAGTCAAAGTTGAACTGTAATGGGCTTATGGTTTCTTAAGCCCATAACGCCCCACTATTATTGGGCTAAGGCAACATATGTCCTAGTTAAAAATTGAGAAACTTACATAAATAAACTATAATAAAAAAATATTTACCATTTATAGCAATAATATTTCTTTTTTACTTGATCACTTTTAATTCATTTATAATACAAGTTTAATTCATATTACAAAGAACAATTTTTATTCACATATAATATAAATTTTAATGATAGATAATTCATTTATCACACATTTTAATACACTTATAATATAATGTGTCAAATTTTTACCAAACAAACATAATATATTTTTTAAAACAATTATAATTCATATATAATTCATATGTATTGCATACATAATTCACTTTTAATATATATTGTAGATTTAATGTAGTATTGCTATAAATGGTAATAAATAAAAAGTATTGCTAAAATAAGTAATTATTTATTAAAATGTATCAATTGATATAATGTTTCCTTAAAAAAGTTTTATCTTTCTTCCAAGTCTGTTTAACGAAAAGAGCGAGTTGAGACAAAAAAAGATTATTCTAAGTCTACATCTTAATTTCTAATCTCTATACAAAGAGAGTAATATTATGTTAAAGTGAGGTGTTCTTTAGATGGAGTATTGGACTCTTTAATTAATTCAGAAATTGTTTGAGTTGTACAATGTTGTTAGATTGTTTTTATGATGAAGGGAATAGATCAAGTAATATATTGCTAGATCGATATAGATTAACCGCATAAATTTGAGTTTCTTAAAAAGAGCCAGATAAAATACCACAATCTGATATATATTTATTCATCTTTTATTACTGATTTTATTTTTTAAAATGCAGCTTCTTAACTAGTAAACAACCGTCCTTAAAAATACATCCACAACGAAAAAGGTCAAGATGAATTAACATACTCGCAATCATATCCATTTTCATAACTTCAATGTATAACTTTCCCATTATGTGTAATAATATTCACACCTTCACCACTTCCTCATTTATCTTTCACACCCCTTGATCTTTTTCACATTATCAAGAATTAATATCATGTTTATTGTTATCTCTTTGTATGCCTCTTTGTAACAATATAAATAGAGGTCTTACGATTTATGCTATACACTTTGAAGATTTGAGAAGCACTTAAAAGAATAAGAAAATTTTTTAGTCTCTCTACATCTTTTTTGTCTATTTTCTCACTAATATTATTACTCTTTTTAGTTTTGTTTTACTATATATTTTCATTCTTGAAAGATACACCTAATTGTATTTACCTTCACAAAAATAAATGTATTGATACTTGTATGCCTATCTTAAGAATCTCAAATTTGATTGGAGAAATATTACCTTTGATATATATTGTCTTCTTTTTATATTTCATTCATAATACTTATTTTTAGATTAATTTCATTCCAATATTCATTGATCTCTTTTATAACAATCAAACATTGAGACTTGATATACATCATATTCGTTCTAAAGGAATAATATTCTTCAAATAAAATAATAGCGACATAAAGGGAAGGTCTACTTTGATAATCAAAGATATCTGCAACTCCCATTTTCTTCTGATAAAGACATGCAAGCACACACAACCTATGAACTTGAAAGCACAAACTAATTTGATAAAAACACAACCTATGAACTTGAAAGCACAAACTAATTTGATAAAAACATAAATGTGAATACACAATGACGGGAAATTTAATTTGAGTAATATGATATTATCAAACTTTACAAGTCAGACTAAAGACTGTCAAAATGCAGCTACACTTTATAACTCTCAAATATACAGAGTCGTCCGGACTATGCCATAAACGAATACAACACCATAAGATCTTCATATGTGGCTGTAATTGAGGCATTCATGTGTTCTGCGCTGGAAATTGCAGAAGCTTGTGTGCAGAACTAAAAAAATACCTGAAACAATCCCACATCAACTTTAAATTCAATGGCGGATTGCATAAACACAAGTGTGTCAAGAATCAAGATTCACCAGTTTTATAGCACCAATTCAAATAAAGTTCAAGAATTCTGTTTCAAGATACACAGATATTATAGCTCATTAAACCAATAGAATTTCTATTCTTTTTGAACTATTACAGACAAATTAAAAATGTTCATACCTCATCTATCAATGTATCATCTTTCATCTACACATGCAGGCCACTTTATACCCAGTTCAATACATTTAACAATTGCAATGTTCCTGTCTTCCTTCAAAGCTTTCAATTTGTTGACAAGCGTTTCTTTACTGACTAAGTAGCATCTTTTTTCTCTTTCAGTTGTAATGAAAAGATGGTGATATTCTTCAATGATTTTCCGTCTGGTTTCTCCCTTCTTCTCCTTAATTGCTATTCGTCTTTCTAAATCATCACTGTCAACTTGCCATTGGATCAAGCTCTCGAATATCTTCATTCTGAAAGTTAAAGTTTCTTTAAAGAATATTGAAGCGTGGTAAGATTTATTTTAACAAAAAATGTACTATCACTTAACTAGTAAAACACACAAATATATATAGGCTATAGCACTACAAAATCCGGTAGTGCAGCACTAAAAATTTCAGTTAAAATCTAAAAATCGAAATTAAAATCAGTTTTTTTTTTTTTTTTGGAAAATAGGTTTATTAGGAATTTTCGATTCATTAATAATAGTGAAAAAGGTTAAAAATGCTCTTAATGTATTTCAAATGGTTCAAAAATGCTCTTCAACAACTTTTTCGTTTAAAAATTATATTTGCGTTCTAAAACTACTGTTATGTTTGCTATGGAGCATCTGATTTGTATAAATTGCAGTATTTGTATAAATCTACAGTATTAGATAATTGCATATATGTAACCACTATGTATATGAATCGATGATTTTGTATGTATATTTGCATAAAATTTAAATTTGGATACAATTGAATCGAATTAAAATATTTGTATTTTTGTATCAAATCTCTCTCTCACTTCATACAAACACAAATTGTACATTGTATTAGTATAATTTGTATTTGTATAATGCGAGAGAAAAAGAAAAAAGATAGAACTAGTTAGGGTAAGATTTGTATTAGTATAACTTTAAGTGTATAGGACGAAAAAATATATTATTTATATTCAGGTTAAACTATAAATATCTTGCTCTTTTAAAGAAAATTCAAGCTCATTGCACTTTAATCTATACCAATTTAGTTGTATACTTAACTTGTTTCCTTCAGGGTACAAACAGTCCAATAATGAAACACTTTATATACTTCAACATAATATTACTATCTTTATTCTTTAATTTTGTATAGTGGTTAAGATAAAGACTTGGAATAATTTATTTGTCTTAATGCTCTTTCTTTCTCCCCACTAATCTCAATTTAAACGGAAAACAATACTTCTCAACTAATTCCCTTCTATATTTTCTTGTACACAAAACAAAGACCATCACTATTTATAAATTAGGATTTTTCTTTTTTGCAATGAATAGGAAAAATACAAAATAGTAAATTAGGTAAATAAATAACTTAAACCCTAAAGGTTACATAAGCTACAAAGATATAATAAGATAAAATAGTGTGAATAATGAATCAAAGTATCTCAATTTCGATAAGCGTGACATTAATATTTCAATTTTTCATCAACCTAGTTATATATAAAAAAAAAAAAACTCTAACTCTAAGTTGATCAAATATCACATGATCGAAAAGGATGAAAAGAAAAGAGGTGAGCTTAAACTATAACTTCAAAAGAGCTCATCATACATTGTGTTTGTGAATCAAGTTGTCTCTCTAAAGGCCTATGGGCTATTAAAGACTTTTATTTGGGATTCAGACCTAATAATCATTTGTTAAAAAAAGAACTAGGGTTAAAAGAACAGTTATGAAAACTATGTCGAAACTTTGATTTTTAATTATTTCTCATCCCTTTTCTCTCTTAGTATCTCATCCCCTATGTTAATCTATCCGTAATTAGTATGTTATCATTTGTTGTGTGTATTATGCTTGTAATTTGTATTCAGCGATAATAATATATATCCGTGTTTGTATTATAAATCAAGTTTGTTTCACATTGCATCTTAGATTGCCAAATATTGCTTGCAGGATAAACAACTATGTATAATAAAATGAGTCTGCAAATTGCAACATATTAAACATCATACGATTGAGATCTTTCAAGTATAATGTAGACAATTTCTTGTTGGTCGTTGAACATGTGGTAAAGATTTATATAAGCTATAGCTGATATCGATTTATTTGAAGATGAAATATGATCATTGTTATCAATAGCGGACCCATCATTTGTACAAATGGGTTAAAATAAAAGTAAACAACACCGGGTAGTATAAACAACTCGGCATAACAAACACAGGCGTATTCAGGATTTTGTGTATTATTACGGAAAAATGCATCTACGATATAAATTTGATCAATTTGACCTTTAAGTTCTTAACACTGAAGCGTTAAATTTTAAAACTTACCATCCAACATATATAATACGACTACTTTTAAACTTTAATATACACAATTGATTTAATTATATAAAAATTTATAGTGCTATTTTTTTTAGGAATTTCCAATGCAACACAGAATTTTTTTTTTAAAATTAAAGCCAAATAAACAAAAGAAAAAATGATTGAAACACCAAAAGTGTTACCTCATCTATTTCTCTTCAATATTTTCTTGTACACAAAACAAAGAAAATCACTATTTATAAGTTAGAAATTCTTTTTGCAATGAATAGAAAGAATATAGATTAGTAAATTAGGTATATAAATAGCTTAAAGGTTACCTAAGTTATAAGATAGAATAACAGAATAGTCAAACCAAAGCAAGAAGACGAACGACCGGCGTAATCAATCGTATTATGAACTGACTTTCATAAACCACTCATGGGCGAATAATGAGTTAGAGTGGATGGTTACAACTCTCAGTTCTGGTAAGTGTGGCATATTCAAAATTTCAACATTTTGTCAGCCTATATAAAAAAATCTCAACTCAAGCAGTGACACTAGCCAAAAATTTTATGAAGGGTGTCCAGGAATTGTATATGAGTACATTTTTTCATTTTGATGAATCAGTGCACCAGAAATTTTAAAAATAAAACCACGTAATATACATAAAAAAAGAGTATGTAATATACCTAAAAAAAGTTGGAAAAAAAAAAGATGAAAGAGTGCCCTAGAAATTTTAAAAATTAAACTACGTAATATACATGAAATTTTTTTTAAAAAAAGAGGTAAAAATTTGAAAATATACATGAAATTTTTTAAAAACAAGAGGCTTAAAGGTGTTGCTAGCGAGATTTGAACTCACAAATGCTTAAAGACTTGGCTCTTTCAAGGTATATTAAAACCTGATTGTGTTAAGGGTGTCCAAAATACGTTATTTAACCATTTTATATATTATTTTACTGATGTAATTTTCTGACGACGTACATAGTTACGCTCTTGAACTCAAGTAGATCAAATACACATGATCAAAAAGGGTGAAAATGAAAGAGGTCATGAGCTTTAAAGCTTTTAATGGCTCTTGAACTCAAGTAGATCAAATACACATGATCAAAAAGGGTGAAAATGAAAGAGGTCATGAGCTTTAAAGCTTTTAATGGTTCAGATTGAAATTAATAATTCATGCCAAATTTAGCAATCAAACGACTCATATGCACAACCTTGAAATATGAAGAAAAGAAAAAAGAAACTAAATGGGCTTAAAGAGGTCTTTTACGTAAGTAAATCAGCCAACCCTCTCCTGTGCACTTGAGATTATCCCGGTCCAAACATATTCATTTTCGCAATGTCAAGATTAGTGAATTTTTAAGAAAACTGTACCCAAGATCTTTTATAATTTATACACTATAGAGTGTGTTTGGTATGAAGAAAATGTTTTTAATTTTCTCATGTTTGGTTGGCACAAAAGTTATGGAAAATGTTTTTCAAATCAACTCATTTTTCTCAAAATTAAGGAAAATGATTTCCCTTCAAAAATTAAGGAAAACATTTTCCAAAACTCTCCTCCAATTTCAAATTACATTTTTTTTTTTGGAAAAACATCGATTTTAAAAAAATATTTTTAATTTCAAAATTTTATTTTTTCACCCGATCCCTGACCCCCCCTCACCGGCCAGCCCCCCCCCCCTAACCCCCACCCCTCCCCAAAGAATTAACCCATTACCCCCCACCCCACCCCACCCCCACCCCCACCCCCAAAAAATAATAATTTTGATTTTAAAAATATTTTCGATTTCATAAATTATTTTTTACTCTAGTTAAAATAAAAGATGTATCTCAAAAACATTTTTCATTCATAAATCAAACACCAAAAATTATTTCCGAAAAATATTTTCTACTCACCAACCAAACATGAGAAAATAAATCCAAAATCTACTTGTTTTTCTGGAAAACATTTTCTAGGAAAACATTTTCCTTTATACCAAACACACCCATAGTGTACTGTTCAGAAGACAAAAATCTTTCATGCCTATCTAAAATAACTTGGAAGAAAAATAAACTTTTAACTTGGACATATGTTAGTTGATGAGGATGATAAATATCTTACAGCAGGGGTTGTAAGTGGTAATAAATTGGTCTCACTATAACAAAAACAACTTTTTGTGGTAATAAAAAAAATAATAATAAAGAGTGCTAAATTTTTTATCGACATTAGTTAAGTGTCTTTAGATTCAATGTCGATAAAACCTTTAGGGACATATACAAAAAGTGTTAATTGCCGCTAAAAGTTACATATTTAGCGATAATTGTTAATTAATGCAGCTATAAGTTATTTTTTGATGTAGTGCATGTAATGTCGATATAGGTCCAGCAAACAATTACAATCAAATGCTGATGGAGATAAATATTGTAGGCTCAACATGAAAAATTATTTATAACAAAAACTAGTACAAGAAATCCTAACACCCATAATTGAGTGACTTTTGAGTTATAAAATAAGTTGAGTAATTTTTTAACAGAACAACTAAAAATCTGAAGGATGCAATGAAAAGTGTAACTTTAGACTTAACCACTCTAGCAAAATCTAAAAATTTAAAAAGTTTAACTGTAGAGAACCTCACCCCCACCCCCACAGAACATCATCATCACGATCACATCCATGATATCTTCAGAAGAAGTGATGCAGTTTTTCAATACAGAAGTAGTTAACTCTCCCGTATCAATTTTATACGCGCAGAAAGTTTTCTTGTCCGGCTTCACGAAGAACAATAAAGAATTGTTAACTAAAGTGATAAATGTCATTAGCTCCTTATTATCCCGTTCTAAGAAACTCAGCTTGATGATCCGTGTTGTTTCATCCCATTTCATCTTTCTGTAATCATTTAATACCAAGACATGGAGCTCATCTTTTACCTGTCGAACGAATGAGAGTTGGCCATTCCAATCCATGAGACTAGTGCTCGTGAATAAACGAGCTGTAGGGAGACTAGTATGACCAATGTAGGTTTCATTAACCATATCCAAAACATCGATTTCTATATCAGTACAATCATCCATATGCCAAATGCAATAAGCAACTCCCGTTCTAAAGAAAAGCTGAATTCCGTTCCTCTTAGCCTGATATAAGTTAGGTAGCTTAACATCTCGCCAACCGTACGTAGTTTGATCCCTCCCAATTCCAAGAGAGAGGATTTCATAACCATGTTCATGAACAGAAATCAACTTGACAGCTTGGCTATCCAAGACAAAATCCAAGGTCATGCATAAACTAGGATTTTGTGGATTGGGTATATCAAGCCTTTGGTGTAAAATAGAGCATTCAATGCGATATCTCTTAATAGAAGAATCATGAATGCTAGTAAATTCATGGAGATATAAGCCTTGACTACTCGTAGTAATAATTTTAAACTTTACTGCATCTCTTCTCTCGTTTTGAATGTCCTCCCAAAGTCTTCCCCTCTCCTTCAAAGTGCCTGACAGATCATCCAAATCTAATCCAGATTGTGAATTTCGATAATGAAGAAAGGCGAGATGAGGATGAAGAAAGAGAGTATTCCATAGCTTGCAAACAGATCTAAATTTGAACAATGATGAGAGTGGCAAGTAGCTCAATATGTAGAATATTAATTTATCAGGAAGTTGCTGGTAATTCTCTTCATCCATTCTCATTTTCACTGCCATGCACATTCTGAAACAGGAAAATCAAATACGACCAACAATAAGAATATTATTCAGATTTGTAAAACTATGACAAAGTTAAATCAATAAACCTCGAGAGTTAATTAACTTTGATTTGAGACGAGTGTAGATGGATTTACCAACAGGCAACATAAATCACGATTATTTATACTACTTAAATCCCAAACCAATATCAGTAAAGAATCCAAATCCAAACCCAATAAGGTTTTGTAAAACAAAATTACTTTTTTTTTTAGATGGAAAAGCCTCAAAAGTCTATTTTTCTTAAGAATTGGAATTTTTATTTTTATTTTTTTGTTATTATTTTGCTAAAAAAACTAATTCTAGATCTAGCTAACACAGGAGAGCCTCTTTGTCATTTTAAAATCTTTTAAACTTAGTCACGGATAATTGTCCAGACTAGCCCAATAATAGTGGGGTGTTATGGGCTTAATGAGTTAAGAACCAAAAGCCCATTACAGTCTGCGTCACGGACAATTGTCCAGCCCAGGACAATAATAGTGGGGCGTTATGGGCTTGATGAGTTAAGAACCAAAGCCCACTACAGTTCGTCTGTGTTACGGATAATTGTCTAGCCCAGCCCAATAATGGTGGGGTGGGGGCCCGGTGATTACGATCAATTTTGTTCTGATTGTTATTTATTTTTGGGAAAATTATATATAATGACAAACTAATAATTCAAATTAAATATTATAACCACACATTGATTTAATTGTACCATGTATTAAACTGCTTACCAGTCGCCTCTCTCGCTTATACAAACAGAAACGAAATGTATAAATTGTGTTTCTATTTGTATAAAGCGAAAGAAGATTGTATATCCACATGCAAATATATATATCTTCGTCCTATACATTTATAAATATAATACAAATATTCCCTGCCCAATTTTCTTTTGTCTTTCTCTCTTTCTCGTTTTATGCATACCAAATTATACAATTGATCTTTTGAATATAACTGATTTCTTTTATATATGTATAGCGAATTATACAAAAAAAATAATTGTATATATATATAGCGAGATGTGCATATTTATGCTTGCTATGGAACACAATTATGCAGAGTATAGCTTATAGCATACAAATATGATTTTTATGTTTGCTACATGTGAAAGTTACTCATGATACAATAAGATTACTAAATAATAAGTAAAGATAGAACACGTTTAGTTAAAAAAAAGAAGTAAAGATAAAATAAAAAATATGTCAGAACTAATATTTCTTTACACCGAAAGACACTCACTTTCATTTATAATCTCAAAGTCACTTATTTACGTATTTTTTTCATAGAAAATTATCAACTAATAGTTATTTTCACAAAAAGTCATTCAACTTTCTTTTATAATCTCAAAGTCACTTAACTATGTATTTTTCTATAGAAAGTCCCTCAATAATTTTTTTCACAGAAAGTCACTTAACTATAAATATTTTACCTGCAAAATCACTCAACTATTGATATTTAAGTAACCCCATCAATTTAAATATTTTTTTCATTAAATTTTATTGCAATACAATTTTGTTAACAAAATAATAAGATTCTCATTTTAATTATTTTGTTAAACTTTTTTGAAACATATTTTTTAAAGAACAAATTTCTAAAAAATAAGGGCAAAGGGTCAAATATGCCCCTAAACTTTTCGAAAAGGTCTAAATATGCCCCCCGTTTAAAGTTTGGTCCATTTATACCCTCGCCGTCCAACTATTGGTCCAGATATACCCTTATGGGCGTTAGTTGGCCAACTAGAAATATCCAACTCATTTTACTTTTATTTAAATGTCCAAATGGATTTTCCACGTCATTTTAATATTACAATTTGGCCTTTATATTATAAAAGAGAAAGGGTCACATATGCCCCTAACAATGACACCCATTAAAACACTTATATGACCCATATTTTAAATGGTTCAAAATGACCCGTCTTTTAAATAACTTATACGACCCGTATCCGACCCAAAACCCATCTCTTTTAACCCATAACAAATCCCTAATTTCCTAAACTTGTTCATTTTCAAGGAAAGAATGTCGCGTCGCTGCTAGGGTTCTTGAAGACTTGCAACAATTTGCGTCGCTGCTAGGGTTCTTGAAGACTTACACAAATTGCAACGCTAGGATTAGAAAATCTACGGGTTGAAGGTAAGTTTTCTCCCTTCAGTAAATTATAGATTCGATTAGGGTTACATTTTCTTGTTAGTTAGGGTTATTTAAGTAAAGTAGACGGCATGTGTTGTATTTGATTCCCTTTGATTTATGTCTATCGAAATCACTTGAAATGTACTTTTATGCCTTTGTTAGCTTTGTTTTGTTTCTCTTTTGGTGGTCTCGAGATGTTGTTTGTCTTTAAGGGCTTACTTTATTATATTTTTGCAGCTGTGTTTGTCCCTCTGATTTTACTATTTTTTTCATGTAATTTTGAAGGATGATTGATGAAGTTGAAATTATTGAATCATGTTGTATAGATGTTGAGGTTGGTACAGATTGTGAACATAGTGCTGGTTCTGTTAATGAATGGGATCTTTCTGAGGGTGAGGAATGTGATTTAGAGTGGATGGATGCTATTAGCAATGAAAGGGGAAGAGTAGTAGGTGACAGGTTGGAAAGCTTCAAGGAATTGCAAGTTGGTATGACATTTAAAGACATGAAAGAAGGTAGACAGGTTCTGAATTATTATGCATTAGCTAACAAAAGGGCTTTGACTATAATAAAAGGTGATACAAAGAGAACTAGGTATGGCTGTGATGTGGGATGTCCCTTTAGGTGTTTGATTTCAAGAGATGGCAAAACTGGAGGGTTTAAGATAAAGACTTTCATCAATAAGCACACATGTGAGGAGGCCTTTTTTAATGCTAGAGCTGATGCAGTTACTTTAGCTCAATACTTCAAGAACAAGCTTCAAAATAATCCCAAGTATAAGGTAAAAGATATGAGAGGAGAGCTTGAAAATGACTTAAAATTGAATGTGTGTCAATCTAAACTTAAAAGGGCTAAGAGGATGGCTCTTGAGAAGTTGGATGGTAGTTTTATTGATGACTACAACAAGCTTGAGGCCTATGCACAAGAGCTTAAGCAATCTAATCCCGGAAGTGATATTTTGATAAATATATCTAAGGATGCCCTAGCTGAAGGAAAAAGAAAATTTTTAAGGATGTACGTCTGTTTTGGTGCTCTTAAGAAAGGCTGGAAATCTGGTTTGAGGCCATTTATTGGACTTGATGGTACATTCTTGAAAGGTATATGTAAGGGTGTGTTGTTGGTTGCTCTAGGACAAGATTCTATGAACAGTTTCTATCCACTAGCATGGGCAATAGTGGACAAAGAAACAAGCAATACATGGTGCTGGTTCATTGAGCTATTGAAGGGGTCTTTGGACCTTAAAGATGGTGCAAAAATGACATTAATTTCGGATATGCAAAAGGTATGGTGCTGTTTTTAACTCACTGTTTTAATTTACTTGCATTCACAATTTTTACTCACTTGTTAATTCACTTTCATTCACAATTTTACTCACTGTTTTACACACTTTTTAACAATTTCAAAAACAATGTACTTACTATTTTTACTCAACTTGTACTCACTGGACTTACTGTTTTTACACACCTTTTTACAATTTCAAAAACAATATACTTACTGTTTTTTCCCAACTTGTACTTGCTGTTTTTAACACACATTAATTCTCAACTTTCACTGTTACAGGGACTGATAGATGCTGTTGTCAAAGTGTTGCCTGAAGCTCAACATAGGTATTGTGTGAGACACATTGAGAGTAACTGGTGCAGAAAATGGAGGAGTGGTCAAATGAGGAAGCTTATGTGGTGGTGTGCTTGGAGTTCCTATGTTGAAGAGTTCAAGGACCAATTGAATAAGTTGGGGAAACTTTCAGAAGATGGTGCAAGGAACTTGGTAAAGTATCCACCAAAGGCATGGTGTAGAGCTTATTTTGATACTCAGTGTAAGAATATGATGGTTGATAACAACTTCACTGAATCATTCAATGCATGGATTCTTGAGGCTAGAGCAAAGCCAATAATAAAGATGTTAGAAGAAATAAGAGTACATGTGATGAGATTGCTAGGGAAAAATGAAAAAAAATTGAAGACTTGGGTTACAGATTTCAGTCCGGAATGCATGAAGTTGTACATTGACTACAGGGCCATAGCACATACTTGTAAGGTGGAATTCAATGGAGATTGGGGCTATGAAGTGTCTGATGGAGAAGATAGACACACTATCAATCTAGAGCAAAAAAGATGCACTTGCAGAATTTGGGATTTATCAGGTATTCCCTGCCCGCATGCCATCAAAGCATTGACACACAAAAAAGTAGATCCAATAACTGAAATACATTGGTGGTATAGCAAGGAGGCTTACATGCTAACATATAAAAACAAGATGCAGCCTGTAAGAGGTCAGAAGTTTTGGAAGGTTGATCCTTCAAGTGCAATGTTGCCTCCTAATGTTGTGAAACAATTGGGTAGACCAAAAATGAAAAGGAATAGAGAACCAGATGAAGCAAGAAAAAGAAAGGGTGAATGGTCTCAGTCCAGAAAAGGCACTCAAATGACATGTAGCAACTGTGGTGAATCAAACCACAATGTGAGGTCCTGTTACAAGGTAAGCACAATATTACATGTTTTTCATGTTTTTCCATGTTTTTAATTGTAAGCTAATTAACCTAAATACAAAAAAAAATTACAGGAAAAATGTGCTGAAAATAATGCACATTCGAAGAAAGGCAAAAGACCAATGTCTAACAATGAACATGATTCTGATGTTGAGGGTGGAACTGAAGCTGAAACTGGGGCTGAGGCTGTAACACAAGAGTTTGAACCATATGGTCCTAATGTTGAAGATGAAGAAGACCCACCTCTAAGACCAATGGTGATTTGTGAATCGGAGTTGAGGGCTGAGAAGTTGAAAAAAAAGGTTGTTCCAACTGGTGCAAGAAAAATCCAGTTCTATGGAGATCACACTGGTGCCTCAGTGCCAATTAATCTGCCTTATTCTCCGATCAAAACAACATGGAAGGGAAAAGAAGCTATCCCTGCTGGACATGTGCAAATGCAAGCAAAAAAGAAAAGATTCAAGATGATGAGTGTTAAGGGCAGAAATCCTGTTGTAGATGATGATTTATCGTAATTTATTTTCATATGCCTTCATAGAATGGCATTACAGACGCCTTTTTTGGTTGTGTAAGTCTTTGTTAAAAAAATTAATGGACTGCTGTCTGGTGTGTACAAGTAGTCTATATTCTAAGTCACTGTTTCAAAATTTTCTTATTAGATGAGGTAAGTCTTTGTTATGTGGAATTTATGCACTTTCAGAGTTTTTAGATTAATCAAATCCTTTTAATCCTCCAAGGAAAGTCAACTGACTTTGTATGCATTATCTTAGATAAATGTGCAGCACTCTTTTTCTATTCCTTCAACAATACTTATTTATTATCACTTGTAAATAAGAAATGCATTTTTACAACATATGTTTACTCTCTCTGTATGTCTCTGTCTTTTACGTTTATCTTTATAACGAAACAAGAATGCCTTAATTCATTATAAAAAGTTGAATGATGTATTTCCTTACCTCATCTATCTTACGGTTTATATTTAGACATTCAAGCAAGGAATGAATATTTTATGTTAGACATACATGGTGCACCCCTTTTTTTTTCTTCTGTCTATAAAATGCAGTTTTTAAGGAGTAATTCAGCTTTGAGTGCTTCTGAAAAGGACGACGTTGTGGATGAGGAGAACATGTTGGCTTGTGCAGCAATTGAGAGACTTCCAACATATGAGCACCAAAACAGACGTACATCCTTAAAAATTTTCTTTTTCCTTCAGCTAGGGCATCCTTAGATATATTTATCAAAATATCACTTCCGGGATTAGATTGCTTAAGCTCTTGTGCATAGGCCTCAAGCTTGTTGTAGTCATCAATAAAACTACCATCCAACTTCTCAAGAGCCATCCTCTTAGCCCTTTTAAGTTTAGATTGACACACATTCAATTTTAAGTCATTTTCAAGCTCTCCTCTCATATCTTTTACCTTATACTTGGGATTATTTTGAAGCTTGTTCTTGAAGTATTGAGCTAAAGTAACTGCATCAGCTCTAGCATTAAAAAAGGCCTCCTCACATGTGTGCTTATTGATGAAAGTCTTTATCTTAAACCCTCCAGTTTTGCCATCTCTTGAAATCAAACACCTAAAGGGACATCCCACATCACAGCCATACCTAGTTCTCTTTGTATCACCTTTTATTATAGTCAAAGCCCTTTTGTTAGCTAATGCATAATAATTCAGAACCTGTCTACCTTCTTTCATGTCTTTAAATGTCATACCAACTTGCAATTCCTTGAAGCTTTCCAACCTGTCACCTACTACTCTTCCCCTTTCATTGCTAATAGCATCCATCCACTCTAAATCACATTCCTCACCCTCAGAAAGATCCCATTCACTAACAGAACCAGCACTATGTTCACAATCTGTACCAACCTCAACATCTATACAACATGATTCAATAATTTCAACTTCATCAATCATCCTTCAAAATTACATGAAAAAAATAGTAAAATCAGAGGGACAAACACAGCTGCAAAAATATAATAAAGTAAGCCCTTAAAGACAAACAACATCTCGAGACCACCAAAAGAGAAACAAAACAAAGCTAACAAAGGCATAAAAGTACATTTCAAGTGATTTCGATAGACATAAATCAAAGGGAATCAAATACAACACATGCCGTCTACTTTACTTAAATAACCCTAACTAACAAGAAAATGTAACCCTAATCGAATCTATAATTTACTGAAGGGAGAAAACTTACCTTCAACCCGTAGATTTTCTAATCCTAGCGTTGCAATTTGTGTAAGTCTTCAAGAACCCTAGCAGCGACGCAAATTGTTGCAAGTCTTCAAGAACCCTAGCAGCGACGCGACATTCTTTCCTTGAAAATGAACAAGTTTAGGAAATTAGGGATTTGTTATGGGTTAAAAGAGATGGGTTTTGGGTCGGATACGGGTCGTATAAGTTATTTAAAAGACGGGTCATTTTGAACCATTTAAAATATGGGTCATATAAGTGTTTTAATGGGTGTCATTGTTAGGGGCATATGTGACCCTTTCTCTTTTATAATATAAAGGCCAAATTGTAATATTAAAATGACGTGGAAAATCCATTTGGACATTTAAATAAAAGTAAAATGAGTTGGATATTTCTAGTTGGCCAACTAACGCCCATAAGGGTATATCTGGACCAATAGTTGGACGGCGAGGGTATAAATGGACCAAACTTTAAACGGGGGGCATATTTAGACCTTTTCGAAAAGTTTAGGGGCATATTTGACCCTTTGCCCAAAAAATAATAAGATTCTCATTTTCATTATTTTATTATATTTATTGAAACACTAATCTTGTTTTATAACAAATCATTTTAATATATACGGTGAAATAAGGCTTTATCAAGTGAAAATTAATAGGACCATAGTACTTTTTAAGGTAATTCTATCCAAGAGTTCAATATTTTTCTCTATTATCACAATGAGTGGTCTATTTTTCTAAATCTCCATATTTTCTTGATTTAACGGAAAAAAGAGTAGAGCAAAATAACATATGGTTTCAACTTTCTAGTACATTGCATATGGCCCATAGGCATCACTTTTGATACTCAAAATCCAGTTCCATGTGAGAAACTATTAGAAATTGAAACTTTAAAAGCATTAAATTAATTCTTCAAAATAATGCCATATCCACCATCATCTAATTTTTTAAAATATTTAGATAGTACAATTTTTTTATGATACTTTTGTTCCTTATCTTCTGAGTTCTCATCCAATCAATGAGTTTCAACAAGTTGCATATATACAATTTTTTAACTATTTTAAGTTTTCCTTCTAAGATGTTCTAAAAATCTCATCCATATCCCAATCCTGAAAAAGTGTAGTTTGTCATTTAGTGTTTATTCTTCCCTACCAAGTACTCTTTTTCTATTTTTTTAATAATAAAACATATCTTTTCTATGAGAACAATATTGAATTATTCTTTCTCCAACCTTTTCACCCACTCCATGATCAAGATTTGATAATCCAAAATCAACAGCTATAAGAAGGATTTAATAAGCCAATAATTAATAATCAAACTAATAATAAGGTGGAAAAACTATTTTTAAATATTTGTTCTTAAATGTATATTGTATTTAGAACGGATATAATTTGAAAGTTGATCTTGCTTGGTGAATGAATAAAATTTCACATTCATATTTTTTTTTTTTTTTTTGTAATAACATTCATACTCTTAAGTCTTACTAATACGGATATTTGAGAAAAAGCCATTGTGAACTTGGCAAAAGATGCGTAATATTATTTCAACTCCTTTATTTTAGTAGTCATTTTAGCCCATTACTAGTATTATTATTAGAGTCAATAATAATTTTGTTAACTATGAATAACGGATGATGTAAGTGACATAGAATAAATATTCAAACATATTCAAAATAATAATGCAATAAATCTATAGATAGACCCAAAATCATAATAGTGGATCACTTAGAACTTTGTTCAAGATGAAGATATATATTTAAGTGAACAAATGTTCAAGTTCCATTTTAGAAAAGCTTCAAGAGTGTGAACTAACTAATAATGTAAGGCGTTTTACTCTGTACCATCAAATTTTCATTGGCCAAAAGTCATTAAATTTGAAAAGCTTGATTTAGTCGTATTTGGCACAATTGTTCTTTTCTCTCTTTGATGTTTGAATCTTGAAATTAGAAAAAATGCGACCGTCCAACATTCAAAATTGGTCATTTTTCAACCTTTTAATTTGTAAAATTATCACTGGGATTAATATGATCCCTCCACCTTTTATAAAAGTGTCAGTTTAGTTTGAATTTAAGTTATAATTGGATGAATTATGAGGAGATTATTTTTTATTGAGTGTCTAATTTGTTGTATTCAAAAAAATAATTCTAAGCAATTTATTGGTTTAAATACCCTTCATGTATGTAAAAAGTGATGTAATAAAAGGGTTGAAAGAGATATTTTTGTCATTTACATATTTTATCTCGGGATTACTATACCACCCAAAGGGATGGATAACTTATCCAGATACTAATTATTAATTTTGGGATAAGTTATTTCGAACTTGTCAACCAAACAACAAATTAAGTTGTACTATAATTTAATCACATGACTATTTGGTTTTAGATTTGAACCTTGAATACTAATTGGACTGAAGAAAGTATCTCCTATTAGGATTTGGTGAACCAACGGTCGCTCCTCTAGTTGATGTATCGGGTCCCTTTTCCATTGCGTAGGTTACACTTTCGGGATACCCCATAAGGGAATTTTTGCTACTCCCCCAATCTTCACTTTACAGTTTACACCACGCCGACTCCTTTTTTCGTTATTAGGCGTAGAATTAGACCAAGGGAAATTTCTATAAAAACTATAGTCCCTTATATTTCGCACATAGGAGGAGACCTAGACACAACCCCAGGGTTATGGGGACCCCAAGTATCTGTTTCTCCTCTACTCGATCGCTTTTGTTATTGGCGAGTTTTTCCCTAATGAATCTCCACAATATAATCTAAAGGATGGAGACCTCAAAATAGATATCAAACATGTTGACTCTTTGGCCTAATTATTTAGTCCCACATCGGAGTTTTATGTATTGTGAAGGAGAATTTGGGTTATAAAAGAACCCCTCATCCTTCATTGTAAAATGCACCATTTGTAATCTCTTCTCTCTATCTAATAAAAGTAGGCTGCTTTGAGCGGTGCTTGGAGATTAAGCTTTCGCGGCTGAACTCCATTATTAAAATTGTTCGGTCTCTTTTCTCTTCTTTTCAGTTAATATTCGATATTATTTGTCGGGTATCTTTGTTAGTGTTCTGTCCGGTTCAGTTCATTTGAACCGGTTCATTTCACTAAAGTTGTTCCGTTTTGTAGGGAAATTACCCGAATTTCCCAACAATTGGTATCAGAGCCAAGGTTCTGTCTGAGTATGCTCTGTGGTTGCAGCTGAGTCTGATCTTCCACATCAGAAAAGAATTATTTTGGTCCTTTTGCGTCGAAAGTTTTTTCTAAGTCAGAGTTCTGTCTGAGTATGCTCTGTGGTTGCAGTTTCGCCTGATCTTCCACACCAGAAAGGAATTACTTTGTTTCTGTAGAAGCCTTCGATTATTTGAATTCTGTTGTAATATCCAATATTTTTTTTTTGAGTCTGTAATGGCAAATAAAGATCAAGAAATGGAGTCTGTTGCAAATATTCCACCGAAGACATCGGGTGCCTCGTCATCATGGTCAAGATTCCCAATGTCTACTTTGAAGTTGGCGGTTGAAATATTCGATGGTACGGGCCATTTCGGTATGTGGCAAGGGGAGGTTTTGGACTCCCTTTTCCAGCAGGGTCTTGATATTGCTATTGAAGAAGTTAAACTAGAAGGAGTTGAAGATAAAGATTGGAAAATCATTAATCGGTTGGCATGCGGAACAATTCGATCGTGTCTATCCAGGGAGCAAAAGTATGCTTTCAAGAATGAGACTTCTGCATACAAATTGTGGAAGGCATTGGAGGACAAGTTTCTGAAAAAGAGTGGTCAGAACAAGCTCCTAATGAAGAAAAGGTTGTTCCGATTTGATTACAAACAAGGTACTACTATGAATGAACATATCACTATGTTTAATCAATTAGTAGCAGACTTGCTTAATTTAGATGTCATATTCGATGATGAAGATCTGGCTTTGATGTTGTTATCATCTCTTCCCGATGAATTTGAACATTTGGAGACAATGTTACTTCACGGGAAGGAGAATATGTCGTTAGATGCTGTTTGTTCTGCTTTATATAGTCATGAACTGAGAAAGCAGGATAAGATGAAAACAAAGGCAACAACATCAGAAGAAGTATTGGTGGCAAGAGGTCGTCATCAAAACCAGATAAAAGGGAGAAGAGGAAGGTCCAAATCAAAAGGTCGAGCCATTGCCAAAGATGAGTGTGCTTTCTGTCATGAGAAAGGGCACTGGAGGAAAGACTGTCCAAAGTTGAAGAAGAAAGGGAAGGCTTCGCAAGACGCCAATGTTGCAGAATGCAAAAGCGATGCGGAATCAGATATCTCTTTAGTGGTCGCTCCTACAACATCACATGCAGATGAGTGGATATTGGATTCAGGTTGTACCTATCATATGTGTCCCATTCGGGAGTGGTTCTTTGAATTTCAGGATCTCGATGGCGGAGTTGTTTACATGGGTAATGATAATTCATGTAAAACAACCGGAATAGGTTTAATCAAACTGCAGAATCATGATGGATCCACCAGAATCTTGCGAGATGTGCGGTACGTGCCAAAGTTGAAGAAGAATCTCATCTCATTGGGGGCTTTAGAATCTAAAGGCCTAGTTATAACGATGCGAGATGGAGTTCTTAAAGCAACTTCTGGAGCGTTGGTGATGTTGAAGGGTGTGAGAAAGAATAATCTGTATTACTATCAAGGTAGTACAGTGGTCGGGATAGTAACAACAGTAACTTCTTGCACCAAGAAAGATACTGAGGCAAAGAAGCTGTGGCATATGCGGTTGGGACATGCTGGTGAAAAATCTTTACAAATTCTTGCCAAGCAAGGATTGTTGAAAGGTACGAAGACTTGCAAACTTGAGTTTTGTGAACATTGTGTTCTTGGAAAATAATGAAGAGTGACGTTTGGCACTGCAATTCATAATACCAAGGGTATTCTGGATCATGTGCATTCAGATGTATGGGGACCTGCCAAGACTCCTTCTCTTGGAGGAAGGCATTATTTTGTCACTTTTGTTGATGATTTTTCCAGAAGAGTTTGGGTGTTTTCTATGAAGAACAAAGATGATGTACTTCGAATTTTCTTTAAGTGGAAAGTTCAAGTTGAAAACCAGACGGGAAGGAAGATCAAGGTTCTCCGAACAGACAATGGTGGAGAATACAAGAGTGATCCGTTCCTTAAGGTATGCCAAGACTGTGGCATAGTTCGGCACTTCACCGTCAGTAAAACACCGCAACAGAATGGGGTGTCAGAGCGTATGAACAGGATACTTGTGGAGAAAGTTCGCTGTATGCTGTCTAATGCTGGGTTAGGCAGAAAATTTTGGGCTAAGGCGATAACATATGCTCAACATCTTGTCAATCGTTTGCCATCATCTGCTATTGATGGCAAAACTCCATTAGAGGTATGGTCTGGAAAACCTGCAACTGATTATGATACTTTGCACGTTTTTAGTTCTGTTGCATATTATCATGTGATTGAATCAAAGTTGGATCCACGGGCAAAGAAGGCTTTGTTCATGGGATTCAATGCTGGAGTGAAGGGATACCGTCTGTGGTGTCTCGAGGCAAAGAAAACAATTATAAGCAGAGATGTTACCTTCGATGAATCTGCCATGTTAAAGAAGGTAAATCCAAAAGATGCTGAGAGTACTCCTGAACAGGTGGCGTGTACTCCAAAGCAGGTGGAGTTTGAGGAGACAGTGGTGATCCCAGCTCGGAGCACCACGAGTGACTCTCCTACGGCAGAAGAAGAGTCAGATGAGGAAGAGGTTCCTACCCAAGAACCTCTACAGCAATCGGAGCCAATTGCAGTTAGAAGACAGAGACGAGCGATCCAAAAACCCGCTCGTTTCACTGACATGGTAGCTTATGCACTTCCAGTTTCAGATGAAGATGTTCCATCCACCTATCCAGAGGCCATACGAAGTTCAGAAAGTGGCAATTGGGCAGGTGCAATGGAAGAGGAAATGCAATCCCTCAAGAAGAACATGACGTGGAAGTTGACACAACTACCGATAGGCAAGAAGGCAATTGGATGCAAATGGGTATTTGCAAAGAAAGAAGGATTTCCCGATAAAGACGATGTTCGCTACAAGGCAAGGTTGGTAGCTAAAGGCTACGCTCAAAGGGAGGGAATTGATTATAATGAGGTATTTTCTCCAGTTGTTAAACATTCCTCCATTAGAATTATGTTGGCCTTGGTAGCGCAGTTGAATTTGGAGCTAGCTCAACTTGATGTGAAGACCGCGTTACTACACGGTGATTTGAAGGAGGAAATCTATATGACTCAGCCAGAAGGAAATAAGGTTGCTGATAAAGAGAATTGGGTTTGCAAACTTGTCAAATTATTGTACGGACTGAAACAATCTCCGAGACAGTGGTACAAACGATTTGATAGTTTCATGAAGGGTCAGAAGTACAAGAGAAGCAAATACGATCATTGTGTGTATTTGCGCAGGCTTCAAGACGGTTCCTACATCTACTTACTCTTATATGTTGATGATATGCTGATTGCAGCAAAGAGCCAAGCTGAGATTGACAAACTGAAGGCTCAGTTGAGTAAAGAGTTCGAGATGAAGGATTTGGGGGAAGCCAAGAAGATTCTCGGCATGGAGATAAACAGGGACAGAGAGAGAGACAAGTTTTGGCTGTCACAGAAGCAGTATTTGAAGAAGGTACTAAGACGTTTTGGTATGCACGAAGATACAAAACACGTGAGTACCCCACTTGCTCCTCATTTGAAACTGAGTAGCCGGTTATCTCCGACGACTGATGAAGAGCGAGAATACATGGCGAAAGTCCCGTATGCAAATGCAGTTGGAAGCTTGATGTATGCAATGGTGTGCACGAGACCAGATATTTCACAGTCTGTTAGTGTTGTTAGCAGGTACATGCATGATCCAGGCCAGGGTCATTGGCAAGCTGTGAAATGGATTCTACGGTATCTGCAAAATACCGTAGATATTGGATTGGCATTCGAGCAGGATAAATCACTTGGTCAATGCATAGTTGGATACTGTGATTCTGACTATGCAGGTGATTTGGATAAGCGACGATCTACAACTGGCTATTTGTTCACTTTAGCAAAAGCGCCAGTTAGTTGGAAGTCTACTTTACAGTCAACGGTGGCTTTGTCTACGACAGAGGCAGAGTATATGGCGATTACAGAGGCTGTAAAGGAGGCGATTTGGCTTCATGGGTTGCTTAAAGACTTGGGAGTTGGTCAGAAACAACTTGAGGTTTATTCTGACAGTCAGAGTGCTATTCATTTAGCAAAGAATCAAGTCTTTCATGCACTGACGAAGCACATTGATGTTCGCTATCACTTTGTGAGGGAAATTTTCGAAGAAGAGGAGATACTTCTGTTGAAGATTCATACTACGGAGAATTCCACAGATATGCTGACCAAGGTGGTTACAAAGGCCAAGTTTGAACACTGTTTAGACTTGGTCAATGTCCTGCACATTTGAATTTGGCGCCTCATGGCGCTAATTTGGAAGCAACGTGAAAACTGCTTTTATTATTTGTTTGTTTGAGAAGATTTGTATTTGGTGGGACTGGATATTAAGCCAAGGTGGAGATTTGTTGACTCTTTGGCCTAATTATTTAGTCCCACATCGGAGTTTTATGTATTGTGAAGGAGAATTTGGGTTATAAAAGAACCCCTCATCCTTCATTGTAAAATGCACCATTTGTAATCTCTTCTCTCTATCTAATAAAAGTAGGCTGCTTTGAGCGGTGCTTGGAGATTAAGCTTTCGCGGCTGAACTCCATTATTAAAATTGTTCGGTCTTTTCTCTTCTTTTCAGTTAATATTCGATATTATTTGTCGGGTATCTTTGTTAGTGTTCTGTCCAGTTCAGTTCATTTGAACCGGTTCATTTCACTAAAGTTGTTCCGTTTTGTAGGGAAATTACCCGAATTTCCCAACAAAACATCGAGTGAAAATTCAAAATAATAATTTATTGACTTAAAAGAATAATTCAAAAATAGGATATAACAAAAGATTTGAAAGAGAGGCTGGCTAGATCATCTATATAGGGGTAAATAGCACTTATTAAGTGTAGCCATATGTTATACAATTATCAGTTGATATTATTAGGTTTAACCCTAGTAAGATGTGAATTCAAATAGTAGCTGTCAAAGCCAGCCAAACCCCACCCACCCCTTTTAATTTTTGCAAGAAAAACTAATTAAAGTGAAAGCAACTGGCTTTGTTTGCCCATAAACTGACATACTTTAGCATTTATACATATTCCATGTCCCCCTCTCTATGCCAATTATATTTGATAAATATTTATTCTTTTGGTACTCTTCCTAAATAATTTGGAAATATCTACACTAATATAAATGGCTTGATCTTATTACACAAATATTTAACTAGGTAGATCTATCTAACAAAGTAATTATAAATGGCTTAGCTTGTACCAAAATATTTATAAAGATCTACCTTTTACATATGTTAATTTCCATTTTCCAATTTCAAAGCTTAAGAGGCTATCACCGTATCGATCAATCAATATCAATAAATGGGATAATAACAACTTCATCCTATCCCATGCACCAATGCCCCCATTTTCACGTATCAAAATAACTGCTTGCTAAAGATTCTGTCAAAATAATAATAATAATAATAATAATAATAAATGTAATGGTAATGTTTGGATAAGTTTATGTCCATATATACCGTTTGACCAATGCATAGTAATATTATTGTCAAAAATATCATTAAATAATGAAATCATACTTTCTTTAATAACTTAACCTTTCTGAAACAAAATCTCACCACCATTTTAAATAATTTTGACCGGACGGTCAAATGTGTAGGTAGCTCCATGAAAAGGAATAGCTTAAAATTGAACTATTGAGTGGTGAAAGCACTACAAAGAAACTGTGAATTATATAAAGATTTTTTTAAAAATTTATATAAAAATCTCTAGAAAAATAAGTTTTTTGCGAATTTTCATATTAATCCCAGGAAAATCTCCATGTACATTTTTTTTAGTGGAGTGCGAATGCTTTTTATAAAGTGTTTTTAAAAAAACAGGCAACTTGTTTGGTTATTTTGTCTTTACATTTATTTGGACATTATAGAAGCCATTGTCTTTTATTTCCAGAGACTTCTCTTTATTCAGTCATTGAAAGAGAAATTTAAATATATTTTCTGAAACTCTTCAGAGACTTTAGGTGTGAGCCCACAACGAACACAACTCCCTTTGTGCCCATAATATTTTGTCTTTTTCCCAAATTTACTCTCTTCTATTCTAAGTTTCTAACTATATATATACATCTCTTTAGGGAAACAGTACAAATATTAAAAAGAAAAAATACAATGAAGATTCAATGTGATGTTTGTGATAAAGAAGAGGCATCAGTTTATTGTTCAGCAGATGAAGCCACACTTTGCCAAAGCTGTGATTATCAAGTGCATCATGCCAATAAGCTTGCAAGCAAACATCTTCGATTTTCTCTAATTCATCCTTCTTTCAAAGATTCTCCTCTTTGTGACATTTGCCAGGTACTAATAATATTCGAGTTTGGTTTCACATATGATCACTCAATTAAAAAATATTACATCAAAATTTCACTTTCTCTGATGAAGAAAATTGAATTAAGAAAGATAATTTTTTGAGATAACTAATTATTATTAACATCTGAGAAATATATTGCGGTGTAAAATTTTTGCACAATCGACAATTACTACTGAAAAATATTTTGATTGAATCAGTGGAAAAAAATAATAATTATCATATGATTAAATTAGGAAGTTTCCGACTAATATAGTGATAATTTATTTCTACCATGCATTTCCTCCGGTGAGCTAATTCAGTAGAACATGAGAGGAAAAATCATGATCTATAACACATATACTAGCGATGAGCATAAAATATGGGCTGATAGTAGAACTTATTTAATTTTATGGTGTATAATGTAGAAATTAACATTTATTTCTTATTGTATTTTATTTTCAGGAAAGACGTGCATTGTTATTTTGTAAAGAAGATAGAGCACTATTTTGCAAAGAATGTGACTTGCCTATACACAAAGCAAATGAACATACAAAGAAACACAACAGATTTCTTCTAAGTGGAGTTCAGCTATCTTCTGATGTACTTGCTTCTAATTATAATAATAACCAAAATTCAATATCCCCAACTGGATCTGCTGCAAGTAATGCTGGTACAAATAATTTTAAAGCACGTAGTGGTAATTTTGGGATGAAGAGTAATTCGATTTCGAGTACTACAGAATCGACACCTAATTATTTTCAAGTTGATTATGTACAAGAGCGTTCTGTTTCAACTAGTAGCATATCAGAATATTTGACTGAGACTCTTCCTGGTTGGCATGTTGAAGATTTTCTTGAATATCCCTCTTCTTCTTCCTATGGTAAGTGTTTCTTTTTTTACGGATTTAAACAATAATGATGGTGACACTTTTTGTAGAAGAATGTCATTAACTCGAAATATGGGCATTTTTGGATTAAATTATTGACAAAAAGGGCATTTTAGACCAAATTTATTAACTGATGACATATTTGACCATTTTCCGAATATAATAAAATGTTCAGAACTTGCAACTAAATGATGCTGTTTGATTGCAGAATTTTGATCAGATACGACCAGCTGTGTAGTTTTTTTCCCCACTACAGTAAGTGGGGATACTTCATAATATCAAATGGAGTACCTGTTCCTCAGATCAACTCTCCATCAACCAAGCAACTTATAAGACAAACTTGGTAATACTAAAGGGCATAATATTTTTTGAGATATTAAGAAAAGAGTTAGACAAACTGCCATCTGACCTTTTCTTTTGGTTACTAACTTGGACCAGTTACTTTGTTTTTGGACATGTAACACATGTTGTATGTTAAAGCCCCACTGTTCGTTTTTTTTTTTTGGTTATTTGTTTTTTGCAAGTCAAATCACTTCGACTTGTTGCAATATGTTAATCTGAATGGGTATGAGTTTTACCAAATCTGGTGTACTTTTGTTTTTGCTTTGTGGGAGGCCAATCTTTTTGTAATGCTAGTGGGAAAGCCTTGTGCCTATTACCCACTTTGATTATTGAATATGGTTTTCCTATTTGTTTCAAGTATTCATGGCCAAATCAATTAAATATGGGAGATTGATGCAAAGATTATCTGCATTGTTTTTCGATCTTCCCTTTGTTTATGACCGCAGCGTCCAATGGCAAGCCAAGATTTTCAACAAAGATCTTTCTAGGCAATCAATGTCAGTTCAATCATTTATAATCTACACTACGTTAATGCACAATGACAATCAAAATAACTAGTTGAAGTATGAATTTTCACTATTCATTTTTGATTGCGAACACATTTCATCTTATATTCAAAATTTTAGATTATGTACTACTCGAGCTTCTCTATATTAGTACATAAATTGTTTAAACATACTGAAAAGACTCGTTGAATATTGTCTAATGTTAGTATAGTATCATGGATATGCCTTATTCCCAGTTGAGTTTTATAGCAATAGACCAATCCATGTGACCTTACTAAAAGCTTATATGAGAATATTCATTAAATGAGGGTAATGGGATGTTTGGCTACTACTAGAAAAATTCATTAACAACAGTGTTCGGTAGAAACAATATTCATATTAGTTATGCGTTAAATCTTTGATATAACTTGTCTACGAACCCCACTCCTAAAATATCCTACACAATTTGAAGTACAATGTGACCTTTACAAAATGCTAACCCAATCACTTCACACAAATCTTATGAAAATATCTATGTATGATTATTGGTATCCAAAGTAGTCCATATATCACATTGCACCTAAGGAATATATAAACCGGACTAGCTGGCGAGCTAGTTAAAGCTTCTGATTATTACATGTTGAAGACATTGAAGAAAGGCAAGTTAGTAGAAAAACAAAAAAACAATTCCAAGTAAAGATTTGAATTCCGAATTACCAAGAAACCAAAAAGAAATATACCATGTGGAATAACAAATAAAGAAATGTCGGACCAAAGAGAACAAGATTATAGCACCAAGGAGTACAAGCTCAAATTTTTTTTACTTACATGACACAACATTGTGACTGAAGTAGTGTTCTCTATATACTACAGTTGAAGTGCAAGGAGATCAAACTGTGGCCAGAAGCGACTCCCTGAGTTCAAATAGTATTCGACCGTTTCCTTTGTCCCCAGTTCTTAATTTACAGTTAATTGGTAGATAAGTGGGGAAAAAAGGTATACTGCGTTGACATTACATACAGTTAATCAATTTAAAGAAATGTTATGAGAAAGCGAGTTTAACAAGTGCGAAGAGAACCCTCCTACAAAGAGAGGGAGAAAAGTAAGCACCTTATTGCAAGCTGTGACTTCAGAATTTATGCATATTTCTAAAATAGAATGCAAATTCATGATGAAACAACCACCAACCTTTCACCATAGCTCAAGCACTTGAAGTGGCATCTCAAGTAAAGACAAAAATCCTATCTGCAATTTCAGTTCGACAGATTGGACACTCGGCACAGGCAAGGGAACACGATTTACACACTGCAAATCAAGACGACATTAGACAGATCCCACCCAGGGGAGTGAGGATAATCTGCGCACATAATCAGAAAGTTGACTTACAGCAAAAATGTCGGCAAGGAAGGAGCATTGCAGAAGTTATTGATTCGAAACAGACTTTACATACATGCGAATTTGCATCTGCATTCCCCACATATGTGTGGTCCTTTTCCTTCATCTCTTGCATTCGAGCCTGGTGGCGCACACGTAAAAGATCTTTAATACTTCATGTTATATTTTGAGTCATCAAGGAACCTAAAGAAACAACAGTTGTTATCAGTAGTTTCTACCTATGCAAGAACCTAAGCACTAACAGGTATTCTGTTACCCATGTTATATCACGTTTCCCATTTTAGGTTTCATCTCAAAACGCTCGACACGATTTCGTTAATAATATTACACTACAAAGTCAAATTCTTCTAAGAATTACAATCTATTTGACTGTCAAAAGTTCAAAATATTCTTTTATAACTAAAACCAACTGTCAGTTCAACATTTTCTTGCATTACTACTGTTAATTATATCCCAGTCAAGAACAGTAGGACTAGCCTGAAACAGCCTCCAAAGATTGACGAGGAGCAGTACATAAAACGGCTAACATTGTAGCTCCTAGTTATGATTCACTGAAACATTTCAGAAGCACTGAAGTTAAAGCATTACTATACTAGAAGCCTCATGGAACGGCAACTGACTAAAAACTAAATACTTCCCATTTTTCAATTTATGATAACAATTTATATGTTGAGATGTTCAAAATGTTTGACACAATTCTATTTCTACACAACTTTCAAGAATTAAAATTCAGCACACAATCCACATTTTGAAACTTTGATGTGATATATTCCACTGAACTAACTTTTGAACCATTACTTTCGTATTATCTCCTGTTATCAATAAAATCAAACTCAAGTAATATTAACAACTTAAACGTCATCATCAGTTGACAAGATATAAAATGGGACAGTTGGAATAAATGTATATCAAAACCCATGACTTGCAGATGTTGGACACTTAGCGGTCGTTTGGTAGAGTGTATAAGAATAATGTTAAATAGGGTGTATTGGTAATACTTACATTAGCAATGCATACATTAGCAATGCATGTATTAGTTATGCTTTTGCATTAATTTTACATAGATTACTAATGCTTGACATAGGTTTTAAAAAAGTAAAAACAAAGGTACTAGTAATACACAAGGCTAATGCATGCTGCATGCATTATTTTTTCTAATACACTCTACCAAACGACCCCTTATGTGTGCTACTAACATCTAACCTTCCTATCTTCCAAAAAGCTTGCATATCTTACTGGATCCAAAAGTATATCTCACACTTGTTTTTACAACTGAATAGACAAAGATGATCCGTTAGAGGAAAAGTAAAATAAAGCTTATCTAGCCTCATTTGGGTGTATTATGCACAAACACAAGGAAACTAGCTAGCTTTTGGAAGTATACAGAGCTTCAACTCAGTCAAACGACAAGGGGACACACCCTAACAGGTACATGTACTAGATACAAGTGCTAAGTGGCTAGAAAAGGATAAGCATAATTTTTTCTGTTTTTTTTTTTTTTTTTTTTTTTTTTTAAAAAAAGTTAAACATAATTACCTTCAAGCGGGCAACAAGAGGGTCTTCCTTCAGAATCTCAGCAACAGAGGTTGCATGATCCACAGTCTGTTCATCATCGAGGATGGGGTCATTGTACTCACTATCAAACATTTCTGGATCATTCATATTGCCTCTTCCAAAATTCTGCCTTTCTGTTACTGTCTTTACATCTTGACTGGCACCATTCTTTTTCCTTAGCTGAGAAACGAGTACCCACATATTTGCTAAATCATTTTCCAGAGCTGCCTCCCTTCTCTTTCCCTCTTCAACCTTTTTCCGGTACTCATCTTCAAGTATTTCCTTCTCAACCAAGGCGGCCTCAAGAACTGCCTCACGTTGTTTTCTTGCCTGCAACTCCATTTTTAACTCTTTAGTATCTAGATCCCATGTGCCAAGTACATCACGAACAACTCCAGGAACTTCACTTTCTCGGTCAGAAACCCGACTTCTACGTCCTTGCCATAGGTTTTCGCCATGCTTTCGGTGGCGAACATTACCAGTTTGTGCAATGGTACTCCTAGAATTTAATGCCTGTCGAGCAGCCAACAGTTCTTTCTCGAGTTTTGTATTCTGTATCGATAAATTTGTCACTTCACCAGCCAAATTTTTAAGTTCAACAGCCGCAGCAGATGCTAATTCTTTTGCATATGAGGTCTCTTCAAACAATTTCTGGTTCTGTACTCGCAATCCACTACTCTCCTCTACACTCTGAACAAGTTCCAACTTCAACTTATCATTCTCTATATCCTGCTCAAGCAACAAATTTATCAGAATCATGTCAAGTGTCTGTACTCACAACAACAACAATAACAACATACCCAGTGTCTGTATTCACAAGAAGCTAAATAAGCAGAGAGAGAGATTTAGTCCTTTAATTGCTGTAGATATCACACTAATAGAAGATTGAAGAACTCTAGTGTAGAAATGCTGAGTAATGCACGCTTTCATGCAGGTAAAGCAATTAGTTTAACATAGAAAGATTAACCTAGAGAAACTAAATGAACAAAATGATTGTGTGTCTAGGTCCATCATGTACAGCGACTTAATACAAAATCTTGTCGTGGAATAGATATGGATGTCAAAGCAGAATGTTACAGCACCAGGCTCAGTATGTTTTTATAGAATAGAACAAATGTAAAAGACTAAGCTTCTCAGGTGATTTAAATTCCTAAGTTAAAAAATCTTAAATAATTCATTCATAAAGAGCATATCATCATGCATCCACTTCAAGGCATTTGCAAGTGCTACTAATGAGTCCCTTTCTTTTGCTTTCTTCAGGTTTTATATAAAGGAAAAAATTGAAATTTTCGATAGGTCTTAAAGTTTGATTCTCAATGCGTAATTAGACTTTTGAGGCACCAAGGCTTCACATAATTCCTCTGCTCTGCATCGCTTAGTCAGTTAATTAATTGTGATATGCTCCTGTCATATCCCTCCTCTACAGGAGAGACCATCTTCTAAAAATAAAATAAGAAACAAATGAAGATGCCATATACCGCAAGAATCACAAGAACCAGTCCAATAGACAAACACTAACCCAGTAAATCCTGGGCTGAAGAATATAAATCACCTGCAACTGGATTTTCTTCTCAAGGTCATCAATATACTTGTCTGATAGAAGACCCTGTTCTGTTGAGGGGTATGACTTCTCCACCTTCACTGCAGCTAGCTGCTGCTCAAGATTACAAATAGTTTCCTGCAGTTCCTTATTCTCTAAACACTGGAACAACAAAAGATGACAGACCCATTAATCATGGGCATCAGCCACTGGCCGACCAACGACAATAAGGTGACTATCATTTGATTTACAACAAAGATAATGGTGTTTTTTCACCTTGTTCTGCAGCTCTTCCTGGAGAATCCGATTGTCTGCTGATTTTATCTGTACTCAAAAGTAAAATTCTTAACAACTTCATATGATAGATGTTCTGCACTATGTGATAGAAAAGGAAATTCTTTAAATTTGATTTTAAAATAATTAAATTGGTGCAATCAAGGAAGACCTGATCCGGTCACTACCTCAAGCTCAAATCCCTTTTCGCTACATTGCGTCATCAGCTTCATCAAAGTCTGACAAAAGTTAGAACTATGAGACAAACGCAAATCACCATAAAAGGGAAAACCAATGAGGCTGAAAAAGGAATAATGTGAAATCACCTGCTGCATTTCAACTAAGGATGCACTGCTGATTGATACTTCACCACTTTCAACAATGCGCTGTTCTAAGATCCTCATCTGCTCTCTCTTGCCTTCAATGTCACGCTCCAAACTTTGAATCTGTTGCAAATTTAGGCATACAGTGGGTAAATATCTTAATACAGGAGACAGCTAGGTACGTAAGAACACAAACAATAAGTTGTTTTCAGGAAAATCAAACAGCTGAAGTAGCCTAACAATAAAATCCTACACACTCATCAAGGATTGGCGCGTCTAGGAACTTTGAGGATTAAAAACCAGTGAAGACACCGAACTGAATATGTTTCACAAGTTAGTAAATAAACCAACACCATGCCTTCTTGTGAGGAAACATCAAATACAATTTTATTTGAATTCAAACAATATATATCTAAAATGTTTACAAATTTTAAGATTATTGACCGCAAAATATAGCTGCAGAATATTTAATGAGAGACCCAATAAATGGCTTTAGCATCCATAAATGTATCATCGTATTATCAGCCATCATGTGTACGAAGGAGTCAGTCCAACAACAACAAACCCAATGTAATCCCACAAGTGGAGTCTAGGGAAGGTAGTGTGTACGGAAACCTTACCCCTACCTTTGTGGAGGTAGAGAGGTTGTTCACGACAGACATCATATTATATTATTATCAACCATCATATATACGAAGGATTCAGTCCACAAAGACAAAATAAAGCTTACTTCAATATGAGATTTTGAATTGTCAGGATCATTCACAGACTGTTCTATCATTCGTTTCAATGTACTCGTACTAAATGCGATCTCTCCAGCAAGCATCTTGACTTGCTCAACTAGGAGGTCCATCTGATCAGACAATGAAACTCCTTCCTATATTAGACAAATAAAATATTAGAAGTTGAAAAATTACCATTTGATATGTAATGGAAAAGTATGCATTACACTTGAGAGAAAAAAACAGACTTTGGAAGAAAAACAAATAGCAATAGAGAAGACCAGATTATAAAAAAAAAAAAAGTAATAACTTCTCAATTGAGTCAATCCTGAGAAAGGATGCCCAAATGTAAGTATCCAATAAAGTTTGAAAATTCAATACTCGAAAATAATATATAAATATCAAAATTTCAAACTCCATGCGAAGATAAAGATCTTAGCAAGTTATCAACGTAAACTTTAACTACATGTGAACTGAAAAATAACAGCTTCAAACATTAACTACAGATCTTTTGATTTCTACAGAGGATTAAGGGGTCATATGCAACAAAATAGGAGGTGAAATTAAGAACAAATGAAGAAGTCTCTTCTTTTAGAAGGTGTAAAGAAGAAAACATACTATGGGAAGCTTTGAACCAGTGACAAGGTCACCCCCCTGAGTTGATTCAGTAATCACACTGCCAGCCTGGGAGATCTCATCATTCGACTTGCTAGAAGATCTTCCGTGTTTGAAATCAGAAGTCTCTGATGAAGAATCTCTTTGGTTCTCGCTATCTATGGGCACTGAACCATTCAATTTCTGGTGAAAGAGTGACAAATAAAAAAGATTATTTAGGAAATAGATTTTATATTTGAAGGTTGAAAAATTAAAAGATCAATCTAGAAAAATGATTCTAAATCTTTGGTTCTCGATGTCTATGGGCATACTATTGTTGTTGTTTTTGTGGCTCAGGGTAGATGCCAGAAAATTGCATGCAAATAGTTACAGAAAGCAATAGAAACAACAAAAACTTAATTCAGATACTAGAAAGGGAGCGAGTCTTAAAACCCCTATGGTAGATGATATGAAGAGCAGTGGTAATAAACAAACATATCCAGCACTGCTTAAAGCAACTGTAAAGGAGTAGGAAAAAGTCTTTCAAAAATCAAAACACATCTGATGTGCCTAAAATTCAAATTCAAAAATGATCACCTAGAATTCTAATTGGCATAGAATGGGAAATGGAAATAGAACTCAAGATAAATAGAGAGGGTCAGAGGGCGGTGTACATCATCTTCAGAAGCAAATCGACTCCCAGGAATTGAATTCTTTGAAGAAACAAGGATCAGTTTAGTTAGCTTCTGTATCCGGCTCAGTAAAGCAGCCTTAGCATCCTCCTCCTCTTCCAACCTTGACTGCATCTTCACTTGTCCCTCTTCCAACTGTGAAAAGATTGTTAATAATAACACAACACAAAACCAATTACACCCTATGATCCATTTTACATTGCACTCTTTCCTTTTTGGTCCATTCCAAGACAATCGACACCTTTTCATAATTGGAACTCATTAATTTTTAAATTCTTATTTTCCCTTAATGACACTATTGTAGAATTGACATGACACTTTTAGACCACAAGATACAAAAGGTACTTTGGGTATGTTAATTGTTTTAGCTTATGTTTCAAAAGTCTTTCCTCTTTCATAAACTCTGTGCTGAGACAAACAGTGTCATATTAAGTTCACGGACAGAGTACATCCAAAGGAAACCTAGAAACTTAGCACAGACATCATCAAACATGGAATTGTACGTTATTTTTTTTCCCTATAACCAGTTGCACGTGACATCACCAAATCATTTGACTTGAATGCATACCTGTTGTTTCAATGTCATAAGTTCTTCATGATTGACTCCTACAAGCATTCCCCTTCTTAGCTGATCAAGCTCTTCCTTGAGACAAGATATTTCTTTCTGATATTTCTTGATCAGCGATTTCTCATCAATAATCTGAAAGCAAGATAATCAGTATTCAGCCTTCAATACTATAGTTCCATAAAAATGAAATGATTCAGATAGGCAAACCTTGTTGCGAGATGCATAAATCTCAACACGCTTAGCCCTGCTTGCAAACTTTAACGTGTTATGTGTTTCTTCCATATTGCTGGAAGCAGGAGTAATAGTACAGATGAGCTACAATTAAGAAAGAAGCAGGAAATTAGTCATCTCTTCGATGCACTTCATGCCAAGCAGCATCAGATTAAACAAATGTCGTATAAGAAACACCAAAGCCTAAGAGGCAGAGGATGCACATCAAATAGGATAGGCTAGCAGTTTCATAGGGTCAATAGAATGGAAATGCACAAAATGTGCTTAATTGCACTCACAGAAACATGTCCATGCCCACTAAGTGAAGATTGTAGCAGGCGAGTAAGTTTAGAATCTCGATATGGAACATGAAATGCCTTCCCCTCACTTAATTTTCCAATGACCTGAACACATGAAAAAAGAATTGACATGTCAGATCGAAATAAACCCAGAAGCAGGAATTCATATAATCCTCAATAAGCTCAACAGAGAACACAAGTACTGATCAATAATAGCAGTAGGTAAGGAGAAGACAATTAAGAATACGGAAAAATTTCATCATGCAATTTTCATGGGGAACCTACATATACAAACTGTCAACAATTAGTGGTTACGTACTTACAGTTCCAAGAGTCAGGAGACTTTTGTTAATTTATGATCCTTCTTTTCTTCGTAACCCTGTAGTTTCAGTTTTAGAGCTCTCAGATCCAGCTAGATCAATCAAGTTCTGTCGGACAAAGCAAATTAATATTAGATGCTAACATTCAACAGTTAGTATTTTCAATGCTGAACAACAAGTGCCAGAAACCATACAAGCTGTGAGAAGATCACTCCATCATATTCATCGCCATGGGCACTACTTTCGATCATCTGCATAATGTGTGATGAAAGGGACAACAGTCAAACTTGACTAATAAATAATAATCACAGCCCATTCAAGGAAACACAACAAAGCAATTCCAGCTAAAATCCTCAATTACTTGTTATCTTTATAATGTCACAGTTGTCTTCAGAAGACCTCTTAAACATACTGAGAAACAGCTACAGTAACTTCTCAATAACTTGATACCAAAACATTAAAACCTTCAGCTGACCAAAAAACTGATGTTTAATGCTGGATGAGGGGTTTAAACTCACAATAACTTATGTGAACAAGATAAGGAGAATTTCAGATTAAAAAAAGAAATGTAGCAGAGTGAACATCCTTATCCACTAACCAAGGTGAATATTGTATGACTGCGGCTACTAAACAGATTGAAATTATTTGAACCAACGTGGCGGTGCTCTGCAACATTAAGAATGTAATCAACATCAGGATCCACAAAAGCTTGCCTATGAACAAATGTGATTTCCGGACAAAGAACAAGAACAGATTCAACAATTACCTTCCCCAGCAGCAATAAAGGAAAGAGCATGCCCAGGTGACAAAACAACTTCCTCCTTCATACCTTCAACATAAGTACCCTGCATAATTGCAAGTATAATAGAATGAAGAAACATATAGCAGCATTACAATCATGAACAATGATAGAAAAACATGAATATCTATTTTCTAGTAGAACAACTACAGTCTAAACGCACCACCTGCAGTGCTGGTAGGTAATGATAGGTTTTGATACTTCAGGTGACAAAAAGAATGCTAGATTTTGTTTATTTCTTAGTACATCTCAGGAATTAAATAGGTATTAATATGTTTGGTTATATTTTTCCTGATAAATTCAAGACTCAGGCATGTGATAACATGTAAGAAACACTTTTTCTTATCTTGTTATTTACAAAATTTACTAAAATGGTTGTCCTAGGCCATAGGAACGCAGCTATTCTTTGATTCTTCTCATAAAAACAATATACTTGTTCATCAAACAAAAATATTGAAAGACAATTCAAATTTCCAGAAGCAGCGAAAGTTGTATTATATAAAAACCTGGGTGTCTTCCCTAACACGTAAATTCTGTCCCGTTGGATCCAGCAAATCGTTGATAACCTGACACCATGAACAAGAAAAGCATTTTTATGTTCTCTAGCTAAATTCAATACAAGATTATAACATGGATGGGACAACAAGTGCCTATAGAGAGATGTTCATGAAGTTAGTGCAAGAAATTAGGAAGTGCTGAAGCAACAAGCGCAGGAAAGATTCTAAATCTACTACTAAATTTTCCACATTGATTAACAGACTCTAAGTTGTTCGAACTTTTCACTTTTGGTGCCGCACCCGTGTCGACACAACATGGGTGTAGGGGTGGGGGTGGGATCCATGTCTGATTTGGTCAACCAATTTTGGTATTTGACCAAAATCGATGGGGATAGACTGGCCAGTTTTAATGATTTCTATAATCAATATAAAAGCTAAGATGAAAATGAAGAAAATGAAATACCTTATATATAGAAATTTCTATGTCACTCCTTTTCCTTGATCTCCTTCTAGAATTCTCGCCAGGTTCTCCACAAAATATCTCATACTTTTGGTTTTATAACTCTATTTGTAGATATTTTTATTATGTTTAGGCGAATCTCCGCACCCGTATCCATACATGATCCATATCCCCAAATCTTAAAAATTAAAAATTAGATCATGAAAGATCCGACCTCTAGATCCTCGCCCGTATCGGACACCCACACCCGAGTCCCAGCAACTTCTTCAACTTTAAAAGAAATTGTTTAATGTAGCAACTATGGGAATCACATTTCACATGAGCTCAGAATATAAACATAGATACAGCCTCTGCATCAAAGATGCTTATATATGCAAGAGCATTTGGTAAACTATATAGTTGTTAATCATGCATGCCTGTCCTCAAATATGAAACCATCTGCTGATGTCCACTACTAACCTCATTATAGATTTCAAGATATGATACACGAAGTAAGAATTCACGTCCAGGAGTCTGAAAGGCAGATTACAATAATTAGTAACACTAAAAGATAATGGAGTATCCTTTTTAAAAAAGAAATGGGGCTATAGAGCTCAAGAGTGTCATATTAGGGAGGTGCATAGTCAAAATGAGAATCAGTTAACCGTAAACTCACTTACATCTTGAATAATGCTAAAAACATCCTTTATTGCAAGCGGAATTATACCTGGAGAATTTTGATCTCCCTGTGGAAACAAAGATCCATCATGAAGACAGCACAAGTTCGAAAGTTCGGGGTCGTAGGAAGTAAGCAAAATTCAAATTGAAGACAATTGAAAAACCAACTTTAACCATCAAATTGACTATATATTGATATAAAGATAACACAGTACCCTTTAACTGGAATTTTTTCAGTTGCTAGTAATTGGATACTTCTAAACTGTTCGGTGGAGATGTAACAGAAGGATCTGAAGCACTTCCCCTATTCAAGGCAAAAAGAAGATTGCACAATGGATATATTAACTTACATGCATAGTGTGTGTCTTTCCACTACTTGTAACACCATATGCAAATACTGTGCCTGCATACACAGCAGGCCTAGTGTCAAATTACAAAAGCTAATATGAATAGAATTATTTTGCTAATGCAACTTGCAATGCATTAATGATAACAGTTCAGCTCAATATGATAGCCCTAGGATTGTTTCAAGAACCTAATTCAGATCATCAGATCAGGAGGACATATAACGTTATTAGAACTCAACTAATGTCAATTTATGTGTCAAGCCATTACAGTGCACAAATAAATTATAACTGATCATGGCCTTGGAACTCATATTAAGTATGAATATTATATAATGCCGTTGCAGTCTGTTTAGCCCCAAAAACGAAATTGTTCTATGTAGTGTTACAAGTGGCAGTAAGTATGATACCGTTTATGCCCTCCATTGCAGCCTTTACCACAGGTCGAGCAGCAACTTCATAAACCTCTTGTGTACATGTATCAGGTCCAAAAACTCTGTCTAGCAATCATCCAAGCAAACATATTCATCAACTCTTAACATACTAACATACTTCATCTTCGAGAGGGAATTTCAAGTAGTAAGCAACTCTTACCAAAATAAATATCAAACTCTTCACAAAAATAATATACAAACAAAAAAAAATACCAGCAGAATCAGAATTAGGAAGTGACTAGAATAGTACCAAATGCAAAAGCTGTTGCAGCATTATACTCATTCCGTACAATTTTATCACCATCAGGATACCACGCGATTTCATCGCCCTTATTGTATTCCCGTTCGCTGCCACCAGAAATACCAAAATTCCAAGCTCAAATCCTAGCATAATAAACTAAATTCCTCCAATCCAACACCAGATTGACAGAAACCAATTCAAGCAGATCTAACATTTACCTCAATGGCCGAAACCTAACTGTGACTGAAATACTCTCTCCCGCTCTGGACATATCAACTGGTTCAGCAATCAACTCCTCTGTTGACTGATAGCTCACCGGCGTCCGATTTCCATAACCTCGTGAATACTCCGAATTGCTCCGGTTCCGTCCAGGAGTCACGGATTTGGAGCTCACACCAGTTCCGGAGCCCAACATCGACGTTGCTGTGGACGAGTTGGATCGAGGCATGAGCCTACCGTTCATGAAAGACGACGATGACGAAGTAGACGAGTACGGACTCGAAGGCTTACGGTGGTGAAATGGCGAAGTACTTCTCCCTCTAGACGACAAGCCCGACATTGACCGACTCATCAGCTCCACCAAAAATCGGTAACACAAAAAATTCTCTGCGTGTAGCTGTTTCTTCTTCAAGTATATTTCACACTTTCAGCAAAATTGCTCAGTGAGAAAAAACTTCAATTCGTCAATGGAGTGCAGAAGAACAGCAGAGAGAAAGGAAGAGGAAAGTTGTGAAAGGTGAAACGTGGGAGTCGGAAGGTGAGAACAGTGAGAATCTATGGAGGCGTTTGAATTTTCTGAATTTGATTTTTTCAAATAAATAAAATATTGTATTTTGTGGGAAATATTTGGAGGGGTGGGTGGATTGGTGTGACGTGGAGATAGGAGGTGGCCCTCGCCGCGGAGTGGTGGAGGAGGTTTTTATTTGAAAAAACTGATTAAAGTGGAAATGAGCGGGAATAAACATGTTTATAGGCTATAGCTAGAGAGAATAATATATACTTTTCACTTTCATAGTCAATTGTTATTATAATTAATTTAATTAAATTATTTAGATATTTAAATATTATATATAAAAGTTTGATCAATGAAAATATAGATTAAATTATTATTCCAAATTTAGCTAGTTTATTTTTAAAAAAATAATAAATATATTGAAACAAAAACTCTACTCATGTTAAGTAGTTCTGGAACGAATTAATTCATTTATTATGAGTGACACATTTATTAGCACTTAGCCATTTAAGTAGATCTTTGCACATGATTTGGTAGAAATTAAGAGAAATTTTGAAATTGGAATAGGGTATTTAGAATTTATTGTCTTTGAATTATATTTTTTAAAGCTAGCTTTCACCTTTAATAATGGAAGTTTCAATTTGTTGCAATAAGGGTATGATTTAGGTGAGAAACATTGTTCATTTAATACGCCGAACAAGTAATTGTTGTTAATTATTATTATTTTTCTTTTGAGTTGCAAAGTTTTCATAGCTTTGGACTTGAGTGTAACTAAATTCTTATCAATGACATAATCAATTAAGTTAAACATAAATATTATTATAAGTTAAAATAGTATACGGTAGAAAATTCAAGTTAACATTGTCTCGTTTCTAATATCAAACGGGAAATACTAATAAGGAGTAATAAGAAAGTGATCATGTCAACTTCAATAGAAGTAACGTTAGTAGTAATTTATCGTCTCGCGATTTCTATCATTGTTTATTAATTTTTTATGATTTGATAATTATATTATTTTATTATTGTTATCCTTATTTTTTAAATATCATATGTTATGATTTTCCTTTTTTTTGTTATGCCTATTTTACTTTTGTATTTACCTTTCAAAATGTTTTCACATGTATGGCTTGAGAGGAAATTTTGGAACCAATCTATATCTACTTTCATAAAATAGAAATAAAATTTACATATACTCAATAAAATTATACTGAATATATTATTATCGAAAAATATATCTAAATTTCTTAATTATAATTTTATTTTTCCATCCCAGTTATGCATTGATATACATTGTTGTAAAAGACAGAATAATCCTAGAAAAGGAGTGGAAGTTACACTACCCCATGTGAAGATCGATGTGACTGGTCAAAGATATCTTTTTGTTATAATAAAGCAGTAATTTACAATTTATTTGTTATTTTCGATTTGTAAAAATAAAATAAAAGATACCATAATATTTTATATCTACTAGTTTAAAATCATAAATTTATCTATTGTGCGATCTCAAAACTTTGAAAAACGTATATGCTTAGAGGTGGTAGTGGGATGGAGCTAGATGAGATTAGACGGGGCGAGGCTTAATCATAAAAATCTCAACTCATCTTAGTGATAGTGGAGATGGAGCTATAAAATTTAACTCGTTATACATATTTGACATCTATACATGACATTTTGAACGAGAGAAAAGAGAGTGAGGGAATCTCTCAAATACTCATATAAGTGAAGGAGTAGAAGCCAAGAATTGATATGCTGAGTTTCTATCATTGACACTGTCGAGAATTTGATCTCACATGGTTCACTTTTTCTGCTCTCTCATTTGTGCCTTGTGGTCCTCTTAAAAGCTATATATATGGTTGGGACGGGTTCTTACTTATTATGCACTACTATTTATATGTATTTTGAGTGGGGAAAACCTTAGCAGTTGGAGATTTGGCAAATCATTAATATTGTCAAAAGAAAAAATGAATGTCCAATACACAGATTAACTTGTATAGATATCTCATTTCAATTTTTTTACTACACGGATAATGAAATTACTTCTATTAGGTTATCGGTAATATTCGATTATTGATTATTATTGTAATTTACTATTTTAAATTTTAGTTGTACATAAAAATTAAACAAAAAATATTAATATAATCACTATATTAGGCTATTACTGTAAGGACCCTACACAATTAACACTATTTAACTTTGTTCTCTGCATTTTTCCCTTCAGGTTTTAGTATTACTTTTAACTTTTAGGTTCACAACGTCAAAATTCGAAGAACTAAGAATGACGACGACTAGAGTTTGCAGCGACGACAACGATGGTTAGTATTGTGAATATATGAAAGAATATAAATTGTTGTAATATTTAATATCTTCATATCAAAACAAGTATAACTACAATGAATAAAGAATATGTATGTGAAATATTCTCCGTCTTTTCCCTTCGAATTTGTACCACATAGATAGATGAAATCTTCTTTTTTGGGTGTTAGCCTCTAGGCCGGTCTTACAAATTAAACCTTGCATATTTCCCTTTGTTTGGATTTCACATATTCTGTCCAAAACAAATTAGGAAGCCCAGTGGATCTATGAGCCCACAACTTGCACCTGTTACCATTACATTACATCCACGTCCATAAAAGTATTTTTGAATATCTGCTTGCAGCATCTCCTGGGTGGAAATGGAAATTTAGATAAGGAAATAAAGTTAAAAATAAATTTTTCTGCTTCAAATTTAATATTTAGAACTTTGAAAATTAAGTTTAAAAAACTCCAACTTAACTAAGGTTTATCAATAAATTTTGGAATTCTTTCCGTCATTTTTTACTTTGTTAAGTATTTGACTTGTCACATCCCTGAAGTCTGAAGAAACACTAAATAGAATAACAATTTTATCATAATAACCTCTTAATATGATAAATTAAAGGGAAATTTTAACATATAACCACTAAAAATAATTAATTACTCTCCATAACTATAATTTGATAATTACAATTTGTAGCTACATGTTATATGGAGGAGAGAGGCGAGCGAGTCTGGGAGAGAGAGGAGAGAGGAGAGAGGGGGGGGGGGGGGGGGGGGGGGGGGGGGGGGGGAGGCGAGGGGGAGAAAGGTGAATTGTATATGTATATTGGTTAGATAATTGTATATTATACATGTGTAATTGTATATATGGCAAGAGAGATTGGGAGAGGGAGGAGAGAGGCAAGCGGACTGGGAGAGAGAGGAGAGAGGGAAGCGAGATTGAGAGAGGGAGGAGAGAGGCAAGCGAGAGAGGGCAGAGAGTGGAGAGAGGTGAATTGTATATGTATATAATTGTATATAGCTGTATATTATACATATACATTTGTATAAATGGCAAGCGAGATTGGGAGAGGGAGGAGAGAGGTGAGCGAGATTGAGAGAGGGAGGAGAGAGGCGACAGAGAGAGGGCAGAGAGTGGGAGAGAGGTGAATTATATATGTATATAGGCTAAAAACTTGTATATTATACATATTTATTTGTATATCCTGACGAATTACTCATATACAAACATGACTAATCATACAAACTCGAAGACAGTCCACGTAATTAATGTATAATGTTAGTCGCGAGTGATAATTATAGCAAACTATAGCTTTGATGAGTAATTAAATAATATAAGTTTGCTTATTCGCGTAATTTTCTCTAAATTAAATGTTTTGAAAAATAAAAATAATTAACAATAAAATAAATTAGAAACTCAAAAGAATTAATAAAAGAATACTTAATTCAAAAATTAACTTTTTAATGAGTTTATCCATATTATGTGAGGCAGTGATGAGGAAAAAACGATAAGAGAGTAGCAAAATATCCTATTTCTCTCTTCATTGGCTTGGGCCTATATTACTCTTTAAGTTCTGCTCTTCTAAGATGGGGATGGACTTCACCACAGAAAAAAGAACTCATAATTATAGACTCTATTACTCGCGCTAGTGGTCTTTTTTTGTACAAGTCACATTGGATTGATTTATTTCAAGTTAAATTCCTTTTCGATCATATTTTGAATATATACCTAATTTTTAATATATATTTTTTGCTTATAAACTTAATTTAAACTAATCAATTTCCATGAGTACATGTATATCATCAAAACAAATTGAAACGAAGGAGGAGGAAGTAGGAAGTATTGGTTTCAACTTTGAGTAGGAGTGTAAAATAAATTAATATTTCATCCGTTCACTTTTACTTGTCACTATTTAATTTGTCATATTCATTAAAAAAATAATTTTTTATATACGTATTTTATTATATTATTCCTATTAATCAATGTTTATTATTGAGTCTTAAAAATGACACAAAAAATAATATTTAATATAAGGATAAAATATGAAAAATAATATTTTTTTGATATATCAAAATAACAAATAAAATAAAATAAAATTTAATAATAAATGACAAATAAAAGTAAAGATTATTTGTCCAATCGGATGACGTAACAAGTGTGAGACGCTACACATAAAATCACATTTTTGTGTCTAAATAATTCACCCCATAAGTCTGAACATATCATTTAGCCACAAATAAAATAAAATTTAATTTAATAATAAGTGACAAATAAAAGTAAAGAGTATTTTATAATTATTTGTCCAATCGAACGACGTAACAAGTGTGAGACGCTACACACAAAATCACATTTTTATGTCTCCGAAGTGAGTTTTGCAACATGAGAGAAGGTGTCTAAATAATCCACTCCATAAGTCTAAGCATACCCTTTAGCCACAAGTCTTGCCTTAAGTCTTGCAAGAGAACCATCTGGATTAACTTTAACGGTAAAGACCCATTTACATCCTACTGATTTCTTTCCTTCGGATAAAATCACCAAATTCCACGTGTGATTTTCTTCTAAGGCATGTATTTTCTCAAGCTTTGCATTAGACCATCATGTTGACTCAAGGCCTCTTTCACTGTCTTGGGTACAGAGATAGAGTCTATACAAGCAACCAAAGATCTAGAAGTGGAGGACAAGCGGTCATAGGAAACAAAATTAGCAATGAATAAGTGGATTTGAAAGTTCATGTACCTTTACAAAGAGCAATAGTAAGGTCAACGTTTTCAGAAGGATCAAGCAAAAGAGGATCTGATGATGAAAAAACTGGTGCAGGACATGTATCATCGATATCTCTTCTCCTTGAGTAAACTTGAACAATTGGTGATTTTGCTAGCGCAGATGGAGCAGGTGGTAAAGGCAATATACTTGATTGGTGTTCAATAGGAGAACTGGGAGATGGAGAAACAGAATGGGTAACCTGATAGACTAAACATTCATCTTCTTCCTCATGACTCGTACAAATGGGAGGTGCATAGAAAAATGGTGTAGTCTCTGAAAATACCACATCATTTGATACCATATATTTGTCAAGTTCAGTAGAATAACACCGATACCCCTTCTGAAGGCGGAAATATCCCATAAAAACACACTTCAATACCTTAGGATCCAACTTGGTAACAGATGGTCGAACATCTCAAACATAACACATGCTTCCAAATACATTAGGTTCCACCAAAAATAATGCCTTGTTTGAAAAAAGAACACTATAATGCATATCACCATTAAGCACAGTAGATGGCATGCGATTAATAAGAAAACAAACCGTTGAGACTGCATCGGCCCAAAACTGTTTAAGCACCTTCATTTGGAATAAGAGGGCCCACACTGTTTCAAGTAAATGTCTATTCTTTCTCTTAGCAACTCCATTTTGAGAGAGTGTATCAACACATGAAGACTAATGGAGAATACCGTGTTGTCTCATGTAGGCTCAAAATAATTCTGACATGAATTCTTTTGCGTTATCACTCCTCAGAATACACACAGAAGCATTGAATTGAGTCTTGATTTCAGCACAAAAGGCACCAAAGTAAGTAAACACTTCAGAATGACTCTTCATAAAATAAATCCAAGTCATTCGGGAGAAGTCATCCACAAAAGTGACAAAATATTTGTGCGCAGTTTTAAAGATGACAGGACATGATCCCCAAACGTCAGAATAAACTAACTCGAATGCCGATTCATCTCGCTTATTAACCCTTGGACCAATTGAGTGACAATGATATTTTATAAATCGACATGACTCATATTCCAATGATGGAATATTCTGGAATTGAGGGTAGAGCTTCTTCTATAGAGATAGAGAAGAATGTCTCAATCGACAATGTGCTTCAAATGGAGACAATGGAGCAAGCGGAGAAACATTCATCGCCGCTGTCGCACGTATCCCACAGACTTCAAATCTGGTTATTTAATGCAGCTAATTATGAGCTTCTGATTTTCTCTCCACGCTCTTCTCTTACGTGTCTCCACGCGCCTCTTACGGCCTCTTTTTCCCTCTTGTTTCAACTTTCAAGATGATGTGAAATGAACTTTCTGATCATTTAAGTTTTCGCAGCTATATATTTATCATTTTTCAATATTATTAAAAGTAAAAAAGATTAGGTCATAGATTGAACAATATTTTTCACCTTTTTAAAGTTATTATTAAATTATTTATAAAAATAAAGTTACAAATATAAAAAATTAATTCTCTTAAATTTTCAACCAGTCTTTCTAATTAAACAATTCATTTATTTTAAAATATGAAAAAATATCCAATAATTCATTTATTTTGAAATAAAAGTAAATGACATTCTATATTTTTATAAAAGAAAATAGTTTGAGGGGAGAAACGAAAAAAAGATTATGAGGAACCAAACTTTCACCAGCAACACGTAAAAATCACTAATCTATTAGTAAGATTTTTTAATAATTATTAATACTCTATAAGATCTCCGAATAAATGAAATTTACCAAACATTTTGTAAAATTTTGCAAGGATTACTTCATAACAAAATGTTAACTAAATAAATAAATTTAGAAATGTTAAAATTAATTTTATTATTTTTGGCTAATAATTCAAATATTTGTGTTAAAACTTAAGAACACGTGAAAGAGTTATTATAAACAGGGACTATTTTTAATTGTGAAAGTTTCGAAATAGATAGTTGTTGCTAAAAATAGATTGTAAGATAATTTTGCGGCTTGCACAGGTGCCCAGTGTCGACTACTTGTTTCAGAATGCCTAAATATTCCATATTATGAAGAAGCTATAAATTATCCTTTATTGAATTTGTAAAAAATAGTAAAATTTGTAAAAAATAGTAAAATTTGATTACACTCCTATGATAAATGGACTTGAATTTAATATAGACTATTCAATATTTGTTTCACGAAGCACGATATATATAATTCACAACAAAATTTTACAGTGACTAAATTTATCATCAAAGATCTATAATGATAAATAATACATATATGAGATTAGTTTAACTTTGTATATTACATGAGAAACAACCTTTAATTGTAGTCCAGAAAAAAATGATTTTTCTTTGCGATTTGTAAATCGATAACTAGAAGAAAAACTAGCCTTTATATTCAACGACAAAGAAACAAATGAGATGATTTGTTAAGCTCCTAATTCAATGGTTATGAATTATGATACTCAGAGAACTCAATCAAAGACACCATTGAAATTTAGCTTGATACTTATTTTTGTTTAAATGTATCATACTAATACAATTTATGAGGTCATAAATCACCTAAATGTATAGTTAGATCAAAATATTTTCTTTAAAATTACTTTCTACGAAAGATTGTAAAAATATTTTTTTTTATCTAAGTCAACCTCTAAATTTAAGAAATAAGTGCATATTTTTCCCTTTGCTTTGGTCTGATATTTAACAAAAGAAAATAATAATAATAATATTTATATGTTATAACTATAATTTGCATAATTGCGTTTCATAACAAATTTTATGTTGCTATTGAGGTTTTTTATTTGAATAATTAGCTAAAAACATCCAATTCTATAAAAAATTATTAATTTTATATAAATTCATTTATATATTGTAATTTGTATAATAACATATATATTTATATAATTATAAGTGTATAGGATGAATATATATATATATATATATATATATATATATATATATATATATATATATATATATTTCTCACTTTATACGTTCAAAAATGCATTTTATACCAAAATATATAAAATAACTAATTGTATATCAAATCAGATGATAAAAAAATAATTTTTTTTCTGAGAATCACAATTTAAATAAATTATATCTATAACACTAAATTTGAATTAATAATTTTCTTGATGATTTACTTGCGATAATTATATAGTACTAACTTTTAAAAATAAACATATGGAAACTGAAAAGTGTAATATACAACTTATTACTAGTATAATTGAAGGAAATTAAATTCTTCAATAGTAATATATGTTGATTGTTTTACCCTATAAAAGATAAGACATAGTTGTGCTGTTTTCTATTACAGCATCCTACTTTTTCTCTCTGAAAAAAACATAGGCTTTTTTGCTGCATCTATCTCTGTGCTGCAGTAAACCAACTGTTTCCTTCTTTCATCTTCCCTTCACTGTCACTGTCTATTATATGAATTCTTCTGTCAAATCTCTTTTTCTCTCTCTTTTCTTTTGCCATATAAAACAAAAAACAACCAAACATCTTTTTTTGTTTCAAATACACTTCAACTTTATCAATTGTACTTCCATGGCTGCTGTTCTTAGGAGTTTGTTGAACCCGAATGCACCCGAATATATCCCTATTTCCACTCCACCACCGCCTGTGCTGCTTCCACCGCTTCCTCCTCCTCATCGTACCGTCGGTTCACTGCCGCATGAGAAAGTCCGATCACGCCTTGGTCCGAATATTCCTCCTAGGTTGAGAAATGATTATTTCGCTAGACGCGGAGGAGGAAGAGGAGGAGGAAGAGGTTTTCCTCGATCGAGTAACGGAAACAGAGGTGTGTTTGGAAGAGGAATTTGTTCAAATACTGAGGGACGTTTCGTTTGGCGGAGAAAAGTGGGAAATCATGACCAGAAAGGAAGTGTTTGTTATAATGAGAAGTGGCCGAAGAACAATGAGCTGAAGAAACACGATGTGATACCTATAAGTTGGACTCGTAAGAACAACAATACAACTATCATGATCAAGAATATCCCATATCACTACAAGTAATTTTTGCCTCTTTTACTTTTCCTTATTAGGAAGTTGATTAAAGCAAAATTTAATGGTCCGACTCTCTAGTTCCATATCACTGTCGTTTAGATATTTGCTAGCACTTTGGAATTTGATGGCTAATTAATTTGACTTTTCCTTTACAGCCGTGAAATGTTGATGCAATTTCTGGACGAGCACTGCTACCTGGAGAATCAAAAGACTAGAGATTCAAATGGAGAAAATATTCATGTCTTCGCTTATGATTTCTTGTATTTGCCTATGGATTTCAAGTAAATAATTATTTTTCTTGTGTTCATTTACAGTCAAAGTAGCAACTTCAGTACTATTAATTAGCTTCTTTTTTGTTTTTAAATTTGCAGAAAGAAGAGAAGCAAAGGTTATGCATTCGTGAACTTCACCCATCATAAAACTGTGTGGAAATTTTTTTATGCTTTCAATGACAAACTAAACGTGTTTCCGGGATCTACAAGGAGTGTTAAGATCGTCACTGCAAAGATCCAGGTGAGTGAATGTTATATTTATTTATTTTTTGTTAATGATTTTTGATGTGAAATTTTAACAGGGAAAAGAAGCTTTAGTGAACCGATTCAAGCAAACAAGATTTGAGTGTGAATCCGAAGGATTTCTGCCAGTTTGGTTTAGTCGAGCAAGAGATGGTTCTGGGGAATCGGTGCAAATGATTACTGTGGGGCAATACAAAGTCAGTCGGCCATGTATTCTCAAGAAACCCTAACTTTAGGAAACTGCTACTAGTACTAATAGGGTTTATTATAGCTTTAGCTTTATTTGGAGTAAAAGAAAAATCGAGGGGTGGAATACTGACACCTGAAAAATCTCCCTGATGATCCGATCGATCGATCGATAGAGTAGCAGGTGATGGGGTCCACCCTTTTGTTGTTGTTGATCGAGTTAGCCATTAGCAGGACTATTAATGACATTAAAGTTACTCCACCATTTTTATTGAGTTGTAGTATTGTTTTAGATTTCTAGTCCTTTAAGAAATTAGTTCAAATTTATTCTTTTATTTTATTACATTAAGTAGTATGAAATCAGCTTTTTCAATAATAAAATGCACATGTTTTAATTCATTTTAATTAATAAATATAATTTTATCACTTAAATTTTATACCCCACAAATATTATAACTTTCTTCGTTTTAGAAAGAATGATCTGGTATGACGTGACACGAAATATGAGTAAATAAAGAAGACTTTTAATCTTAGGAGCTGTTTGGTTACTGGTTAGAGTTATGCAGGTATTAGCTATGCATGATTTAGTTATGCAGGTATTTGTTATTCAGGATTTAGTTATGCAGGGTTTAGTTATGCAGATATTAGCAATGCATAATTTAGTTATGCTGGGTTTAGAGATTACAATATATGAATTATTAAGTAGTGAATATTAAACTTGTTGTAAATTATTAATATTATATTATTTATAAAATAATAATACATACTAATAAAATGTGAAATATATTGAATAATATATAACGCTAATATTTGATTAGCATATGTACCGTTAAAAAATATACAATCAATTTCTAATATTTAAAAATATTTATATTTTGCATAAATCAATTAAAACGTTAAATATATAAAAAGAAATGAAAATAATCTATACATAATAAGAAATAAAAAAAACACATGTTGATAAGAAATAATAAAGTTTCCAATTAATAAAAATAAAAGAAATAAAAATAACAAACTTATATATAGGAAAACAATAAAGTTTCCAATTAAAAACAATAAAATAAATTTATAGGGTAAATCTGTAATTCATTATTTTAATACATATATAACTAATATCCACATAACTTATTTCACCTTCTACCCTCATAACTTTATATATAGATTCTCTCATAAGTTATGTTGGTATTAATTATATAGAACTACAATAATACAACCAAACATGGTATAAGTTATGTTGATTTTTCTACCTAAACAAAAAATTCTACCAAACATTGCATAAATTAATACATTGTTATATACATGAATAAGCGGTAAGTTATATCATAACCAAACGGCCCCTTAGTGATTCTGAAATAAAGTTATGTCAATTGTATATCCTTTAATCTTGTGGTCTTAAACATATCACGTGAAAATCTAAAATTAAAATGTTAACAAAAAAAAAAGAGGTCATTCCTTTTTAAAACTGACTTAAAAGAAAATGAGGTTATTCTTTTTAAAACGAAGAGATTATATTTTTTTTGACTTTTTTGTTTTAACGACTAATTTAAATTTTTTATTTTGATGATCAAATTTATATATGTTATACTAGTTTTGTAAATCGTTCGATACAATTATAATTATACAAATACAGATTTTATTAGATAAATTATGATGTATAAATAAATTTATACAAAACTGAATAATTTGTATAAAATTAAATGTATCCAACGAATTGTACAAATAAAAAATTTCGTAACAAATAGAAAATTTGTTATAGAGCGCAATTAAACAATTTATAGCTATAACAATACAAATATAATTTTTATATTTGCTATATGTGAAGGTTGCTCAATAAAGAAAGATATCAATAAAGAGTGTTAATATTTTTAACGTCATTAGTTAAGTATCATTAAATTTAACATTACAAAAAATTTGAAAAATACATACAAAAATATTTAATACTTTTAAAAATATATACTTAACGATAATTAAAAATTAATTGTCGTTACAAATATTTTTGTTCTACCGCTAGTTTTATTCTAAACTAAAGGGTTCCACAATATCAGAGAATGTCATGACAGAAAAAATAAAGAATTCTTGTTGACTTTTTTTATTTGTGAAAAAAAATAAACTCCTGCGAATTATCTTTTATTAAGCTTATAAAGAAAATGATAAAAGAAAGTGATGACAACGCATGATAAATAGACTTAACCAACATAATTTGCAGCGTAAGTTAAATTCTTGACACATTTTAAATAAATTTTAAACTATTTTTCTTATTTCTGTTCAATATTATAGTATAGTATTTTTTTTCCGCCATTGTTTAACAAACCAATAAATTATATGTATTTATTTCGTGACACACATTATGAAGTTGTAAAGCGCACAAATGGATCATAAAGGAATTATAATGAAAAATAATATATAACGAAATCAGTTTAATTTTGTATCTATTGGCAGTAGAGAAAGTTGATTATTTTTTATGAGCGAAATAATTATATCGGGACTAACTATGTAATCAATTAGTTAGTTTGCTATTCTGTACTAACTTAGTTACAACTAAAAAGCTCATGAGAAATGTAATTAGGAAGCCAATAATATATACATATATATAATTAATTAATTAACATATTACCTCAAGGTAAAGAATTCTCCCTTCTTTTTTTTCTCTTCTTCTTTCTTAATCATTACTAACGTTTGGATTTCCTAAACTGTTAGACTTCTCTATATTCTAATAAAATTTCATTATTTGTAAATTATTGATTTAATAAATAAATAGATTCTAAGCTCAATGATACCTAAACAAAATGATGTGAGTACTCCTCTAGTAGAATTGCTAATTCAGTGATTGTGATAGTTTATAAATTACCTTATTATTTCACTCGAATATAAATACAATACATGATTTGTTCAAAGTATCATCGATACAATATACATTTTTTTATTTTAAAAGCTATTTTCTATTCAAGATTTTGGAACAATGGTGCATTATGACAAAAAAAATATATTTTTATGATATAAATTTAATTAATTTGACCTTTAAACTTTTAACACTCAAAAAAAATTATAGGTCCAAAATATATAACACTGTTAGTTTTTAATTTTTAATATACACGTTTGATCATTTAATTATATAAAAATTAACAATGCTAAACTTTTTTAGGGATTTTGAATATAACACATACATTTGAAAATTTGGAAAGATTAAAGTAGAAAAACAAATGAGAAAGTAATTGAAACACCAAAAGTATTATCAATAATAAGTTGGAGATGTGTTACTAAAAAACAAAAAGATTGATTTAGATTTAAATTTCTATTTTCACTTTAAAGATGTGTATTCAATTATTATTATATTATTATTATATTTTGAACATCAATTTACATTTTTATATTAAAATATTTTTATATATATATATAATTTAAAGAAAAAGGAGCATGAGTTTATATTTATCTACGAAACACCTCTAGATATGCCTTTAATATCAACACAGAGTAAAGCATACAAAAAAATCATCTATTTTTTTTCCTTTTTTATTTTTCGTACTTATTTATATTAGAGCTAATTAATTTAAATTTATATAGCATAATATTTCAACTTAGTAAAAGCATTTTCTATCATAATTTTTTCATAATCTCGAAGTCAAAGGGGAAATAATCAAATTTGGTGGTAACTGTTTCTTTCTTTCCATTTCTTCCTTCACTATATATTCCTCTCTTTTTTCTCCTATAAAAGAAACAGTTAACCTACATTTTTAAAAATCAAAATCACTTCCAGCTTTATCGATTGTACTTCCATGGCTGAGAGTTCGTTGAACCCCGATGCACCTGAATACATCCCTCTGGCGCCATTGCCACCGCCACGGCCACGGCCACAGCCACAGCCACAGCCACGGCCACAGCCACGGCCACGGCCACGGCCACCACTTCGTCCTATGTATATGCTGCTTCCAGTGCATCAATTTCTGCCGGGGATGCTTCCAACGCATCAATTTCTGCCGGTGATACTTTCAACGCATCCATATCCGCCGGCGCTTCAACCGCATCCATATCCTATCGTCGATTCACCGCCGCAGGAGAACGTGCGACGACGTCGCCACCGTAGGAGTACTATTTCTACTAGAGTAGGAGGGCTGGAGATACAGATATCTATGAACGAAACTACCGTCATGATCAAGAATATCCCATTTCACTACAAGTAATTTATAATTTCATATTTTTGAAATTGATTAAAACAAACGTTCCATATCATTATCTAATTAATTTAATTTTTCTTTTACAGCCGTGGATTGATGATGGAATTTCTAGACTATTTCTGCTTACAGGAGAATAGAAAAGCGAGGGATTCCAATGAAGAAAATATTCATGTCTTCGCTTATGATTACTTGTATTTGCCTCTGCATTTCAAGTAATAATCTCGTGTAACTTTTTTTAGTTTTTTTTTTATGTATATATAGCAACTTCATTACTGTATATTTTCATTTGCAGAAAGAATAGGATCAGAGGCTATGCACTTGTGAATTTCACCGATGAAAGAACTCTGTGGAGATTTTTTTTGGCTTTTGGTGACGGAGCAACAGCGTTTCCAAATTCTGCAAGGAGCGTTAAGATTTCCACTGCGTATATCCAGGTGTGTAAAGGTCAAATTTAAATATAAAAGAAGAAATTGTTTGTGATTTTTGATGTGGAATTTCTACTAATTAACAGGGAAAAAAAGATTTAAGGAGACGATACCAGTATCCAAGATTTAGGCAAGAAGCAATAGGGTTTTATCCTCCAAGAGATGGTTCTCAGATCATAGCAAGTTGAAATCACTCCAGATTAACAAGCTTTGAGGGTAAATTTGAAGTTACTCTCATATAATCCGATCGATCAATGGAGATGGAATCCACCCTTTATGGTTGCATTTTTCGTTAACGAAATCCACCATTAGCAGGGGCTGTTACTCCTCTGATTTGCTAAGAGACATTTGATTTGTTCTTTTATTCCTCTGTTTTCATATCACATGGATAATATGTCTACTACTTTTCACTTTGAATTTTAGTTGTTGGGTTGATTTTATTTGTTATTTTAGCATGAATATGATAAAGTGATGATCAAATTTAATATATTTGACACCGGAGATACTAAAGTTCAAAGCAAAAATGACAAAATATTTTTAACTAAAACAATGTTCGACTCATTTTTTAAGTTCAAATAATTGGAGCTTTAACTTTTGGCAAATTGGGCTTAATGAAAAACAATATACAATGTAATTCAGCTTAATTTTGTACATCTATTTGTAATTCAGCTTAATTTTGTACATCTATTTGTAGTGGAGAGAGTTGATTATTTTTGTTGAGCTAAGTAATTAAAAGAGGTTAAAAGTAACTAACTATGTAACCATTTGTATTTCTTTTGTGATACATACCGTGGCGGACCTAGGATTTTCATTGAAGAGGTTCAGAAAATAAAAGTATAAACATCTAACTAAAAAAAAAAAACTGAAACAAAAAAATGTAAAAAATAAAATGCCAATCCAGGGATTCAAACCCTGGACGTCGCATGTAACTTTGAGCTCAGCTATCACTGGGCTGTCTCATCCATTAATGATTTAGGGTGTTCAAAATATATATATCAATACAATTCCAGAAAATTCACCTTAAATATATAGTGTATTTTTTTATCTAGGATATTCGGGTAAACACCCTGAACAGCACGGGGTCCGCCCTGGATACATACATGCATGATGAAATTGTACAGTGTCCCAATCATAAAAGGACCTATAATGAAAAATAATATACGATGAAAGTCAATTTAATTTTGTATCTATTTGTAGTATAGAGAGTTGCTTATTTTTGTTGAGCAAAGTAACTAAAAGAGGCTAAGAGTAACTAACTATGTAACAATTACTGAAAATCAGTTTAAGTTAGGTTTGTTACTCTATAGTTGGTTAAATTAGTTACAAACTGAATAGCTTATAAGCTATGTAATTAGAAACCAATACAATAATTAACTAAGATATAGAATACTTCCTTATTTTTTTCTCTTCTTCATTATGACTAACTTTTGTATTTACTAATAAATTGTTGAATTCTTTATATTCTATAATTTTATTATTTGTAAATTAATAATTTAAAAATATCTAGATTTTAAATTTAACAATATACGAATAAAACGAGGTGAGTAGTAAAGCTCTTAATTCAATGATGATAATAGTAATAAATTACCTTATTATGATTAGCTCAAAGTATATATGAGACGGTATAATTTTATCATTTCAAATTCATATGGTATAGAACTTCATTCGATAAAAGTATTTTTTATATATAAGACTAAACTCAGCCTCCAGTAAGGCTGTAAGGGGGAATAGCCTCCAGCATTTTTTATATTTTTTATATTTAAGACTATATTCAATTCTCAATTTCTCTCTTCTTCTTTTTTTCTAATAAAAGAAGCAGTTAACCAACATTTTTTAAAATCAAAATCACTACCAGCTTTATCAATTGTACTTCCATGGCTGATGATCCTGACAGTTCGCATGCATTTGTGAATTTCACGGATAAAAGAAGTCTGTGGAATTTTATTTTGGCTTCTTGTGACGGAGAAAAAGTGTTTCCAGATTCTAATAGGTGAGGGTTGAGCTTGCCATTTCTCATATCCATTTAAATAAAAGAGTAATTAAGTTTGTGATTTTTGATGTGGAATTTTTACTACTATGACGGAGAAAATACTTTAAGGAGACAATTCCAGGATGCAAAATATGCGTCAGAAGCTATAGGGTTTTATCCTCCAAGAAATGGTTATGGGGAAATTTGAAGTCACTCCGATAGATCGATGGATTATAGGTGATGAAATCCACCCTTCAGTATTGTATTTTTCATTTACAAAATAGACAAGTTTAAGTATATATATAATAGGAAAAATGGTCAATAATATCCTCAACTTTGTTTTATTGGTAAATTATGTCTTTACTATTAAAGTAAAATAGATAATTGGATAACTTCAATTGAAATCGGGTTATTTGAGTTGATTTGGGGCTTTCCGTCAAATGTGAGGTATATATGGTGAATTATTAACGGTAGGGGCAAAAGTAACTTCACTCTAACAGTAAGAACATAATTAACCATAAAATAAAATTGAAGAATATTTTTTATCCTGTTTCACCATATAATATTCTATCATTTTAAAAAAATAACTTAATTTTAAACTCAACGATAAACAAACAAAATGAGGTGAGGTGAGTAGTAAAGCTGGATTGATATGTCACAAGATACACATCAATGGTCCCATCAATATTTAGCGTGATATAATAGTAAAAACATCACATTAATATAATCTACATGCTCATAAATTATCTAAGTAATTCACTTTTAAGTGTAACCATAATGAATGTTTAGCTCAAAATGTAATTGGCAGAGTATGATTTTTTTGTAAGCTATTAATTATGATAATAGATGTATACAGAAAACCAACTTTTTCTTTCCTTTTCTTTTTTTTTAAAAAAAATTCACTCAAATTAATATTAGAGCGGATAAATTCAGATTCATATAATATAGAATTTCCCATGTTGACTTTTAATTATGAAAAAATGAACTCCTTATAGTTAATCATCTTTTATTGAGTTTATAAAAAAAATGATAAAGAAAGAGATGACTTATCATCCCCACTTAACAATATATATAAGATGAGGATAATCAGGTCAGGATCGACATGTCTGTTTGACAATGCTTTTTATATTTTGATTATCTTTTTAAAAAAAGGTTTTTTGATTTCTTTTAAATTTTAAATTTGCGTAAACATTATTATAAATCATGATAATTGACAAATTAATTTTTTTAAAACAAAACACATAAATAATTTGATTGCTAATAAAAATTTATTGATTCATAAAATTAATCTATTTGTATAATATAAACGGGATAAAATAAGTAACATGTATTTTTTAATTTGGAACAATATAAAAGTATGGTAAATCTCGATGTCTAACAACATTTGTTTGACTCTTGAAATACTATCACAAATTGAGATAAGAGAAGTAACATATATTGATTAAAAATGACGTAAAAAGTATTATAAATTTCAATCAGTAGTAATTTAAAATATTTAAAAATAATATTAAAATTTAACTCTGTAAATTCTATCTATACGTGTCTAACAACATGGACTTATATACACCCCTATTTACGAGATAATTTTGCAGCGCAATCTAAATTCTTGATACATTTTAAATAAATTTAAAACTAATTTTTTAATTTCTGTTCATTGTATTTATTTTGTAATACACATGATGAAATTGCACAATGTCCCGATCATAAAAGGACCTATAACCAGTGGCGGAGCCAGAATTTTCAATAAGGGGGTTCAAAATCTAAAAAAATAGACACACGATGTAGCCGTAGGGGGTTCGACATCTACTATATATACCTAAAAATTATTTTAACCATATATAAATCATTTAATTTTCCGCCAAAGGGGGTTCGGATGAACCTCCTTATTGATAGGTGGCTCCGCCACTGCCTATAACAAAAAATAATATACAATGAAAATCAATTTTTGTGTCTATTTGTTGTAGAGAAAGTTGATTATTTTTGTTGAGCAATTAAAGTAATTAAAAAAGGCTAAGACTAACTAATTATGTAATTAATTAGTTAAATTTGTTACTCCATAGTTAAAACAGTTACGACCGAAAAGCCTATGAGCAATGTAATTAGGAAATCAATACAATAATTAACTAAGATATTATTATTATTATCTAAAGAATCAAGATGTAGAATTCCCCCTTTTAGCTTTTACTCTTCTTCTTCATCATTATTAACATTTAGATTTACTAAATTCTTGAATTATTTATATTCTATAATTTCATTATTTGTGAATTAATAACTAAACTTCAAATTCAACGATAAACTAATAAAATAAGGTGGATAGTGAAGCTCTTAATTCAATGATGGTAATAGTCATAAATAACCTTATTATTTCACTCGAGTATAAATACAATAACTCAAAAGTATAATTGACACGTTATAATTTTTATCATTTCAAAGCATAAAACTTCATTTTCTATTATAAATATTTTATATGTAGTAAAGGAGGAATAGCTCAAACTATTTCTTTTCTTTTCATTTCTTCCTTCAGTATACATTCAATTCTCAATTTCTCTCTATTTTTTTTCCTATAAAAGAAACAGTTAACCCAATACTTTTTTTTTCAAAATCACTATCAGCTTTATCAAATTGTACTTCCATGGCTGATGCTCCTGAGAATTGGTTGAACCCGCATCCAATGCATCAATATATGCCTATTCCCACTGTGCCACCGCCACCACCACCGCATCGTCCTATGTATGTGAACTGCACGCTTCCAATTATACGTGAGCAATATCAGACGGTGATGACTACAAGGCGTCAATTGCAGCCGGCGCTTCCACCGCCTCCATATCCGCCGGCGCTTCCACCACATCAATATCCGCCGGCGCCTCAACCGCGACCTCCTCCTCCTACCGTCAATTCAGTGCCGCAGGAGAATGTGCTCCCCCGTTGGAATGTTCCTCCTATAAGGCGTCAAATGCTGCCGGCGATGCAGCCTCCGCCGCGTCCATATCGGCCTGCGCTTCAACAGCATCCTGAACTATGGTGGTTGGAGAATTGGATACCTAATAACGAAACTACTGTCCAGATCAGGAATATTCCGTTTTACTACAAGTAATTTACAGTTTTTTGCTTCTTTAAATGTTCCTATTACTTTTTGCCTTATTTGAAAGTTGATCAAAACAAGATCTAATTAATTTAATATTCCTTCTACAGCCTTGAATGGATGATACAATTTCTAGACAAAATCTGCCTACAGGAAAATGTATATGGAGAAAATAACCATGTATTCGCTTATGATTTCTTGTATTTTCCTTACGATACCAGGTGAGTAATAATTATAGGTTGTTAATTATTTGCAGTGAAACTTCAGTACAATTAGCTTATCTTTAATTTTTTTCATTTGCAGAATGAATAGGATCAGAGGCTTTGCATTTGTGAACTTCACCGATACAAGAAGTCTGTGGAAATTTATTTGGTCTTTCAGTAACGGAGTAAAACTGTTTCCAGGTTCTGAAAGGAGCGTTGAGCTTGAAATTTCTTATATCCAGGTGCGTGAATGTTAAATAAAAGAAGAAATTGTTAATTAAGTTTGTGATTTTTGATGTGGAATTTCTACTGATTATTAACAGGGAAAAAATGCTTTACTGAATATCTACCGATATGACCCAGAAGGAATATGTTTTTATCCTCCAAGAAATGGTTATTAGCAAGTCACTCCGATCGATCGATTAGCTACCTTTGTAATCTCTCAGATCAGGTGATGAAATCCACCCTTTGTTGTAGTTTTCGTTTACGAAATATGAACAAGTTTGAGTATAGCCATTAACAGGGGCTCTTACTCCTCTGATATGCTATGAGACATGTGATTTGTGCTTTTACTCCTCTGTTTTCATATCACATAGATAATATGTCTACTAATTTTCACTTGGAATTTTATACGTTGGATTGATTTAATTCGTACTTTTTTCGTATCAATATAATAAAGTGTCGATCAAATTAATATATTTGACAAGTGAAATACTAAAGTTAAATGCAAAAATGAAAAAGAAATTTTTAACTAAAACAATGTTCGAGTCACTTTTTAACTTTCGACAAACTAGAGTTTAGAACATTATATAAGTTTCAAGTCAAGACTAATTATTGTAGCTTCAATTTTCACAAATGAGACTTTAGAAAATTATCTTGAAGTTGATTTTTCAGGTATTAAACTTCAGAGCATATATGAGGGTTTGTGTTTATAAACATTAAATACAATCTAAAAAATCAAATTATATGTCCAAATAAAATTTCAGTTACATCTTATAATTTTATCTCATATGACCAAATAGAGTGATCGAGATTAAGATTAAATTTAAACAAGAGTGAATACTTTTCAATTTATTTAGGTTTAATTCAAATCTTACTAGATGAAAAAATACTAATACTATTTTATTTCTTCATTATTGTTATTGAACTTAGAATCTTACTTTAAAATGAATGAAATTCAGCAATCTTCTCACGTTTTTTCCTTTTTAGAGGGAATGAAATCAACCGGCCATCTTCTCACATTTTTTCCTTTTAGAGTTTTCCTTTTAGAGGAAAAGAAATCGACTATGTTTATTTATATGATACAGATAAAATTAAAGAGTTAAAATTTTTTAATATTAATTTTAAATAGTTTATGTTAATTGTTAACTATAATAATATTTTGTCTTTTAAAATTTTAAATTACTAATTATTATGGCATGATTCGTAATACCTTTTATGCAATTTTCAAATAATAAAGGTTATTTTTTCTTTCTCAATTTATGTGGTATTAATAAAGTTTTGAGATTCAATTAATTTTTTTTGTTTTAAAAATATTTCTAGTTGTTAATTACTGTAAATTACAGTATTTTTTAAAAGTAATTGAAATAATATATATTATTTCATAATACTTTATTTCATTTGTTCCAATTTATGTATCACTGATAAAATTAAGAGTAATCTTTTATATATTTTTATATCTTTTGAATATTTAAGTAATTAATTATAGAAAAATTACCAAAGCATCCTTCAATACATAAAAAATGAGTATCGTATTTTGTTTTTAAAAAAGGGCATATCGGGAGGATATTTTTGTCCAAAGTAAAAATAGAAATAAGTATAAAACAATAAAATACAGTGATATAAAATACAGTGATATTGAATCATAAAATATCCAAAAGTATCACAATTATCTCTCGGTAGACATCCATGCATGTTGACCTCCTGCTTGTATCACCTATAGTATTCCCTCTTATAGTATAGTGTATATATATTATACTTATATATATATTTCAAAATCAAATTACTTATGAATTAGCATGACAAATAAATTCTTAAATTAAAGCTATACTAATAATATAAAAAAAATTTACACTTATAAGATAGTCACATTTCTGCTATTTATTTTATATTGCTGTAGTTTTTTCTTTTTCATATAGCAATATCGAATTTCGACCCTTTTTCTCAAGTTTTTTATTTCACCAAAGATTGATACGTTGTGACGTGAAAAAAAATTTAAAGAATCCTTGTGGATCTTTTTCAGTTATGAAAAAAGAAACTCTTTATATTGAATTATTTTGTATTGAGTTTATAGAAAAATAATAATGAAATAGTGTGATCACCACACAATAAATAACTTCAAAGACTTAATTCTTCAGCATAATTTAAATTAATTTTAATCTTTTGTTAAAATTTCTTTCAATGCTAATAGTGCATTATTACTTAGCAAACCAATCGATCATATGTATTTGTTTAGGGATATACATGATAAAGTTTCACAATATGCAAATCGATTTATCATTAAAAAAAAAAAATACAGTGAAGATCAGTTTAATTTTGTATAACTCATTGGAATTAGCCTCTATTTGCTCTAGATAGAGTTTATTATTTTTGTTGATGAGCTAAGTAATTAAAAGAGGTTAACTGTAACTAACTACGTGATCTATTAGTTAAGTTAGTTACCGTATAGCGGTATAATTTGTTAAACTAGTTACAAATTAAAAGCTTATAGACAATGTAATAACGGAGCCAACTGTGTATATATATGTATAACTTGTTGAATTCTTTATATTCTAACATTTTATTAATTTGTAAATTAATAATTTAATAAATAATTGAATTTTAAACTCAACGATAAACAACGAACAAAAAATGAGGTGAGTCCTTCGGGATGACTCAATTGGTTTGGTGGGTGGTTTTCCACACGGATGACCCGGGATCGATCCCCCCTCAAAGCCTTCTGGGTCGAGCCTGTCGCATAGAGCTTGCCTAGTAAGGTTTACATCCCGTGTGTGGTTTGCAGGCTATTACACAGTAGGGCTTTATCCAATGCGCACGGGCAGGTATTGTGGCAAAGGTTATAGCAGTTGCGGGTTATCCTGGGGTTAAAAAAAAAAAATGAGGTGAGTAGTAAAATTTCTAATTCAAATTTATATAGAGACGATAAATTTAGATTGATATAGTATAGAACTTCCTTATCAAGAAATAGCCTTCACATTTAGTGGCAACTGTTTCTTTGTTACATAATTTCTTCCTTCACTATCTCAATTTCTCTCTCTTTTTTTTTTTCCTATAAAAGAAACAGTTAACCTAACACTTTATTTTTCAAAATCACTACAAGCTTTATCAATGGCTGATGCTCCTGAGAGTTCTTTGAACCCACATGCACCTGAATATATCCCTATTACCCCTCTGCCACCGCCTCTTCCTAATGTCGATCCACCGCCGCAGGAGAATATCCCTATTACCACTCCGCCACCGTCTCCTCCTACACATGTGCTGCTTCGACGACGGGGTCAATCTTTGCCGGTGATGCTTCCAACGCATGCAGCTTTGCCTGCACTTCCGCCGCCTCTTCCACCGCTTCTACCTCTTCCTACCGTCGATTCACGGCGAACTACTGTCATGATCAGGAATATCCCATCTCACTACAAGTAATTTTTAGTTTTTCTCTTGTTTAATAGTTTATATTACTTTTTCCTTATTTGGAAGTTGATTAAAATATCATAATCGATCTAATTAATTTAATTTTTCCTTTACAGACGTGAAAAGTTGATTAAATTTCTAGACGAATACTGCTCACTGGAGAATCAAAAAGCGAGAGATCCGAATGAAGAAAATCCTCATGTCTTCGCTTATGATTTCTTGTATTTGCCTATGAATTTCAAGTAATAATTAATCTTTTTCTTGTGTTTTATTTGCAGTGTACTTTTGAAGTTAATCTCTTTTATTTTTGCATTTGCAGAATGACGAGCAACCCATGCTATGGATTTGTGAATTTCACCGATCACAGAATTCTGCCACATTTTTTTAGGCATTTTAATGAGAGATCAATCATAACGTATCCAGATTCTGCAAGGAGCGTTCGGATGGACATTGCGAACATCCAGGTGCGTGAATGTTAAATAAAAGAAGAAATTGGTAATTAAGTTTGTGATTTTTGATGTGGAATTATTGACAGGGAAAAGATGCTTTAGTGAACCGATACAAGAATACAACATTTGTGACTGAATCTGAAGAGTGTCTTCCAGTTGAATTTAATCCTCCAAGAAATGGTTCTGGGGAAACAGTGCAACTGATTACTGTGGGCAAATTTCAACCCATTCCAGATAGCATTGCAGGGGAGAAGTAATTGAATCCACCTTTTGTTGTATTTTTCGTTTACCAAATAGCCAGTAACAGGGGCTGTTACTCCTCTGATATGCTATAAGACATTTCATTTGTTCTTTTACTCCTCTGTTTTCATATCACATGGATAATATGTCTACTATTGATTTGTTGTATAAAGCACTTTGAATTTTAGTTGTTGGATTGATTTAATTTGTAATTTTAGCATGAATATAATAGTGTGACGATCAAAATTAATATATTTGACAAGTGAGATAACAAAGTTTAACACAAAAATGACATTTTTTAAAAAACTAAAACAATGTTCGAGTCACTTTTTAAGTTCAAATAATTGAAGCGTTATCTTTCGGCAAATTAGACTATAGAACATTATCTAACTTTCCACAAATGAGACTTAGAGAAATTATCCTGAAGCTGAACTTTTATGACTCAAACTTCAAAGAAAATATGAGGGCTACCGTCTTTGAACATAAAATACAATTTAAAAATTTAAATTATATGTTTAAATAGAACTTTCAATTTTATCATATAAATTCTTATATGTTCAAATAGAATGATCCTGACTAATATCTAAATTAAATTTAAAACAAAAGTAGATGTTTTTCTATTTACTTGTGTTCAATTCAAATCTTACTAGATTAAAAAACACTCTAATACTAATTTTTTATTATTGTGATTTGAATTTGAAATTTTACTTCAAAATATATATACATATCAAAATCAAATTACTTATGAATTACCATGAAAAATAAATTCCTAAATTAAAACTATACTAATGATATAAAAAAAATATTTACACTCATAAGATGGTCACATTTCTGCTATTTTATATTGCTGTAGTTTTTTCCTACAGCAATATCCGACCCTTTTTTCTCTAGTTTTTTTCTAATGAAAGACTGATACGTTGTGCCACACAAAAATAAAGAATCCTTGTGGATCTTTTTTAGTTATGAAAAAAGAAAATCTCTATATATTGAATTATTTTTTATTGAGTTTATAAAAAAAAATTATATGAAATAGCGTGATCACACACACAGTAAATGAACTTAATTCAAAAAATTAATTCTGCAGCATAATTTAAATTAATTTTAAACTTTTTTAAAAATTTCTACTCAATATTAATAGTACAGTATTTTTTTTTCCTGCCATACTTAGCAAACCAATCGATTATATGTATTTTTTTAGCGATATATATGATAAAGTTGCACAATGTCCATGGAAATAGACATGGAAAATTTTTATTAAAAAAACGTACCGTGGAGATCAGTTTAATTTTGTATAACACATTGGAATTAGCCTCTATTTGCGTTAGATAGAGTTAATTATGTTTATTGATGAGCTAAGTAATAAAAAAGAGGCTATGAGTAACTTACGACGTGTTCAATTAGTTATAACTAAAAGCTTTTGAGAGCCAACTGTGGCATATATATATAACACATCTGGATTTACTAACTTGTTAGAATTCTCTATATTCTATCATTTAAAAAAAATAATTGAATTTTAATATCAACGATAAACGAACAAAATGAGGTGAATAGTAAAGCTCCTAATGCAATGATTATAATATTATAACATATATTAAAGGTTCCGCGTAATATAATATTTAAAATAACATATTAGTATAATCTATGTGTTCGTAAATTACCTTAACTATAAACACAATGAATGATTAGCTCAAAATATAATTGGGCACACTATGATTTTTTTTGTAAGCTACTAATTATGATAATAGATGCATACAGAAAACCAACTCCTCCTTTCCAAAAAATTATAATTTAGTGCCGATAAATTGAGATTCATATAATATATATAGTGAAGGGAGCATCTCATCTGGTGGTAACTGTTTCTTTCTTTCTTTCCTTCACTATATCACCGTCTATTCAATTCTCATTTTCTCTCTCTCTTTTATTAAAATCACTATCAGCTTTATCAGTTGTATACTTCCATGGCTGATGTTCCTAAGAGTTCGTTGAACCCACATGCACCTGAATATATCCCTATTACCACTCCGCCACCGCCTCTTCCTACCACCGATTCACCTCCGCAGGAGAATGTGCCAAGAGGTCACCAGCGTCGGAATATTCATCCTAAACCAGTAGGGAACGAAACTACAGTCATGATCGAGAATATCCCATTTCAGTACAAGTAATTTTTCCTTATTTGGAAATTGATTAATTCTCTAGTTTCCATATCATTATCGATCTAATTAATTTAATTTTTCCTCTACAGCCGTGAAAGTTTGATGCAATTTCTAGACGATTACTGCTTATTGAAGAATCAAAAAGCGAGTGAAGAAAATAATCATGTCTTCGCTTATGATTTCTTGCATTTGGAAATGAATTTCAAGTAATAATTACTTTTTCTTGTGTTGTATTTGCAGTCAAATTTGTTGGATTTTATTTGCCCTGATTTCTTACCATAAATAGATTTTCCTTTTAGGAAAAGGTTTTGGATTGACTAATCTTTTTTCTGGTAGGAAAAGGTTTAGGACTCTATAAATAGAGACATGTTCCTTCTAACTTAATTAGCATTCACAATGTAGTCTTAAGGACTTTGAGAGTTTTGGTTAGAGGGAGAATTTATGGGTCACAAGCTTGATACGTTATCACTTGTGTGAACCTCCCATGTATTCTGAGTGAATTGGTTGAGGTTGTTTCCCTCTGTATTTTGTACTCTCATATTTATAGTGGATTGCTCATCTCCTTTGTGGACGTAGGTCGATTGACCGAACCACGTTAAATCTTTGTGTCTTTTGGTGTATTTCTCGTTGTCTTCTTACTTGTGGTCTTTTGAGGTTTGCTTTTCTAGCTTCCGCGTTTACACCTGCTTATTTCGGTCCTAACAAGTGGTATCAGAGCCAGATTCAATGATGGAATCAGGATCAGTGGTTCGATAATCAATGATTGAACCAGGTTAGAAAGAGGTGTTCATCTTGGCGGGTGTAGTTCTAGCCGCATCTGTGTTGAGACATAAATTTTGCAAAGGAGATTATGGAGAGGAGAAGCAAGTTGTTGAAGATTAAGTGAAGAAGGTGGACAAATATATTTTGTCAGAAATTCAGGCCAAGGGGGAGATTTGTTGGGTTTTATTTGCCCTGATTTCTTACCATTAATAGGTTTCCTTTTAGGAAAAGGTTTTGTATTGACTAATTCTTTTTCTAGTAGGAAAAGGTTTAGGACTCTATAAATATAGGCTTGTTCCTTCTAACTTAATCAGCCTTCACAATGTAGTCTTAAGGGCTTTGAGAGTTTTGGTTAGAGGGAGAATTTGTGGGTCACAAGTTTGATACGTTATCACTTGTGTGAACCTCCCATGTATTCCGAGTGAATTGGTTGAGGTTGTTTCTCTCTGTATTTTGTACTCTCATATTTATAGTGGATTGCTCATCTCCTTTGTGGACGTAGGTCGATTGACTGAACCACGTTAAATCTTTGTGTCTTTTGGTGTATTTCTCGTTATCTTCTCACTCGTGATCTTTTGAGGTTTGCTTTGCTAGCTTTCGCGTTTACACTTGCTTATTTCGGTCCTAACAAGTGGTATCAGAGCCAGATTCAATGATGGAGTCAGGTTCAGTGGTTCGATAATCGATGATTGAACCAGGTTAGAAAGAGGTGTTCCTTAGCGGGTGTAGTTCTAGCAGCAACCTTTTTGACAGTAATGAAGATTTCTGTTGGAGAAATTATTTCAGAGAGGTTCTTTGTGTTGAGACATAAATTTTGCAAAGGAGATTATGGAGAGGAGAAGCAAGTTGTTGAAGATTAAGTGAAGAAGGTGGACAAATTTATTTTGTCAGAAATTCAGGCCAAGGGGGAGATTTGTTGGGTTTTATTTGCCCTGATTTCTTACCATAAATAGGTTTTCCTTTTAGGAAAAGGTTTTGGATTGACTAATCTTTTTTCTGGTAGGAAAAGGTTTAGGACTGTATAAATAGAGACATGTTCCTTCTAACTTAATTAGCATTCACAATGTAGTCTTAAGGACTTTGAGAGTTTTGGTTAGAGGGAGAATTTATGGGTCACAAGCTTGATACGTTATCACTTGTGTGAACCTCCCATATATTATGAGTGAATTGGTTGAGGTTGTTTCCCTCTGTATTTTGTACTCTCATATTTATAGTGGATTGCTCATCTCCTTTGTGGACGTAGGTCGATTGACCGAACCACGTTAAATCTTTGTGTCTTTTGGTGTATTTCTCGTTATCTTCTTACTTGTGGTCTTTCGAGGTTTGCTTTGCTAGCTTCCGCAGTACACCTGCTTATATTTACGGTCCTAACAAAATTCAGTAGTATTAACTTATCTTTTGTTTTTGCATTTGCAGAAAGAGTCACAACGCAGGCTATGGATTTGTGAATTTCACCCATCACACAACTCTGTTAATTTTTTTTGGGGATTTTAGTGAAAGAGCAAAAGCGTATCCAAATTCTGGAAGAACCGTTGAGATGCGAATTGCAAGGATCCAGGTGCGTGAAATGTTAAATTTAAAAAATTAAAGAACAATTTGTTAATGAATTTCTATTGATAATTAACAGGGAAAAGATGCTTTAGTGAACCGATACAAGAATAAACTATTTGTGTGTGAATCAGAAGAGTTTCTTCCAGTTGAGTTTAATCCTCCAAGAAATGGTTTTAAGGAATCAGTGCAAGTGATTACTGTGGGGAAATTTCAAGCCATTCCAGATTTTCTGATCGATTGATTTTAGCAATAGGGTTTTATCCTCCAAGAGATGGTTCTCAGATCATTGCAAGTTGAAGTTACTCTCATATAATCCGATCGATCAATGGAGATGGAATCCACCCTTTATGGTTACATTTTTCGTTAACGAAATCCACCATTAGCAGGGGCTGTTACTCCTCTGATTTGCTAAGAGACATTTGATTTGTTCTTTTACTCCTCTGTTTTCATATCACATGGATAATATGTCTACTACTTTTCACTTTAAATTTTAGTTGTTGGGTTGATTTTATTTGTTATTTTAGCATGAATATGATAAAGTGATGATCAAATTTAATATATTTGACATTGGAGATATTAAAGTTCAAAGCAAAAATGACGAAATATTTTTAAGTAAAACAATGTTCGACTCATTTTTTTAAGTTCAAAGCTTTAATGTTCAGCAAATTAGACTAATTAAGTTCTACGTCAAAGAGTTAGACTAATTATTGTAGCTTCAACTTCCACGAATTAAACTTCTATGACTTAAACTTCAGAAAATATATGAGGGCTTCCGTCTACAATTAATTCAAATTATATGTTCAAATTAAATTTTAATTTCATCACATAATTTTATACTATATTTTCAAATAGAATGACCGAGATCAACATCCAAATTTGAAAGAGTTGGTTTTGGTTCTTGTGGAATTAAACTAAATGGAAGATGAATTAATATGAATATTTGGTAGGAAGATAATTAGTACAAAATACAAGTCAAAGATTGTATCTTGGTAGGTGAAAGTTAGGCAAACCATAAAATGATTTGCTATCTTAACCTTGACAATTTTGACACATAGTGATGTCATGGATGACATCAATAGGATGAATTTATTCCTATAAATAGGTAGCTCTTAATTCATTTTCAAATCATCCTCTCACTTGCCTTCTCACCTTCTAAGGCATTTGTGTTCTCTCTCTTGTAGTATTTCACTTGTATTCTTTGTAGAGTGAAATAAATATCAGTGCAGTTGTTCTTTGGTGGACATAGGATCATTTTGATCCGAACCACGTTAAATATTGTTGTTCTTCCTTGTTCTTTAGTTTCACGTTTCCGCTAACAAAATTAAATTTAAAACAAAAGCAGATGTTTTTCAATTTACTTGTGTTCAATTCAAATCTTACTAGATGGAAAAACACTCTACTACTATTTTATTTTTTCATAATTGTGATTTGAACTTGAAATCTTATTTCAAAATATATATACATAACAAATTCAAATTACTTATGAATTACCATGACAAATAAAATTTTAAATTAATACTATACTAATAAATTTAAAATATAAGATGGTCACGTTTCTGCTATTTCATATAGCTGTAGTTTTTGTTATAGCAATATTCGACCCTTTTAACTCTAGTTTTTTTCTAACAAAATAAATAAACTTCAATGAATCAGGACTTATTTACCCCTTATGTGCGAGATGTTATGCAGCACAATTTAATTCTTTGAAACAATATTTTAAAACAATTTAAACTATTTTTTAAATTTCTATTACTATATATATCAATAGTATACTATTTTAAAACAATTTAAACTATTTTATAAATTTCTATTAATATATAATATATATATCATATGTATTAGTTTTGCGATATACATTTGAAGTGTCCAAATCAAATCATAAAAGACTTATAATATAGAGTGGAGATCAGTTTAGTGATCAATTAGTTAAGTTAGTTACTGTATAACTATAACGGTATAATTTGTTAAATTAGTTAGTCACAAATAAAAAGATTTTGAACTGTTTCTTTTGGTGGTAACTGTTTCTTTCTTTACACTTGTTCTTTGTCTATATATTCAATTCTCAATTTCTCTCTTTTATTTTTTTCATACAGAAAGAAACAAATGTTTGCGATAAATTTTAAATGGATAAAAAATAAATTAATTTATAAATAAAATATGAAAAACATGATTTTACTGATCAAGATAGATTGCAGGTACAATTTTGTTAATCACTTAATTCTATTCTCCTAGGATCTAGGATTTATCCATGATTTGAGGGCCGTTAGTGGCGTATTTCTTTATGAAATTTCCGAGATGCCTTTTAAAAGAATTTAGTACCCAGGCATAAACTAGGTTTAGGATTGAGTAGCCTTTAAGAATCCTAATTTGAATTGAACACAATTTGTAGTGTCCCAACTCGAATCGAACACATATTACAAAATTTCAATGTCTACCACAACCCAACACTTTTTTGTCAAAATCACTAGCAGCTTTATCTATTGTATACTTCCATGGCTGGTGCTCGTAAGAGTTCTTTGAACCCACATGCACCTGAATATATCCCTATTACCCCTCCGCCACCGCCTCTTCCTACCATCGATCCACCGCGCCAGGAGAATGTTCATGCTAAAGTAGAAGGGAACGAAACGACTGTCAAGTTGGAGAATATCCCACCTCACTACAAGTAATTTTTAATTTTTTGCTTCTTCCGATTTCTCTAGTTCCATATCGTTATCTAATTTAATATTTCCTTTACAGCCGTAAAAGTTTGATGGATTTTCTAGACGATTACTGCTTACTGGAGAATGAAAAGGCGAGAGATTCAAATGAAGAAAATCGTCATGTCTTGGCTTTTGATTTCTTGTATTTGCCTATGAATTTCAAGTAATAATTAATCTTGTGTAATTATTTTTTCTTGTGTTTTATTTGCAGTGTACTTTTTAACTTATCTTTTAGTTTTTGCATTTGCACATTGACGGGCATTGTAGGCCATGGATTTGTGAATTTCACCGATCACAAAACTCTGTTAAAGTTTTTTGGGGATTTTATTGAGAGAGCGAAAACGTATCCAGATTCTGAAATAAGCGTTCAGATCTCCATTGCGGAGATCCAGGTGTGTGAATGTTTTTAAATTTTAAAAATTAAATAACAAATGTTTGTGATTTTTAATGTGAAATTATTAACAGGGAAAAGATGCTTTAGTGAAACAATTCAAGTCTGAAAGATTTCTGTTTGAATCAGACGAGTTTCATCCAGTTTGGTTTAATCCTCCAAGAAATGGTTCTAGGGCATCAGTGAAAGTGAATGCTGTGGGGAAATTCCAACTTCGAATCAATCGATTTTAGATAGCTAGATTTGTAATTGAATAGCAGGTGATGGATAAGCTAGCTTTGCAGGGGAGAAGTAATTGAATAGAAATCTCTCACATCTATTGAATATAGTAATACTTGTTGTAGTTTTGCTTACCAAATAAACAAGTTTGAGTATATAGTCATTAATTAGCAGAAGTTGCTGCTACTCTGATATGCTTTGATTTGGTTCCTCTGCTTGCATTACATATTTTCATATGTCTACTAGTTTTCAGTTTAGATTTTGTATGTTTGATTAATTTGATTTTTAATTTAAACCTGAATATGATCAAAATTAATATATTTAACACGTGAGCTACTAAAGTTTAATGTAAAAATGACAAAATATTTTTAACTAAAACAATATTGGATTCACTTTTGAAATTCAAAGAATTGGAGCTTTCGCATACGGCAAATTATTATAGCTTCAACTTCCGCAAATGAGACTTCAGAACATTATTCTAATGTTCGACTCACTTTTTAAGTTCAATGCTTTAATGTTCAGCAAATTTGACTAATTAAGTTCTACGTCAAAGAGTTAGACTAATTATTGTAGCTTCAACTTCCACGAATTAAACTTTTATGACTTAAACTTCAGAAAATATATGAGGGCTTCCGTCTACAATTAATTCAAATTATATGTTCAAATTAAACTTTAATTTCATCCCATAATTTTATACTATATTTTCAAATAGAATGACCGAGATCAACATCCAAATTAAATTTAAAACAAAAGCAGATGTTTTTCAATTTACTTGTGTTCAATTCAAATCTTACTAGATGGAAAAACACTCTACTTCTATTTTATTTTTTCGTAATTGTGATTTGAACTTGAAATCTTATTTCAAAATATATATACATAACAAATTCAAATTACTTATGAATTACCATGACAAATAAAATTTTAAATTAATACTATACTAATAAATTTAAAATATAAGATGGTCACAATTCTGCTATTTCATATATCTGTAGTTTTTGCTATAGCAATATGCGACCCTTTTAACTCTAGGTTTTTTCTAACAAAATAAATGAACTTCAATGAATCAGGACTTATTTACCCCTTATGTGCGAGATGTTATGCAGCACAATTTAATTCTTTGAAACAATATTTTAAACAAATTTAAACTATTTTTTAAATTTCTATTAATATATATATGAATAGTATACTATTTTTTTCCGCCATACTTGGGCCAAACCAATATATCATATGTATTAGTTTTGCGATATAGATAATGAAGAGTCCAAATCAATCATAAAAGATTTATAATATAGAGTGGAGACCAGTTTAGTGATCAATTAGTTAAGTTAGTTACTGTATAACTATAACGGTATAATTTGTTAAATTAGTTAGTTACAAATAAAAAGATTTTGAACTGTTTCTTTTGGTGGTAACTGTTTCTTTCTTTACACTTGTTCTTTGTCTATATATTCAATTCTCAATTTCTCTCTTATTTTTTTCATACATAAGAAACAACTGTTTGCGATAAAATTTTAAAGTGATAGAAAATAAATTAAAATTACAAATAAAATATAAAGAAACATAATTTTACTAATCAAGATAAATTGCATTTACAATATTGTTGATCCCTTGATTCTACTCTCCTAGGATCTAGGATTTTTCCACGATTCTTCGAGGGCCGTTAGTGGCGTATTTCTTTATGGAATTTCCGAGATGTCTTTTAGGAGAATTTAGTACCCTTTATATAGGCATAAACTAGGGTTTAGGGTTAAGTAACCTCCAAGAATCCTAATTTGAGTTGAACACAATTTGTAGTGTCCCAACTCGAATCGAACACATCTTACAAAATTTCAATGTCTACAATAACCCAAACACTTTTTTGTCAAAATCACTAGCAGCTTTATCAATTGTATACTTCCATGGCTGGTGCTCGTAAGAGTTCTTTGAACCCACATGCACCTGAATATATCCCTATTACCCCTCCGCCACCGCCTCTTCCTACCATCGATCCACCGCGCCAGGAGAATGTTCATCCTAAAGTAGAAGGGAACGAAACTACTGTCAAGTTGGAGAATATCCCACCTCACTACAAGTAATTTTTAATTTTTTGCTTCTTCCGATTTCTCTAGTTCCATATCATTATCTAATTTAATATTTCCTTTACAGCCGTAAAAGTTTGATGGATTTTCTAGACGATTACTGCTTACTGGAGAATGAAAAGGCGAGAGATTCAAATGAAGAAAATCGTCATGTCTTGGCTTTTGATTTCTTGTATTTGCCTATGAATTTCAAGTAATAATTAATCTTGTGTAATTATTTTTTCTTGTGTTTTATTTGCAGTGTACTATTAATTTATCTTTTAGTTTTTGCATTTGCAGATTGACGGGCATAGTAGGCCATGGATTTGTGAATTTCACCGATCACAAAACTCTGTTAAAGTTTTTTGGAGATTTTATTGAGAGAGCGAAAACGTATCCTGATTCTGAAATAAGCGTTCAGATGACCATTGCGGAGATCCAGGTGCGTGAATGTTTTTAAATTTTAAAAATTAAATAACAAATGTTTGTGATTTTTAATGTGAAATTATTAACAGGGAAAAGATGCTTTAGTGGAACAATTCAAGTCTGAAAGATTTCTGTTTGAATCAGACGAGTTTCATCCAGTTTGGTTTAATCCTCCAAGAAATGGTTCTAGGGCATCAGTGAAAGTGAATGCTGTAGGGAAATTCCAACTTCGAATCAATTGATTTTAGATGAGCTAGATTTGTAATTGAATAGCAGGTGATGGATAAGCTAGCTTTGCAGGGGAGAAATAATTGAATAGAAATCTCTCACATCTATTGAATATAGTAATACTTCTTGTATTTTTCGCTTACCAAATAAACAAGTTTGAGTATAACCATTAATTAGCATAAGTTGCTGCTACTCTGATATACCTATCACACATTTGATTTGGTTCCTCTGCTTGCATTACATATTTTCATATGTCTACTAGTTTTCAGTTTAGATTTTGTATGTTTTGATTAATTTAATTTGTGATTTTAATCTGAATATTATGATCAAAATTAATATATTTGACACGTGAGATACTAAAGTTTGATGTAAAAATGACAGAAATATTTTTAACTAAAACAATGTTGGATTCACTTTTGAACTTCAAAGAATTGGAGCTTTCGCATACGGCAAATTATTATAGCTTCAACTTCTGCAAATGAGACTTCAGAACATTATTCTAAGGTTGAAGTATTATTATTTAAATTTCAGAATATATATGAGGTTTTACTCTTATGAGCAAAATTTCAATATCATCTTATATGAGTTAATATAATGACTTAGACTACGTTTCACATGGCTGAACAAGCCTTAAATAAATGAATTTAGTTATGTGAGGAAGACAAAAGTGTGATTGAGATCAGCATTCAAAATTTTAAATTTATTTTGGTTCAATTTTATTATTGAAATGGAAAATACTCTTTTACTAATTTGTTTTTCAAATAACTATTTCAATTTTCAATTATGATTGTTTTCTAATATTAAAAAATATTTACGGTTGTAACTAAAACAATGTTCGAGTGAGTTCAAAGAATTATATTGGAGCTTTAACGTTCAGCCAATTAGACTCTAGAACGTTATCTAATTAAGTTTTAAGTCAAGAGTCGAGACTAATTATTGTATATTCAACTTCCACGAATGAGACTTTAGAAAATTATTTTGAAGTTGAACTTTTATGACTTAAACTTCAGAAAATATATGAGGGCTTCCATCTTCAAATATAACATATAATTTAAAAATTCATATTATATGTTCAAATAAAACTTTAATTTCACCACATAATTTTATCTCACATGTTCAAATGGAATGATCGAGATCAACATCCAAATTAAACTTAAAATAAAAGTAGATGTTTTTCAATATACTTGTGTTCAATTCAAATCTTACTAGATGTAAAAACACTCTAATACTATTTTATTTTTTCATTATTATGATTTGAACGTTCAATATATCAAATTCAAATTACTTATGAATTACCATGACAAATAAAATTTAAAATTAAAACTATACTAATAAATTAAAAGAAAAAATACACTTATAAGATGGTCACATTTCTGCTATTTTATATTGCTGTATTTTTACTATAGCAATATGCGACCCTTTTTCTCTAGGTTTTTTCTAACTTCAAGAATCATGACTTATTTACCCCTTATGTGCGAGATGTTTTAAACAAATACTAAACTACTTTAAAATTTTCTATTAATATATATTAATAGTATACTATTTTTTCCCGCCATACTTAGCAAACCAATATATCATAATGAAGTGTCCAAATCAATCATAAAAAACTTATAATAAGAAATAATATAGAGCGGAGATCAGTTTATTGATCAATTGGTTAAGTTAGTTACTGTATAACCATAACGGTATAATTTGTTAAATTAGTTAGTTACAAATAAAAAGCTTATTAGGGAGCCAAATATAGAAATATTCATCTTCAAGATTTTGAACTGTTTCTTTCTTTACACTTCTTCCTTCACTATATATTCAATTTTCGAGTCCGGAGCCTAAAGGTACAAAATATTAACAAAAATTTCAAAACGGTATATAAAATTTTATATTAACCAAAACGGCAAAATCGCTGCATCCACAGCGATTTACTCCACCGGAAAAAGCAAAATCGCTGCCTCTGCAGCGATTTTGCAAAATGTGAAATTTTTTTTTTAAAAAAATGAAATCGCTACCTAGGCAGCGATTTTAATTTTTTTTTTTAAATATGGAAATCTTTCAGAAAATTTTTTTTTTTTTTAAAAAAAATGTTAATCGCTTCCTTGGCAGTGATTTTATATTAAAAAAAAAATTCTTTTTTTTTTAAAATCGCTGCCTAACATTTAAAAAAAAAAATTATTTAAATTTAAATGATGTTTGAGTTCAAATAAAATTCTAAATTCAAATAATTTAATTATTAAAAAAAGTCTCTATTTCCATCAGATAAGTATTAAAAAATTATTTGAATTTAGAATACTATTTGAACTCAAACATTATTTAAATTTAAATAAAAAAATTTTTTTTTAAAAAAAAATGTTAAATCGCTGCCTAGGCAGAGATTTAAAAAAAAAAAAAATTAAAAATCGCTGCCAAGGCAGCGATTTAACATTTTTTTAAAAAAAATTTTTTTTTTTCTGAAATCGCTGCCTAGATTTCCATATTTAAAAAAAAAAAAAATAATTAAAAATCGCTGCCTAGGCAGCGATTTTGTAAAAAAAAATTATTTTTTTTTAAAAATCGCTGTTTTGGCAGCGATTTTCCTTATTTAAAAAAAAAAATTAAAAAAAAATTGAAAATAGGCAGCTATTATTTTTTAAAAAAATTCAAATCGCTTCCTAGGTAGCGATTTCATTTTTTTAAAAAAAATTCATATTTTGCAAAATCGCTGCCTTTTTTCGGTGGAGCAAATCGTTGTTGATGCAGCGATTTTACCGTTTTGATTAATATAAAATTTTATTTACCGTTTTGAAATTTTTATTAATATTTTGTATCTTTAGGCTACGGACTCTTCAATTCTCAATTCTCTCTCTTTTATTTTTTCATACCCAACACTTTTTGTTAAAATCCCGAGCAGCTTTATCAATTGTATACTTCCATGGCTGGTGCTCGTAAGAGTTCGTTGAACCCACATGCACCTGAGTATATCCCTATTACCACTCCGACACCGCCTCTTCCTGCCGTCGGTTCACCGCCGCAGGAGAATGTTCATCCTAAAGTAGAAGGGAACGAAACGACTGTCAAGTTGGAGAATATCCCACCTCACTACAAGTAATTTTTACTAATTTTTTGCTTCTTTAATAGTTCATATTACTTTTTCCGATTCTCTAATTCCATATCATTATTATCTAATTAATTTACTATTTCCTTTACAGCCATGAAAAGTTGATGGATTTTCTAGACGATTACTGCTTACTGGAGAATGAAAAGGCGAGAGATTCAAATGAAGAAAATCCTCATGTCTTCGCTTTTGATTTCTTGTATTTGCCTATGAATTTCATGTAATAATTAATCTCGTGTAATTACTTTTTCTTGTGTTTTATTTGCAGTGTACTATTAACTTATCTTTTAGTTTTTGCATTTGCAGAATGAGGGGCATAGCAGGCCATGGATTTGTGAATTTCACCGATCACAAAACTCTGTTAAAGTTTTTGGGGGATTTTAGTGAGAGAGCAAAAACGTATCCAAATTCTGAAAGAAGCGTTGAGATGTCCATTGCGGATATCCAGGTGTGTGAGTGTTAAATTTTACAAATTAACTAACAAATGGTTGATTAAGTTTGATGTGAAATTTCTAATAATTATTAACAGGGAAAAGATGCTTTAGTGAAGCGATACGAGTCTACAATATTTAAGTTTGAATCAGACGAGTTTCATCCAGTTTGGTTTAATCCTCCAAGAAATGGTTCTAGGGCATCAGTGAAAGTGAACGCTGTGGGGCATCAGACGAGTTGTATAAGCTAGCTTTGCAGGGGAGAAGTAATTGAATAGAAATCTCTCACATCTATTGAATATAGTAGTACTTGTTGTATTTTTCGCTTACCAAATAAACAAGTTTGAGTATAACCATTAATTAGCAGAAGTTGCTGCTACTCTGATATGCCTATCACACATTTGATTTGGTTCCTCTGCTTGCATTACATATTTTCTTATGTCTACTAGTTTTCAGTTTAGATTTTGTATGTTTTGATTAATTTAATTTGTGATTTTAATCTGAATATTATGATCAAAATTAATATATTTCACAAGTGAGATACTAAAGTTTAACGCAAAAATGATAAAATATTTTTAACTAAAATAATATCGGAGTCATTTTTCAAGTTCAAAGAATATAGCCTTTTAAATTTACATAGTATATGTAAATAAAATTTCAGTACCATCTTATATGAGTTTATATAAATGAATTTAGTTATGTGAGGGAAGACACAAGTGTGACTGAGATCAGCATTCAAAATTTTAAATTTAAACTAGAAGCCTTTTCAATTTATTTTGGTTCAATTTTATTATTGAAATGGAAAGTACTCTTTTACTAATTTGTTTTTCAAATAACTATTTCATTTTCAATTATGATTGTATTATAATATTGAAAAATATTTACGCTTGTAAGATAGACATGTTTCTCTTATTTTATATTGCAGTAATTTTTTCCTACAACAATATAGAACCTTTTTTTTCTCTTAGTTTTATTCTAATCGAAAATCGATACGACATAAAACATGAAGAATTCTAGCGGATCTTTTTTAATTGTGAAAAAAGAAATCTCTTTATATTTGAATTGTCTTTTATTAAATTTATATTAACTTTTTTTTTATAAAAGATCTTAAGCACATGAAAATGAACTTGATTTAAACATGACATATTTGAACCCCCATATGAGAGATATTTTGCAGCTTAAATATTTAAAGAGAAACTTTTACGTATACCAAATATAAAAATTATATTTGTACGTTATAATTATAATTTGTATAATTGTGTTTCATAGCACTTAAACATTAATATGTATATTTTGTTGTACATGTATAAAAGAAAGCAGTTGTATAATTTGTTTCTGTTTCAGTATATATATATAGAATATCAATTGTATAATTTGTGTTTGTATAAAGCGAGAAAGAGAAAAAAATAAAAGGGAACTCGACAGGGGAATACTTATATTATATAATTATAAGTGTATAGGACGAAAATATATGTATTTGCATGTGGACATACAATTTTCTCTCGCTTTATACAAACAGAAACACAATTTAGACCTTTCTGTTTGTATAAACGAGAGGGGCGAGGGAGATACTGACGAGCGAGATCTGAGAGAGAGGAACGAAAATATATATTTTATTTACAATTTTCTCTCGCTTTATATAAACACAAAAGTATGTTATACAATTGCGTTTGTATAAAAGCGAGAGAGGCGAGGGAGAGAACGAGAGTGGCGAGCGAGATTCACCAAGAGCGAGTCGAAATAACAACAGTTCGTTATGGGGTACTATAAATCAAACTATGTTTATATCATTTAATTTGAATTAATAGTTTGCTATTATATATAATTTTCCTAATTTAAATCCTCGACACAATATTTTACAAAAACTTGAAATTATTTTGAAAAAATTCTGTTCAATATTAATTAGTAAATAAAAAAGTACTTTTTTCCTGCCATACTTAATGTAATTCTTTTGTGATATAGATGAAGTTGCAGAATGCCCAAATTAATCATAAAGGATATAAAATGAGAAATAATACTCACCGGAGATCAGTTTAATTGTGCATAATAAATCAGAATTAGCCTCTATTAAATAAAAAATTAAAATCTTTGCTTAAGAATGAGTAACGTCCATTTCATCATAATCATTCCTTTTCAAAATGAATATAATCAGCACTTTGTGATTTTTCATAAGCTAATGCTAAAACATATGAAGAAATAAAATACCGTTCCCTTCGTCACCGAATATCTCGCATATTTTGAATTTAAAATTCATACAAATTTATCTTTAATAGTTAATATTTTATATATTTTAGTATATTCATTGTGACTAATATTACATTATACATTGTTTACAAATATATAAATTTTGTTTAGAAAAACAATAAAAATTTGATATGCAATTTCTAATGAAATTTAAATCGAATTGAATTAAAAAAACTAAATAAGTAGTTCTTCCTGTTTTCCATTGAAGTATCCTACTTTTCTCGGAAGATAAATTCTTTTTGGTGCCTTCAAATTTCTCTCTCTCACCAACTTCATCAATTGTACCTTCATGGCTGCTGTTCAGGGGAGTTCGTTGAACCCGCATGCACCTGAATATATCCCTGTTTCCACTCTGCCACCGCCACTCCCTGCTCCTCCGTATGTGCTGCTTCCACTGCCTCCATTTCCACCGGCGATTCTGTTGGGAATAAACTCGTAACAGAAATAATATTTGCGGTGATAAAAGCAATAAAAGCGGAACACAACAATACAGTTAATCAACGAGAATAAAAAGAGAAATAATGACACCAAGATTTTACGTGGAAACCCTCCTAAATAAGGGGAAAACCCACGACCCGAGAGGAGCAACGAATATCACTATAGTTTTTTACACTTGTAGGTCTGAGTAAAACTCCAAAGACCACTACACACTCAAAAGAAATAACCCTCTTTTGATTTTTCCTCCTCACTACAATATCGCTCGCACTCTCTATTTTTTCCTCACAGATTATTTTCTTCTGTGATGCCTCACTCTTCTTTTCTCTCCTTTGTAATTTTTCTTGTACATTGAGAATGAAGAATTGTCCTCCCTTTTATAGAGAACAAATACACTACCCTCCAAATGTGCTACAGAAGAAAAAACAATTTTTTCTTCTTCATAGCTTACCAACTCTTGCCAAACTTTGAAATTGAAGAAAAAACAATTTTTTCTTTACCAACTCTTGCTAAACTTTGAAATTGAAAAAAACAATTTTTTCTTTACCAACTCTGCCAAACTTTGAAATTGGCATAAAACAATTCAAAGTTTGGTACATGGGGATGGACCCCACAATCTCCCCCTCCAGACCCATTCACCTGAAGGAGGTAGCTCTAGGTTTCTAGCTTGAGTGCATGCCGACAAGTTCTTTGCATAGCTCAAACTTGTCTCTTGATACCACCTTGGTCAGCATATCTGAAGGGTTTTCACTAGTAGGGATCTTCATGACCTGCATAGATCCGTCCTCTATCTTTTCACGAATCAAGTGATATCTCACGTCGATATGCTTCGTCCTTGCATGATACATGGTGTTCTTACTCAAGTCTATTGCACTTTGACTGTCACAATAAACGACATACTCCTTCTGATTCAATCCAAGTTCTTGAAGAAATCGTTTCAGCCATACCATCTCTTTGCCAGCTTCAGTAGCTGCAATATACTCTGCCTCAGTTGTAGAGAGTGCGACACACTTCTGCAACTTTAACTGCCATGATATAGCTCCCCCTGAAAATGTAAACAAATATCCAGTAGTGGATTTTCTATTATCGAGGTCACCTGCCATATTAGCATCAGTATAGCCCTTCAAGATTGGATCAAATCCTTCAAAACACAAGCAATCTCTTGTGGTACCTCTTAGGTACCTGAGTATCCACTTAACTGCCTCCCAGTGTTCTTTTCCAGGATTTTCAAGGAATCTGCTAACAACACCAACTGCATGAGCAATATCAGGTCTTGTACACACCATCGCATACATCAAACTCCCTACTGCTGAAGAATAAGGAACTTTAGCCATTCCCTCTTTCTCCTCTTTTGTTGTAGGACACATCTGTTTGCTCAACTTCAGATGACTCGCAAGAGGCGTGCTAACAGGTTTAGCACTCTTCATGTTGAAGCGTTCTAGTACACGTTCAATGTACTTCTCTTGAGATAGCCACAACTTTCTTTTTGTTCGTTCTCGAACAATCTTCATCCCTAAAATTTGTTGTGCTGGGCCCAAGTCCTTCATGTCAAATGACTTGACAAATCTTTCTTCAACTTTGCAATCAGCTCTTTGTCTTGTCCTACAATTAACATGTCATCCACATACAACAACAAAATAATAAAATTGTTGTCAGAAAATCTTTTGAAGTATACACATGGATTAGAATAGGTCTTTGTGTACGTTTGACTTTTCATGAAAGAGTCAAACTTTTTGTACCATTGCCTTGGTGCATGTTTCAACCCATAAAGACTCTTATTCAATTTGCACACCATGTGTTTCTTTCCTGATACTTCAAATCCCTCTAGTTGCTCCATATAAATCTCTTCCTCCAAATCTCCGTGAAGAAATGCAGTTTTCACATCCAATTGCTCCACTTCAAGATCTAGACTAGCTGCTAGGCTCAAAATAGTTCGAATAGAAGTCATTTTGACAACAGGTGAAAATATTTCATCAAAATCAATACCTTTCTTTTGTTCGAAGCCTTTTACAACCAATCGAGCTTTGTACCTGACCAACTTGTCATTTCCATCTTTCTTGAGTTTAAAGACCCACTTGCACTTAAGCAGTCTTTTGCCTTTTGGAAGTTCAACTAGCTGGTATGTGCCATTTTTCTGTAGAGATTCCATCTCTTCGTGCATGGCTTTCATCCATTGGCTCTTTTCTGGATGAGACAACACCTCGTTAAGATTTTCTGGCTCCCCTTCATCATTGATGAGGACATACTCTGAGAAAGGGTATTTGAATGACTCTACCCTTTGTCTTTCTGATCTTCTCAGAACTTGAGATTGTTCTTCTTCTTCTGGGTACTCCATTTGCTCGGTATTATCACCAAGTTCCTCCCCCTGCTCAACAATCTCATCAGGTTGCTCTTCATGCTCAGCAACTTCATCGATCGTACTTTCTGCACTTATGGGATAGTTAGAATAAGAAGGAATGGTAACAAGATTAGGGACTATACCATTCCTTTTCTTGGCCTTCTCGGATAGCTCATCAGCAATTCCAACTTCACTTTCTAGAAAGATTACATCTCTGCTTCTGATGACCTTCTTCTTTACAAGATCCCATAGTCTGTACCCGAACTCTTCATCTCCATATCCGATGAATATGCAAGGAACTGATTTATCATCTAGCTTGGTTCTCTGCTCCTTCGGTACATGTGCAAAAGCTTTGCAACCGAACACCTTTAGGTGCGAGTAAGACATCTCCTTGTTGGTCCAAACTCTCTCCGGAATGTCAAACTCCAACGGAACTGATGGACTACGATTGATAAGATAACACGCTGTCCGAACTGCTTCACCCCAGAATGTCTTGGGTAATTTAGCCATTCTGAGCATGCTTCTCACCTTCTCAACAATGGTGCGATTCATTCTCTCAGCTATACCATTGTGTTGTGGGGTTCAGGAACTGTCTTTTCATGTCTGATTCCATGGTTTGAACAGTACTCTTCAAATTCTCTTGAAGTGTACTCACCTCCATTGTCAGTTCGGAGACGTTTTAGCTTCCGACCTGTATCTCTTTCTACCAGAGCATGAAACTTTTGAAATACTTGAAACACCTGATCTTTGGTTCTCAAGATATAAACCCACAATTTTCGAGAAGCATCATCAATAAAGGTAACAAAGTATTTATTACCTCCTATCGATTCTATCTCTATTGGACCACAAACATCAGAATATACCAAATCAAGTATATTCGATTTTCTTTCAGATGATGTCTGAAATGAGACTCTATGTTGTTTACCAAATAAGCAGTAGTTACAAGGTTTTATCGTTGTACCTTTGGCAAAAGAGATGAGTGATTTTTTGGAAAGAATTTGCAATCCCTTCTCGCTCATATGACCCATTCTTTTATGCCATAAATCTACAGAATTCTCTTCGTGAGCCGCATTTAATTCACCTTGGTATATTTCTGCATTTGTCCTGTACAACGTGCCACGAGCAACTCCTTTTGCAATCACCAATGACCCTTTGGTGAGTCTCCATTTTTTATTTGCAAAGTAGTTCTCATATCCATCTCGGTCCAAAGCAACTCCCGAGATCAAGTTCATCCGCAAATCAGGTACGTGGCGCACATCTTTCAACACTAATGTGCATCCAACATTTGTCTTTAAGCAAATGTCTCCGCTCCCGCAATCTTTGAGTAACTAGTGTTACCCATTTTCACATTGCCAAAATCACCGGCTACATATCTGCAAAAAAGATCTCTTACCGATGTGGCATGGTAAGATGCTGCTGTGTCGACCACCCATTCCGACTCTACACCTGCCAAGTGTATGCATTCTTCTTCCTCATTTATAAGGAGAACAACACTGTCATTATTTTGCACCATGGCAGTTGTGTTGTCATCATTCTTCTGGCCGTTGCTTTCCCCTTTGCTCCTTTTTAGATTTGGACAATCACTTTTGAAGTGTCCTGGTTGATCGCAATTGTAGCAATTTCTGGCCTTCGATTTTGATCGGATTTTGGACTTTCCACGAGCTCCGGATATACCATAGTTACTTGAACTCCTTTGGTAACTTCTGCCTCTACTTTCCGTGATGAGAGTCTGTCCGTGATTTTTAGGCCTTTTTCTCATCTTCTCATTAAGCAGAAGGGCTGATGTGACATCCTTCAACTCAATGTAGTCCTTACCATGTAAAATGGTTGTTGCTAAAGTATCGTAGGAAGATGGCAACGAGTTTAGGAGCACTATGGCTTTATCTTCATCCTCGATCTTTACTCCGAGGTTTGCTAGCTGCGTGATTAGTCCATTAAGTACATTTAAATGAGACAGAAAATTTGTACCTTCACCCATATGTAGCGCGTATAACTGTTTCTTTAGGTACAATTTATTTGTCAGCGTTTTGGACATGTATAGATTTTCTAACTTTGTCCAAATGCCACATGCACTCTCTTCATCGATGATGTTATTAACTACATCATCTGTTAAGTGCAATCTGATTGCACTAGCAGCCTTTTCATCTATTTCTTTCCAATCCCCAAGTTTCATGGATTCGGGCTTTTTGGATTTGCCGCCTAGTGCCTTGTGCAAACCCTGTTGGATGAGCAAGTATTTCATCCTTCTCTGCCACGTTGAAAAACCGTTATCACCGTTGAATTTTGCTACCTCGTACTTTACTCCAGACATTTTTTTTCCAACTGAGTATAGTACAATAAGCTGCAAAAAATATTTCTGTAAATGAGCAGAACCTGTGCTCTGATACCAATTGTTGGGAATAAACTCGTAATAGAAATAATATTTGCGGTGATAAAAGCAATAAAAGCGGAACACAACAATACAGTTAATCAACGAGAATAAAAAGAGAAATAATGACACCAAGATTTTACGTGGAAACCCTCCTAAATAAGGGGAAAACCCACGACCCGAGAGGAGCAACGAATATCACTATAGTAAGGATTTTTACACTTGTAGGTCTGAGTAAAACTCCAAAGACCACTACACACTCAAAAGAAATAACCCTCTTTTGATTTTTCCACCTCACTACAATATCGCTCGCACTCTCTATTTTTTCCTCACAGATTATTTTCTTCTGTGATGCCTCACTCTTTTTTTCTCTCCTTTGTAATTTTTCTTGTACATTGAGAATGAAGAATTGTCCTCCCTTTTATAGAGAACAAATACACTACCCTCCAAATGTGCTACAGAAGAAAAAACAATTTTTTCTTCTTCATAGCTTACCAACTCTTGCCAAACTTTGAAATTGAAGAAAAAACAATTTTTTCTTTACCAACTCTTGCCAAACTTTGAAATTAAAAAAAAACAATTTTTTCTTTACCAACTCTGCCAAACTTTGAAATTGGCATAAAACAATTCAAAGTTTGGTACATGGGGATGGACCCCACAGATTCTTCCACCTCATCCATTTCCTCCGTCGATGATTCTACCGCATCCATTTCCGCCGGCGATGCTTCCACCGCTTCCTCCTCCTCCTACCGTCGATTCACCGCCGCAGGAGAATGTACAACCACGTCGCCAGCGTCGGCATATTTCTCCTAGACTAGGAGGGCTGGTGAAACACGATGTGATACCTATAAGTTCAACACATGAGAACAAAACTACCGTAATGATAAAAAATATACCATATCACTACAAGTAATTTTTATGCAACTTTTTTGCTTCTTTATTGTTCATATTAATGGAAGTTGATTAAAACAAAATTTAACCGTCTGACTCTCTCGTTCCATATCATCATCGATCTAATTAAATTTAATTTTTTCTTTTACAGCCGTGAAATGTTGATGCAATTTCTAGACGAGTACTGCTTCCTCGAGAATCAAAACGCGAGAAATTCAAATGGAGAAATTTTTCACGTCTTCGCTTATGATTTCTTGTATTTCCCTATGGATTATAAGTAAATAATCTCGTTTACTTAATTTTCTTTTGTTTATTTGCAGGCAAACTACAGAAACTACTTCATTACTATTAGATTATCTTTTATTTTTGAATTTGCAGAAACAATAGGAGCATAGGCTATGCATTTGTGAATTTCACCGATCACCGAACTCTGTGGAATTTTTTTGGTGGTTTTAATAACAAACTAAACGTGTTTCCAGGATCTGTAAAGAGTGTTGAGATTGTCACTGCGAAGAATTTCAAAAATAAAGGTATAAATTATTAATTAAGTTTGTTATTTTTTATGTGAAATTTCTACTTCTACTACTTATTAACAGGGAAAAAATGCTTTAGTGAACCGGTTCAAGAATACAAGATTTATGTGTGAATCAGAAAGGTTTCTACCAGTTTGGTTTAATCCTTCAAGAGATGGTTTTGGGGAATGGGTGCAAATGATTACTGTAGGGGCATTACAAAGCCACTCCAGATAATCGATCGATTTTAGGGTTTATATTTGTGGGGAGAAGAAATTTAGGGGTGAAATACTAGCACCTGAGAAATCTCTCAAATAATCCGATCAATCAATTGAGTTAGCAGGTGATGGGTTCCTCTTTGTTGTTGTATGAAATAATGAAGTTCAGTATAGCGGTAGCCTATATATTATTGACACATTAAAGAAGTTGATTTGGGCTGTTACTCTTATTGAATAGAGAAATAATGAGAGGTAAACGTATAATTCGTCTCCCAAATGTAGAGGTTAAAAAACACTTTCATCATCAAGGACCTAAAATATGAAATAATACACACTAGAGATCAGTTTAACTTTGTAATAATACATGAGAATCAACCTCTATAGAGTAGAGAGATTTGATTCTTTTGTTATTTGTAAATCACATAAGTATTTCACTTGTGTATATACATTTTCTCTATCATTTACTAATTCAAATATAATTGTCAAAATAATTAATTGAAGTTCTATTTTCAAAATTTGTAAGTTACTTATCTATCAACTTTCAAATTCAAGAGACAAGTGAACTATCTTCACTTTATTTTTGTTCGATCCCAATCTTATTAAAGGAAAATAATTTTAAATTACAATAAATGTTCTCGTTCCTTGTGAACTGGACTTGAAATCTATTCTTTGTGATTAAGACTTCATCACATTCTTTCCTTTTCAAAATGAATGAAATCTGACTTACATAATTTCTTCATAAATTACTTACGAAAATAGATAGCTCTTTTAAAATTTTTATGGAAAACAAAATATATAAACTTACTATAATAAATTTGTTTTTTGCAATTAATTTAACTTTTTTACTCTATATAATCTAGACATTGTCTTCCTCTTTTTTATTGCAGTATTATCCTGCCTTTTATGTTAGTAACTCACTGTCTCTTTCATTTTCCTGTTCAAATCTGTGTTACTTTTTCATATATAAAAGAAACAACCAAACAGTTTTTTTCCAAAATCACTTCAATTTTATCATTTGTACCTCCATGGCTACTGTTCGTAAGAGTTTGCTGAACCCGGATGCATCCGAATATATACCTATTTCCACTCCGCCACCGCCTCCTCCTACTACTACTACTACCGTTGATTCACCACCAACGGAGAATGAGCGATCACCATCGGTGGAACGCCCGTGGTTGAATATACCTCCTAGATTGATAAATGATTATGTCTCTAGAACAAAATTTTCTCCATCCATTAAGGGAATCAGAGGTGAAGAGTGGTTGAAAAACGATGGCCCGATGAAATACAGATACAGTGTTATACCTATAAGAAGAAGCCATAAGAACGTGACTACTATCGTGATTAAGAATATTCCATATGACTACAAGTAATTTTAATCTATTTAATTGTTCAGATCACTTTTTGTGGAAAAAATTGATTATAACAAAATTTAATGGTTTGACTCTCTATTGGCATATCATTTATCTGGTAGCTCTTTGAATTTGATGATTAATTCATTTCATTTTTTCTTTACAGCCGTGAAATGTTGATGCAATTTCTGGACGAGCACTGTTTACTGGAGAATCAAAAAGCTAGAGATTCAAATGGAGAAAATACTCATGTCTTTGCTTATGATTTCTTGTATTTGCCTATGGATTTCAAGTAAATAATTATTTTTCTCGTGTTTATTTGCACAAAAAGTATAGCCACTTCAGTATTATTAGCTTCTTCTTTTTTTTTTTTCATTTGCAGAAGCAAGATGAACAAAGGTTATGCATTTGTGAATTTCACAGATGAAAGAACTGTGTGGATTTTTTTTGAGGCATTTGACAAACTAAATGTGTTTCCGGGATCTACTTGGAGGGTTAAGATTGTTACCGCGAAGATCCAGGTGCGTGAATGTTGAATTTCTAAAATAAACCAATGAAATTTGTGATTTTTTTTGTGTGAAATTTCTATTACTACTTAACAGGGAAAAGAGGCTTTAGTGAACCATTTCAAGAATACAAGATTCGTATGTGAATCAGAAGAGTTTCTGCCAGTTCAGTTTAGTCCAGCAAGAGATGGTTCTGGGGGATCGGTACAAATGATTAGAGTAGGTAAATACAAAGTCACTCCATCTTGTTCAGATATTCTCAAGAAACCCTAATTTTAATTTAGGGAGGTGGTAGAAGAAATTGAGGGGATGGAAACTGGCACCTAAGAAATCTCTGAGATTGCCTTTTTTTTTTCTACATATGCCTATATATGACACATCATTTGCCTTTCTATTCTTGCTTGAGCTGAGGATGTTAAAGTTGATTTGGTCTGGTTGTGGAGCAATAATATATGAAGCTATTCGAAAATTATAATTGTTTCTAATTTGTGTTGGTGATCATCGAGAAATGATTGATGTTGAAAGTGAAGTTTTTAAAAGTTATGAATTGAAGATTATGTTAATTTATCGGGAGGGGGAAAGTTTGATTCAATTTTTACCGTAATAATTACGTGGGAAATTGAAATTATGGGAAAGTTACATTAGATAAGCCTATTAGAAAGTCGAGTTAGCCATTTTACACGAATTTTTAAGTGGATGAAATCAGCCGAGTGATCTCAGTTGGAAATGAGATTGCACGTGTTTATAGATCGAACGAACAAGTATGGAAATTAAATTGCTCTCCCACCCTTAAATGAATCATATAGCTAAGGAAAATCATTCACATCATTGACATACATCAGAACAAAACTACTTTGTTATTATTTGAAGTTAAATAGCTCTACCAAAATCATTCACATCATTGACAAAAAACCAGAACTAAACAAGAAGAACAAATTTTGATTCAAATTATTTAATCGTTTAATCGATTAGTAAATATGTTGGGTAATTTATTTTAGAACATAAAAGAAATATATCAGTGATTTATCATATCATCTATCCATCCAGAAAAAGAAATTATTTCAAATGATTTTTATATTATTTTTTACATTGAAATTTATTATAATATTAGTATCGAAAAACACTATTGATTATTGTTTGATATTAGCAGGGTATATAAGCATAAATAATTTGGGATATAAATCTATTAAGAATTAATAGTCTGTGTTGAGTCCAATTTGAGTAAATAGTTTCATTGATTGGTCAGATTTATAGAGTTTTCCCATAGATCAAATGGTTATCAACAAATATTAATGTGATAATATGGATAAATTTCTCAATTTCAAAATTAAACATTGCATATTCAAACGTCTTTCACTTAAATAGATTTACTTGACATAAATTTAAATTAATATAAAAGCGTTTTACAGGTTGCATAAATTTAAATTAATTTAGAACATGAATTTTGAAATATCAATGATTAAACAGCAATAAAATATTAAATTTTATGAGAAAATGAACATTTAAGTGGTTCACACAGAATAAAGAATACGAAAAAGGAAAAATGAAAGTAGTAAGGCAGATAGATTAGAGAGGGGGTGTTGCGAGAATCGAACTCACGACCTCTCGCACCCGAAGCGAGAATCATACCACTAGACCAAACACCCACCTGTTATAATTATTAACTAATCGTACTGTCTAATTTCTTTTACAATATTCATACGGTTCAAACTAAGAAAACAAATATTTTAATTTTTACAATGAACTCGAACAAAAACATATATATTTCATTCAATTATAAAGTCTTAATTAATTAATTAGCTTATAGCAACATAAATATGAATTATGATGACTTACTTTAAATTATAAATTTTAAAAATATTTTTTACAACATAAATATGAATTATGCTGACTTACTTTAAATTAAAATTTAAAAAATATTTTTTCTTATATCAAGTTATAAACTAATTACATAAATTAGAAAGAGGGAGTAATATAAAAAATTACAAAGCAAAATGATGTCGCTGCGTTGAGCAAATGAGTAGTGTAATGTTATCTTCTTCCTCTTCCTCCATGGCTCTCCATCGCCTGCTCCGACCCGCTCCCATCCTTTCTTTCTCCTTCCTTAAGCAATCTCTATCTCTTCTTCCCCATCAAACGACGTCACTTCATCCCATCACCAACAATTCTCCTTCCTTCTTCCCCTCTCTTCGTACCCATACATCAATCTTCATTCGTTCTAGAACTTTCTCGAACCCTCCAATTAGCTCTACTTCTCAAGCTCTCTTGGAATCTTCTGAGGATGTGGAAGGCGAGGAAATTGTAAAAGAAAATGAAGAAGTGACTGCCCCCAGGCCTAGTGAGTCTGAGAGAAAAATATTAAGGGCAAAATTGCCGAACCTGACTGTGAAGGAGAAGAAAGAATTGGCATCGTATGCACATAGTTTAGGGAAGAAGCTAAAGAGCCAACAGGTTGGCAAATCTGGTGTTACTGATACTGTGGTAATGGCTTTAGAGGAGACTCTTGAAGCTAATGAGCTTCTCAAGGTACATTTTCTCAATTTTTTGCTGTTGGCGTACAATTTAGTCAAATAATTGGCCAACTATTTAGGGTTTAGGGTTTATATTGAATTGTTAGGTTGGAAAGTCTATCTTCAAATCCGTGCGAATTTTTTTTCTGTTGTTGCCAAATTGGCCTTCAAACTTTTAGCCAACATTTGGTTTTTGTATCAGATTTTGAAAAATTATCTTCAAATATATCTTTGGCCATGAAATTTGAATATATTTTTCAAGTTTCCAAAATATTGGCTCGCACCAGTTTTGGTATTCTTTGGACTTCCACAAATAAAACTTCAACTTCTTTGTCCAAGTAAAATGTAGGTACAAACACAACTTCAGAAGATCAAATTTTCATATTTCAACTTCAAAATCTATGGTCGAAGGGGGCTAATTGTGCTGAACAGTGACTTTTTAACAAGTGTAGATGATTTGTGTTGATAAGTAACAAGTAGAGATGATATACTAGTAAATAGGTAAAAAAAAATGGTGATTAATTTTGCTGTGAATCTTACTTAGGCATATTGTTTGAACGGTGGAACTGTTTTATGCTGGCCTGCCATTTTAGTTTGTTGATATTGTACATTGTAACAAGTATGTAATTAGATTAGTCATTAGTGATATTGATCTTGCTAAATGGTTTCCTGTGTTATAGTTCCTTCCTCTGTTGCTTAAAGTTTTTTTTAAGCTGAAATCATGAAAGCATGGAACTCAAATTCGCACAAACATGTTACGAATAGTTATAACTTTAATGAGATTGCGTTTATCTGAATGTTTATTAAGTTATTGAGGATAATAATTCTGGTTACTAGCAACTAGAGGTGTGTAGAAAAGAGGGAAAATTCTGCTGCTAGTTATGCTTGTGTAAAATTAGTAATTGGTTAAATCTGTTTATCGATAGCTGTATTAGCACTTAGGAGTGTGAGAAATATTGATCAATATGTTTAGGCTAAGCAGGTTTAGCAAGAACTCATTTTTATCAGGTATGTGCCTTGTGTTGGTAAAAGTGCCAAATGTTCAAATTGATTCTAATAAGTTGATCTGCCGATGAATAAGGGTCTTTCGGGGTGTGACATGAATAGAGATTAATTTACTTCAACTAAGGTGAACACTCACGGTTTCAGCTCTGTTGATGAAAAGTCACGATTATCTTCTTGGCAATGTGTTAAGTTTTGGTTAATGTGATAAAAAGCATTGGTCTTGTGTTTGTTTTTTATGCCCTCATTGTTATATGCAGCTCAAAATACATGGTACCTGTCCCGGAGGAGAGCTGGATGATGTTGTAAAGCATTTGGAGGAAGCAACTGGCTCAGTGGTTGTTGGTCAAATTGGTAGGACTGTGATTCTCTACCGTCCAAGCCTGACAAAAATGAAAGCTGAAGAGAAGAAGAAACAGGCTCAAATTCTTTTTTTGAAAAAACAAAAACAATACGCAGAGAGACGATCATTTCAGGTTATCTTTCATTTGTCTAGTTTCTTTTATAACACTGGTTTCCTAGCTAAGCTTTTGTGCGACTCTCACTATTTTACTGGGTTCCACTCATACACCGGGTACATGCTACTCCCAACTATGGACGAAGTAATTTGTCCAAAAAGGCTTTAGACAAATGAGCACTTTTTGTCCATATTAGAATTTTGAACTGATTTCCTACGGTTTCCGTCTATGTTCAATGACCACTAGGCTACACCATTGAGCGCAAATAAATAACAATGTTCTCCATTTCCCTTTTTTCTCCTTTGTTTCTTTCATGATCAACCTTGCTCATTTTGGGGTCTCCTTATGTGCAGGATAAAGGACCGGTACCTAGATCGTATTCTCGTAGTCGCCGAGGAAGTAGCAGGGTTTGATCTTTCATTGTGGCTCATGTCTTAATTTCCTTTCCACAGTAGCCACCACAATGCTCCCATGGCTCATTGTAAGGGAATAGTGTCCACTATTCATGGGTCCTTGATGTCATAAATTTAGAGTCTCGTAATCAGAGTTCTGACTAATTGTGGTCACTGAACTGGGCAAACCCCATCATTCTATTAGTATGTTTGTTTAGTTGAATGTAACTTTAGACGAATCACACGCTTCAAAGTAATTATATGTCAGATACTGCACAGCATATTAATAAGTAGATTGGTAACTCAGAACTTGGATGTACAAACCATAATAATGCTTTCAGGAATATTACAATACCTAAAAAGTACTCCCTCCACTCCACTCCATATTAACTTAATTTTGAAGTATTTCATACCCTTTAAGAAAAGTAGATTAAACATATATTATACCTAATTTTTCATTTTTACCCATATTAATTAGGGCAATTTTCACATATAGTAAATATAAAATTCATATTTATATGCTATAGCAAAGTTTGCATAATTGCACTCCATAGCAAACATCTAAATGTATAATTCGCTATACATATACAATTGAAGCGGATTGTATAAAATGAAGTGTATAAAACGAGAAAGAGAAAGAGACTTGGGCAGAGAATTGTATAAAACGAAGTGTATAAAACGAATTGTAAAATTATAAGTGTATAGAATGATTATATACAATTTGAATTTGTATAAAATGAGAAAGAGAAAAAGGTAAAAGAGACTTGGGCAGGGAATATACAATTGAATTGAATTGTATAAAACGAGAAAAAAAGAAATTATATACAATTTGAATTTGTATAAAACGAGAAAGAGAGAAAGGCAAAAGAAACTGGGCAGGGAAGTATCTTTATTGTATAATTATAAGTGTATAGGACGAAAATATATGTATTTGCATATATATATATACAATTTTCTCTCGCTTTATAAAAACAGAAACGCAATTTATACATTTCGTTTCTGTTTGTATAAGCGAGAGAGGCGAGGGTGGCGAGCGAGATCTAGGAGAGGGGAGAGGGGAGAGAGGGGAACAAAAATATATGTATGTATACAATTTCCTCTAGCTTTATACAAATAGAAACAAATTTTATACATTTGTGTTTGTATAAAAGTGAGAGGAAGCGAGCGAGAGATGGAGCGAGAGAGGAGAGTGGCGAGCGAGAGATGGAGCGAGAGAGGAGAGTGGCGAGCGAGAGATGGAGCGAGAGAGGAGAGTGGCGAGCGAGAGTTTAAGAGAGAGAGGTGACTGACAAACAATTTGCTATGAAACACAATTAAATCAAAGGGTGGTTATAGCAATTAATTTGATTTATTAGTTTGTCATTATATACAATTTTTCCTATTAATTATTATCAAATTTATGATTAAAATAATTAATATTAATCAATTACTAATTCCAATACTAATTAATGAAGGATAAAATTGAAAGAACCCTCTAAAGTAGGTCTTGAAAATTGAATAATTAAGTTAATTTGGAAAATGAAAAGTATCTCAAAAATTAAATTAATATGGAATGGAGGTAGTATTACAATAGCGCAATATTAATTAAGTAAATAATAATTCGTTCTCAACTCATTTGAGTTATGATACATGGTGGATCAAATAACTTGATATTGACAAGTAACAACAACATTTGGATGTAACAACATTTGGATTTTGATGATTAATCACTGCAGCCCCTGATGTTTATTGGATCATTAACGAAAAACTTCTTTTCTATATGGACAGTTTTGTCTCGGGCATATTAAACACCTACGTAGCTTTCAACTTTTGTAACTCATCATGAGCTGAGCCTTCCAAATAAAGTATGCCATCCGCCAACGTTAGTCGTCGTAGAGCTACCAAAAATCGTGTCTGGAAAGAACAAGAAAGTTAAAATGGAAAAGAACATGAGCAAGTTTTAGCAAAGAAAGAGTAGAAAGGCTAAAATGAATATACCCATTGGAATGCTACTAGAGCAAACCAGCACCCTGACAAACCAAATCCTTTACTGCTGAAGAGCTGTTTGAGATCAAAATAATTAGTGAGTAATATTCTTTTTATCAGAAAAAAGATTTAAGAAATATAACTTCCTTAGCAAGGATTTTTTTTTTAAAAAAAAAATAGTTAGTTTGCAATCTATATCATGAGGGGACTCATTGGAAATAAATGGAGTGACTTACCATGACGAGAAGAGAAGCTAAACCAAATATGGTGGTCATTGATATGCTGATAAATTTTAAGTCTCTTCCAGCCTAAAAAGTAATCATTTGAGATATGGCTTCAAAAACCATAACTAGAATAATAAAGATTAAAAATATATTATCATACAGTAACAATAAAAATAAATGTAAAGAATCACAAGGCAAATGGTAATGGCTTCAACAATATACAAGATGGAAATATTCTTGGGTTAGGAGCTGAATGTCTACAAAAAAAAAAAAGGAAAAGAAACGGAAGGTGGTATGAAAAAATTTCCAAAGAAACAGAGCATACTCCTTAAGTTTATGGCAGACGCTATCAAAATAAACAGAACTTTCAGATAAAAATACTCAAATCAACCAAAATATCTACAATGATCTAAATATAATTTAAAGTTAGTATGAAACTGTACCAACAAGGTTCCTTCAAGACTATGAACACATGGCGACACCCAGAGAGTTAGAAATAATTGCAGCAGTACTTTGTGCATCTGCACCAAAAGAAGGTGAGAACAATTAGTAGATCAGAAAAAAACTATTACAAAAAATCTTTATTTGGTTCACACAGCTCCCTTTGCATTGTTTTTATTTTCTGCAGTGTTTCTTTCTTCATATTTTCTGCTTGCTCCAAGTAGCAAAATTACATAAAAAAAGAGGGTGTGGAGAGGATTAATATTCTCATGACCAAAAGATGTGTCATCGTTAACTTCATCTAAATTGAAAAGTCAGAAGATATAAAAAGACAAATATTATACGCAACTAACCTCTTGTATGACCAAAGGATCAGATGAAAACATTTGGGGGAAAAACCATGATATTGACACTCCAGCAGATCCCAGTATTAAACCATTTGATACTCCAATGATCAAAAGGGACTTCAGCAGCATCCGGGCCTGATTCACAGTGTTCAACTTTTAGAATGTCCTATCAAAAAAAAATGCATGGAACACAACTCTAAAGTTGTCGATCGGGGGATGAACAGAAACAACAGTTTACATGGACATCACAGTCAAAGTTTCATGGATGTCGAGGCTTTCCTCAAGGAAGAGGTTTGTGCAAATATATTAGTGTGTTTGGTAAGTAAGCAAGAAAATATTATCCAAAGAGCATTTATATGTTATCTAGCAAATCACTATGGAGCGAGATGGGATGGGGAGTGGGGTGGGATTGTCAAGTGATGGGGTTAGGGGATTGGGTGGGTGGGAGAGGAGACAATAAACTTAGAATGCCACTTATATAATTTGTTTTCCCTACTTCCATTATTCTTTATTTTTAAGGAACTCTTTTTCCTAGAGAATAATTTCCAAACATATTGACCAACCAAACATAGAAAAATAAATGTTTTCTTCCATTCCAAACACACAGATAATGGAAATTTTATGCTTTTCAAGCTTGGAAGTGGTAGTAAGAAAATAAATACAGGATACTGGAAATTTTACATAAATAAATTTATGACCTTCGACAAGTTCCGATTCACTCCATATAACAATTCAGGCATAAATGACTGCGCTGTTTGAGAGAGAGGCTCACCCCATACTGCAAATATGCCGAATAGTTGTAGCATGACCTAATAAGGCAAGTAATACGTCAGTGTTAGTATCCATCTAACTGTTACATTAGAAAGATGCAAAAAGAAAATAAATGTATAGTATTAGTCCACATAAACTAACCTGATGTGCAGCAGCAGTGTGTGTGCCCATTGATGTGGCATAGTATACAAGTAGAGAGTAGAATGCCACCTGGAGTTCAAGATCTATCAGATACATAACATAGTAACTACTTTCATACAGGCCGAAAATGCAGTTGAGTCAAACAAACCTTTGACATCATTGTTAAGAACACAGGTGCTGCAAGTGTGAAAATCTGTAGAACTTCATCAAATGATGGGACAGATAAGGCAAAACCATTATACCCTTTCTTGCTCAGGGATGCAATCATCATATAAGCTGCAACAACCTAAAACATTGCTTGTAAGCAAGGAATATTACCATGAAGAGTATGAAAATGGAGAGAGGAAGGGAGACAGACAGAGAGTTGAAGAGATCAAATTGATTTAGAGGAAGGGAAGGCATATTTGACATACTTGGGACACCATTGTTGCCCATGCTGCTCCAGCTATACCATATCCAAAGAATCTGCATAAGACTATGTCGCCAATGCCATTAATAGCCGTGGCAACTGCCAAAGCCTTTAAAGGTCCCCATGAATCTTTCATGCCTAAACTGTATATCCATTAACAAGAACTATATTAATACAAAACCACCATCAGCAAATCATAAGCAGCTGACCAATAATGCACTTGACCCAAAAACCACCAGCAGAAAATCATACAGTTTTCAGATTTAAAGTTCAAAAGATTGACAAGTATTGCACATTTCAAACATATAAATACTGGACGAAAAACATTAAGAACTTTCAGTATTGACAATTATCCATAAGTATAGTTTCTTTCTTTAAGAAGCTTCATCATCAAGACTTTATTAAAGTAAAAAAAAAATAGTATCAGGAATGATAGTCAATTGGAACAAATTTATATTAATCAAGGAAATGTCAAGCAAAGACAATCATGCTCAAATGTCTCCCGACCAGTACTATTAAAAGCCAACACTGCATCAGTTGACGTGAAGCAAGGGGCTATCCCTTCGCAGGTGCAGCCATGTGCTTCAGAGAAAAGTGTAGCTCAAAAAATGATACAAATGAGAAGTGCTTGGCACTTTGAATATCAATTTTGAAGAGTTGGACTAATGTCAGAATCTTTGTATATTGGATGCTGAAACTAGTTTTAATATCAATTTACTATTATAGTATTAAATTCACATATACTTGGTATTTTCTAATTTCTCGTAAGTTGAGCGCTTCACTTCTCGCGTTTTTCTCCAAGCCTCATGGACCTTCCATCTCAATAGGGTAATTAGCTAATTGAACTTATAAAAATTGTTTCATCTTCATTATTAAAAAATTGTGCTTATCTTCATCATCTACTAAGAGTTCTGAAGGTGTGTTAATATTCACCAACATTTCTATTTTGTTTTGTTTTTAGCAATCTTTTTTTACCACTCCCTAGGAGCTCCCACCTTTTCTGCTCCCTTGGTGACTCGATCACACAAACTTGTGATTGGATGTGGAAGGTGCTTACCATTTGAGCAACCCCTCATTCCGCTAATGGTGCTACTCTTTCATATAAAGAAGAAAAGTGAACTAATCAGTTTAGCGGAGTCTGATCAGACATAGGGAGAGAACTTGCATCAATGAGAAAAGCACAACAGGAAGAGGGAATGAAATATGGTGAGAAATAAAATTGGGGTCTTGGAATTCTGTGGCCAGAACAATATGAAACAGGACATTGTGCAGACAAGAAAAAGAACATTGACAAATTGTAGCCATAGGAACTAAATGCATATGTTAGTGGTTCTTGTAAAAGAATCGCTGCAACTATGAAGAAGAAACATAATAGATTGCTACCTATAGATCACTTAGTTAACTAAATTAAAGTACAAATTATCTAAAAGCACACTGATTACATAATGCTATACAAATTAGAGTATCAGTATGTAGATGGTACCTTGCACTTTGGGCAACCCAACCAACAAGCATGGCAGGCCATGCCAATCCTCGAATCTATCACAAAAAGATATTCTATTCAGATGAAGTTTGCTCAGGTAACCAAGCACAAGTGGATTTTACTTGATCATCCCAGAACAATATAACTTTCAGCCAAATATTATTATCGCTGCTATAGCATATGAATTCAGGAAGTATAACAAATGACTCAATGTTCTTATCTGCAAGTTTGAACTAGGATGGATGAAACCCCACTTTGAAGATCAGCGATAAGAAGTTCAGATATACAATTTGCTTACAACTTCCAAGCTCCTACGACTTTTTTCCTTGTCCCTTACCAGAAATAACTTACTTGTTTCAGTTAGCTGGATATTTAAACATAAGTCATCTAAAAGCTATATGAAACAATGTAACATTCAAAATTAACATTATTTTAGAATCTATGGGCTCTAGATAAGTCAGGATACCTCTTGAAAGATAAACACAATACGTATATCCATTTTCTATTGCAATTCTCTTACTATCCAGCAGTACATGCACTAACAATTAATAGCATAATAACCTGGACATAAGTATTTGCTGCATTTATTATTTCCATATTGTTTGCCCCTGTGAAAGCTGAAAGTAAGACAAATTTACCATCAGTTGTTCATCAAATATATTGAAGGAAGAAGAAGGCATTTCAAATAGTATACATATTGAATGATTGATAAATCCACATTCAAACAAAGAATGAGATGCTTACCAGTAATGCCCCAAGTACCAAACAATCTTGTAAAGATAAGCATCACAATACCACAGGCCAACCCAATGAAGAGCAATATAGATATCTGATGTTGCACTTCAACTTTATCCTGCACCATAATCCAAGATGCTCAGAATGCAAGAGGAAACAGAAAATAACGACAACAGATAACGACAACTATATATTGATATACGGGTTCATGATAACTCCCTAGCTCCTACTATTTGGGGAAAGCAGATAAGGTTAAATGATAACAAGAATTTCAACCAAGCATACCTGTTTGGCCAATGCAGTAGCAACTAAATTTGAAGTGGCAATTGAAAGGAACATAAAAGCATAACTTGTGTTATCACAAAACACTGTTCCTGGACCTGCCAATTACAAAAATCGAGCTAAATCACTTAACATTTAAACAACATCATACTCAACCCATCCCACTTTATATGGAAAATGTATAAAAGTACGACTGTGACAGATATTTTGGACATCCAGAAATGGGAAGACTCTACCTAGAGCGGCAAGTTCAATAGAACTTCCTTGACCGATTACTGCAGTGTCAATGAGACTCATCAAAGGTCCACATAACCATAGACCAACTGCTGGCCCTGAAAACTTTACAATCTCCACCACTTGAGCCCAAATGCTCTCATTACCAGAAAATCCTCCTTTAGCATTAGAATCTACCACTGGAATTTCTTCTCGAATTGTTACCGCTTCTGCTTGTTCTTCATCATTGGTACATGAATTCAAATTCAAAGGCAAGTTCTCTAGATTCACTGGAATCTCTTGGCTATGATTTACGCAAGCAGTGATTATTCGCTTGCGGTGATTGTGGATTCGGGTCAATGATGCTACCCGACAAGTTCGGCGTCGTGTGGAAGAAAAATCAACATGAAAATTCAAATTGAATTTAGGGATTTCTATCGGAATAATGTGAGATTTACAAGTTAGGGTTTCAAGATTCATTATTAGTGATGAAGATTTCGGTGCTTGATTGAACAGATAGAAAAAAACAGAGGGAAAATTCTGGCCGTAAATAGAAAGTTTTCTGAGCCACTTGAAAATTGGCGCCTCCTTCGAATATCTTTGCTTCAGCGTTTCCCTAACTGTCCTGCCAAACGGCCTAAGTCCACAAATATCTAATTTTGTGTGGTGCATTTGAATATTTATAAATTTGACACTCATAATTCATACTCCCTCTTTATTATCCATTTACTCATAATTCATACTCCCTCTTTATTATCCATTTTTAAATTGACACACTTATAAATAACAATAAAAAATATATATATATATTTACGAGATTCATATAAAATAAGTGAAATGACTTACCATGAAGAGAAGAGAAGCCAAACCAAATATTGAGGTCATTGATATGCTCATAAAATTTATGTCTCTTTCAGCCTACAACGTAATCAGATCATCACAGAATTGAGATAAAAGCTTTAAAATAACCATTTTTAGGATTAAAAGATATCTTATCATACAATAACAATTAAGTAAATTATAAATGTAAACAATCACAAGGCAAATGGTAATGGCTTCAACAATATACAAACAGGGATTAAAAATTTACTTATATTGATTTTGCAGATAGTTAGTAAATGAAAACCCTCGTGAAGAAAAAAGGTTAATTCCTTTGTACAAATAAATTCAACCTAGTTAGTCTCTCTTACCCAGTAGTACTCCTTGATATACATGAAATGCTATATATTTCTTGAATGAAACAGAGCATACTTCTTGAATTTATGGCAGGCATAGACACAATAAACAAATTTCAGATAAAAATAACCGATATAATCAACCAAATTATTTACTTGATTCTACATATCTTCAATTTAATATATAATTTTAAAAGAAAACTTTGTTTTCGTATAAAATCATATCAAATTAATAAAAAATAATAAATCTGCACATTAACATGTAATATCCCATTGTTTTATGGGTTCACCCATATCGATTTAAAATAAATAAATAGGGAAACACACACAATTTTGCACTTGCCCCTACAAAATAGTGTTATGGCGCACAGCATTGGCTGGTCCAACCCAAAACAATTTATTTTGGGCCAATTCATACGTAGTTTGTACAAGAGGCCCAGTACAATACATTTATTTTGGGCCAATTCATATCGGCTATCATTTTTTTTTAGAAAAATTACATGAATTAGTACATTTTAATAAATAATTACTGATTTTAGCAATAGTTTTTATTTATTATCATTTACAGCAATCCTATGTTAAATCTGCAATATGTATTAAAAGTGAATTATGTATGCAATATATATGAATTATATATGAATTATACTTGTTTTTTAAAATATATTATGTTTGTTTGGTAAAACTTGACACATTGTATTATAAATGTATTAAAATGTGTGATAAATAAATTATCTATCATTAAAATTTGTATTATATGTGAATAAAAAATTATTCCTTGTAATATGAATTAAACTTGTATTATAAATGAATTAAAAGTGATCAAGTGAAAAAAAAAAATATTATTGCTATTGGTAAATATTTTTTAATTATAGTATATTCATGTAAGTTTTCCTTTTTTGTTTTGAGAAAATTGTATATAATGGCAAACTAATAAATCAAATTAAATGTTATAACCACACTTTGATTTAATTGTGTCCTGTAGCAAACTGTTTGTCAGTCACCTCTCTCCTCAAACTCTCACTCGCCACTCACCCTCTCTCGTTCACTCTCGCTTTTATACAAATACAAATGTATAAAATGTGTTTTTATTTGTATAAAGCGAAAAAAAGTTGTATATATACATATATTTTCGTTCCCCTCTCTCCCCTCTCCCAGATATCGCTCACCATTTTCTGAGATCTCGCTCGCCATCCTCGACTCCATTGCTTATACAAACAAAATCGAACTGTATAAATTGCGTTTTTGTTTGTACAAAGCGAGAGAAAATTTTATATATGCATGCAAATACATATATCTTCGTTCTATACACTTATAATTATACAATACAAATATTATCCCACCCAATTTTTTTTGTCTTTCTCTCTTTCTCGTTTTATACATACACAAATTATACAATTTATTTGTATACAACTGCTTTCTTTTGTATATGTATAGAATTATACAATTGGTTTCTTTGTATATATATGGCGAATTATACAACTATTTTTTTTTATATGTATAGCGAAATATACATATTTATGTTTGCTATGGAGCGCAATTATGCAAACTTTGCTATAGCATACAAATATGAATTTTGTGTTTGCTATATATGAAAGTTGCTCTTTTTTGGGGACAAATTACGGAAATCACATACTTTTAAGGTAAAATTACAATTTATTCCTTATAAGTTTATAATTAAAGAAATCCCTCAAACGGATACAACACTATAAGCGTTGATACATTAAAAAGAGGGTAAGATACATTAATGGCCAAGAAATCAAAGCGCTGATACATTAAAAAGATGATTGGATCAAAGCAATGATACATTAAAAAGAGAGCCAGATACATTAATAGAGGGTTCGAAACATTAATGGCCAAAAAATTAAAGCGCCGATACATTAAAAAGAGGATCGAATACATGCGCTGATACATTAAAAAGAGGGTCGAATACATTAATGGAGGGTCGGATACATTAATTGACATTTTGACTTAAAGAGAAAAATAAGGAATTTTGGAGATTTGTAAAACTTATAGGGGATAATGGTAATAAGAAAACTAAAAGGTGAGATTTCTGTAATTATTCCATATTTTTTTTGGAAAAATTATTTAATTACACAAACATTTTTATCATGTTTACTAATTTTGTTGGAAAAAATTACATAGCTCATTAAACTAGTAACTTCAAATCAAATATATCATACATGCATTTTTACTACTAGAGTATAAATACATATTCATAGGAAAGAGGAGAGTCAGAGAGGAGGGAAACGACAACAGATGAGGGAGGCAAGCCAGAGAGTCTGAGTATTTTAGATACATGCAAATTACACTAGATACGTGCATCTGGATTATCATATATATTTTGAAATGCAAATACAAAAAGAGAGAGGTGAGCAAAATAAGATAGAAGCAAGCGAGAGAGCCAAATACATGTAAATCCACTTATATATAATGTATATAGAACAAATTACATATAATTTTGACGCTATGTATCAGTGATGCATGTCTCTTGTGCATTCAAATACATGTATTTGTTAAACTGAATTATGATAAAATTAGTAATTGTTGAAAATTTGCGTGACGGAAAGCAATTTCTCCTGGCTAGTGAGATTGTATTGTTTTTGCCCAAAAATAAAAATCAAATTAAGTAGATCGAATTTAAATTATTAATACCTTAAAATGAGTACCAAACAGAGTGAGAAAAAAAATGGAATCCGAATGGTATCGGCTAGTTTTTTGTACTTCTACCAGACCTAATAAAGAAGCATGATATGTACAAGGTTTTTTTTTTTTTTTAAAGAGGGGAGTCATTCAAGAATTAAAATTAACATAATTGTATACATTGTTTGATTATTAAAAAAATATATAAAAATCTCAACATAATATCAATAACCAAGCCATGCATTTGCACAATTAATTCTCATATAAATATTTCTTGAATAACTAAAACGATGATAGTCATAAAATTAATCTGTAATGATTAATATATTCATGATTTTAATTAACTTTCAAATGACCCCTTATCGGACTTCATTTATTAAATTTGGTCTAACTATAATGGAAGCTTATGTTTTTATTACATTGATCTAATTATAGTAGATAACCTACTTACTTAATAAAGAGAAGTTGGGACATAGACACATAGTAAACCTCCTACTATTGAGTGATTTCCTAACATAAGAAGGCGAAAATTTGAGAGAGTGTTTTGGATTAACTTAAAAATTGGTCAAATATACTTTTAAGTCAGTTTTTAACAATAAAAAAATAACTTTAAAAAAGAAAAAAATGATTTTAAATAAGCTAGGAAGTGTTTCGCAAGATCAAAAATAACTTAAAATAAGTCAAAACAAAAAGTAAGTCTCCCCTACTTTTTATTTTTTCTGACTTAAAATTCATTTAAAGTTTGATCTTTTATTTTTTATTTTTAAAAAATACTTTTTTAAAATCAATTCGAACGGACTCTGAATCTTGAAACACCTGGCCCTCAATCAGCAAGATTGGAAGGGTTAGTGTCCACTTAAGAGTAAATATATAGGATTATTCAATATCTAAACGAATGAAAGATAGTTGATTACTCAAAAAAAAAAAAATAGTCAAGTTGAGTACTTGAGTTAGACATTGCATAATAACCAGAATATCACAATAATAATAATAATGATAATAAATACTTCATCTCAAGACTATTTTCATTTTTAAAACATTGTCCAAGTGCCAAGCTTGATGGCTTATCTACTTAAACAAAGACCCCCTGAGGCCCTGAAAGGTCTTATCATCAATGTCTTTATTTCTTGTACTAATACTAATACTAACATTATTGAACAATAATACCAATTTAAATCTTGGATTTTTTTTTATAGATTGAGAGATCAGATATTAAAAAAGTAATTTTAAAAGATACTACAAAAATTCAAACGTGGGACCAAATGAGTTTTAACTCCCCTAGTTCAGGACAAATAATAAATTAAGTTACCATTTTTCGTATATTATTTTAATGGCCTTGTGGGGCGCTACTAATTAATTATGATTTTATGAGCTATGTGACTTACAGTTTGAACATAATTTGAAATCAGGTTAAAATTAAAATTTTGTTTGAATATTTTAATTTGAATCTCTTAATTGGATGTTTTCTTTTAAGTATACAAGTTTCTGAGAAATATCAAAAGCTAATATTTTTAAAAAAATTGTCAAAATTGAAATTATGATTGGGTCATAATTTTACAAAAAGAATATTTGGATTTTACATGTATTTTTAAAAATATAATTTATATTTTCTAATACATAAAAACTAACAAAACTATCCAACTTAACTAATTTGCCTCAAATATGGTAAAAAGGAATATGAAAAAAGTTTTTGAGAGATAATTATATCTTTATGCCTACAAATTTAAAATTTAAGTGCTTTGTTAATACCATAAATTTTCATTGTTTTTTATATATTACATTAATTATATATAAATTAGAAAAAGGTCAAATACATAATATGTTGTTCTAAAACTCATTAGTTCAATTGATAGTGAAAATATTCGAGAATAATTGTGTTTTATTTCAAGTTATTTAAACACATTAGAAAACAAATGAAACTAACACACAATTTGTCTTTATTCCTTCAATATAAAATCCGATCAAAATCACTCAGTGTTTAAAATAAACAAATTATGGGTGGTCCATGGTTCAATATGAAAATAACATAATTGAAATACCTGAAGAGAAAAATCCAACAAATTTAAAAATCTATTTATGAGTTTAACCTAAAAAAATTATCAAATAAAATATTAATAATACACGTAGTTAAATATACACTACATTTTCTAATGCATCTCTATCGACCAACCGGCCCCTTAACAATTGGCCTAACTTATTTGCCCGTGTGTTAATAGTCGTTCCACGTGCAGCGGGTCATGGACCACCAGTTACAAGAAGTGGTTTTGATAGTATTTTTTTTATAAAAAAAAAATCTTATGATAATTAAACAATTTAACTTGACTAATTTAAAATTTTAACATTTGGTAAAGATTCCTACAATGCTTTTTATCAAAGAATTTTTTATTTTTAATAATTAATATTTGTTCTTTTAAATTTGAAAATGAACATACATTTTTTATTTAACCACACTTCTCGATATAATAAATAACATCATTATCATTTGTGACCGGCCTCTTTTGCGAAATGCGTGCACGATGGACGAAAACTTAAAAATGAAAAATAAAAATAATCTTACGGAGTATGTACGTATAACGCAAATAAAGAAACTTGAAGAGGAGGACAATTGAGATTTTGATATTTCAATTATCGACATGATTCTAATTTCTTATCCTATTCCTGGAGGTATTTTTGCAACTACGCCTACTTAAAATAATTAATATTCAATTAATAAATTTATGCAAAAAGACCTCATAATTTTATTAAAGTAAATAAATATATCATCAAAGACGAAATCACATCAATCTTAACATGATAGACCTTATGTTAAATTTGACAAGATTCAAAAATGGACTAATGAGAAGATATGGTAGTTAGGAGGATAATTCTTCATTGGTAGAAAAGTCAAGATAGCACCTTTTGTAGGTGAAATTTAGGTGAACAATAAATTGGTTTCACAAGATAAATCTTGACATTTTAACATATTGTGATGTCATTAATGACATCAATAGGAAGAATTCACTCCTATAAATAGGTAGCTCCTAATTCATTTGTAACACACCTCTCACTTGCCTTCTCATCTCCTAAGGCATTTGTTCTTCTTTCTCTCTTGTAGTATTTCACTTGTACTCTTTTGGAGTGAAATAAATATTGGTTGGTTGTGTCCGAGAAATAGGCAAAAGAAAATAAAAGTTTGCCGAACCTCGTTAATTTCTGGTGTTCCTTTTATTGTTGTCTCATTTACTATTTATTAGCTACCTTCAGATATAGCAGTTGTGATTCTATCACTCTCTATATATTCGGCTTCCGCAACAATTGCTATCAGAGCCAAGGTATTATCTGAGTATACTCTGTGGTTGCAGCATAGTCTGAACTTCCACATCAGAAAAAGATTTACTTTGGTCTTTGCATTGTTAGCTAGTAAATAGTATTTGTAGTAAAATGGGAGACAAGAAAAATGATGAGTCCACATCAAGTGTCAATAATACGTCATCATTGGCATCTTCGCTTATGACAAGAATTGTGTCAAATGCGAAATTTGCAGTTGAAATTTTTAATGGGTCAGGACATTTCGAAATGTGGCAAGGCGAGGTCCTTGATGTTCTTTTTCAACAAGGGCTAGATATTGCCATTGAAGAAAAGAAATCAGACGGTGTAGGAGAAGAAGATTGGAAGATTATCAACCGTGTTGCTTGCGGTACCATTCGATCTTACCTTGCAAGAGAACAAAAGTATCCATACAGGAAGGAAACATCTGCAAATAAATTATGGAATTCATTGGAGGAGAAATTCTTGAAGAAAAACAGTCAAAATAAACTTTACATGAAAAGAAGACTGTTACGCTTCACTTATATTCCTGGTAGCACAATGAATGATCATATCACCAGCTTTAATAAGTTGGCGACAGATTTGCGAAATATGGACGTGACTTTTACGGATGGAGATATGGCCTTAATGTTGTTAAGTTCACTTCCCGATGAGTTCGAGCATCTTGAAACGACTCTACTGCATGGGAATGATGAAGTATCTCTCAAAGAAGTTTGTTCTGCCTTATACAGTTATGAACAAAGAAAGAGAGAAAAATAAAAAAGCGGAGAAGCATAAGCACTGGTTGCGAGAGGTCGTTCTCAAAATCATATGAGAACGAAGAAAGGGAGATCCAAGTCAAGATTGAGACTCAGCAAAGATGAATGTGCCTTTTGCCGAGAAAAAGGGCATTGGAAGAAAGACTGCCCAAAGTTGAATAGCAAAGCCAAACTAAATAATGGAAAGACTGTCATGGATTCAAATGTGGCTGATTGTGATGACTCCGATTACTCACTAGTTACAACAGATCCATCAACATCATCTGATGTATGGTTGATGGACACAGCTTGTAGTTATCATATGTGTCCCAATCGGGACTGGTTTATTAATTTACAAGAGGAGAATGCGGAGTTATTCACACTGCAAACAATAATCCTCTTACCGCATATGGTGTTGGTTCAATCCGATTAAGAAACCATGATGGATTAAGTAGAACATTAACAGATGTTCGATATGTACCAGATTTGAAGAAAAATCTCATTTCTGTAGGAGCCCTAGAATCAAAGGGGTTCAAAGTCATTGTAGATAATAGCGTAATGAGAATATGCTCTGGTGCACTGGTGGTAATGAAGGCAATTCGAAGAAATAATAACATGTACCACTATCAAGGTAGTACAGTTATTGGGACAACTGCAACAACATCCAATGACGAGAAGGAGGCAAAAATGACCAAGCTGTGACATATGCGCTTGGGATATGCTGGAGGGAAATCCTTGAAAACTTTATCAGATCAAGGATTGCTAAAAGGAGTAAAAATTTGCAACTTGGAGTTTTGTGAGCATTGTATCAAGGGAAAGCAAACAAGGGTTAAATTTGGAACAGCTATCCATAATACTAAAGGTATTTTGGATTATGTTCATTCGGATGTTTGGGGTGCTTCCAAAACACCTTCATTAGGTGGGAAACACTATTTTGTAACCTTTGTTGATGACTTTTCTCGAAGATTGTGGGTGTATACGATGAAAACAAAAGATGAAGTATTGGGAATTTTTCTCAAATGGAAGGCGATGATAGAAACTCAAAGTGGCAGAAAGATCAAGTGTCTTCGCACAGACAATGGTGGCGAATCCAAAAATGATCTTTTTCAGAAAATTTGTGAGAAAAATGGCATCGTCAGACATTTCACCGTCAGAAATACACCACAACAGAATGGAGTGGCAGAACGCATGAACCGAACTTTGCTGGAGAAAGTTCGGTGTATGTTGTTCAATGCTGGCTTGGGCAAAGAATTTTGGGCTGAGGCAATAACATATGCGTGCCACCTCATTAATCGTCTACCATCTGCTGCTATTGGTGGGAAGACACCATTTGAAAAATGGTATGGAAAACCTGCTGAAGATTATGGTTCTTTATATGTATTTGGCTCAATTGCATATTATCATGTAAGAGAGTCAAAATTGGACCCAAGAGCAAAGAAAGCTTTATTTATGGGAATTACTTCTGGAGTCAAAGGATACCGTTAAAGGTGTCTAGAGACAAGAAAAGTTATTTTCAGCAGGGATGTTACCTTTGATGAATCTGCCTTGAAAAATAAGGTAACACTTGAAGAAGCCAAACAAATTGATGGTGCTTCAAAGCAGGTGGAGTTTGAGGGAAAGATAATTTTCCCAACACATGGATCAAACGAGGAAACAACAAAAGATTTTCCTCTTGAAGGAGAGCCAGTCGAAGAGGAGGTTCCATCTCAAGAACCTCAACCACAACTTGAATCAATAGCAACGAGCAAGCTAAAAAGGACAATAAGAAAACCTGCTCGACTCACAGATATGGTGGCTTGTGCTAACTCAATTGCAGCCGATGACATTCCTACCACTTATAAAGACGCAGTCCAAAGTTCACAAGAAGATAAGTGGAGGAATGCCATGGATGAAGATATGCAATCTCTTCATCAGAATCATACATGGAGATTGGCCAATCTCCCAGAGGGCAAGAAAGCAATTGGGTGCAAATGGGTATTTGCAAAGAAAGAGGGATTTCCTAACCAAGAAGATGTTCGCTACAAAGCAAGATTGATGGCCAAAGGATATGCTCAAAAGGAGGGAATTGATTATAATGAGGTACTTTCTCCAATTGTGAAACACTCCTCCATTAGAGTTTTGTTGGCTTTGGTAGCACAGTTGAATTTGGAACTAGTTCATGGAGACTTGGAAGAGGAAATCTATATGACTCAGCCAGAAGGATTCAAAGTTGATGGAAAAGAAAATATGGTGTGCAAACTTGAAAAATCATTGTATGGATTGAAACAATCTTCTAGACAATGGTACAAACGATTTGACAAGTTTCTGTTGCAGCAAAGGTACATAAGAAGCAAATACGATTATTGTGTGTATTTGCGCAAGCTTGAAGATAATTCCTTTATATATCTTCTCCTATATGTTGATGATATGTTGATAGCTTCTAAAAGTCAAGAGGAAATTGAGAAGCTAAAGATTCAACTAAGAAAGGAGTTTGAGATGAAGGATTTGGGTGAGGCAAAGAAGATTCTTGGCATGGAGATAAAAAGAGATAGACATTCAAAGAAACTCTATTTATCTCAGAAAGAATATTTGAAGAGAGTACTAAACCGATTTGGTATGAATGAAAAAATGAAGTCGGTTAGCACTCCGCTTGCTCCTCATTTTAAGCTTAGTGATGCTATGTCACCTAAGAATGAAGCTGAACGAGAATATATGTCAAGAGTACCATACGCGAATGCTATTGGTAGCTTGATGTATGTAATGGTTTGCACAAGGCCAGATATTTCACACGCTGTTGGAGTGTAAGCAGGTACATGCACAATCCTGGAAAGGATCATTGGCAGGCTGTAAAATGGATTCTACGGTATATTCATAATACTGTAGATGTTAGTTTGGTTTTAGAGCAGAAAGATAGTCAATATCTTGTTGGATATTGTGACTCAGATTATGCAGGTTATTTGGACAAACGAAGATCAACTACTAGTTATGTTTTCACTATTGCAAATGCACCAGTTAGTTGGAAGTCTACTTTGCAGTCAACAGTTGCTTTGTCTACCACTGAGGCAGAGTACATGGCAATTACAGAGGCTGCGAAGGAAGCAATTTGGCTTCAAGGATTGCTTAGAGAGCTTGGTATTGGACAAGAAGAAATCACAATATTTTGTGATAGTCAGAGTGCTATTCAATTAGCAAAGAACCAAGTTTATCATGCAAGGACGAAGCACATTGACGTCCGATATCATTTCATACGAGAGATCATAGAAGATGGTGGAGTCATAATGCAGAAAATTCATACTACGGATAATCCTGCCGATATGTTGACAAAAGTGGTGACTGCGGTCAAGTTTCAACATTGTTTGAACTTATTCAACATTGTTGAACATTGAAGATTATGGTTGAAGACACAATCAAAATTGTTGTTGAGAGAAAGTTGAAAATGGAGAATCTTGCCAAGGTGGAGATTTGTTAAATTTGACAAGATTCAAAAATGGACTAATGAGAAGATATGGTAGTTAGGAGGATAATTCTTCATTGGTAGAAAAGCCAAGATAGCACCTTTTGTAGGTGAAATTTAGGTGAACAATAAATTGGTTTCACAAGGTAAATCTTGACATTTTAACATATTGTGATGTCATGAATGACATCAATAGGAAGAATTCACTCCTATAAATAGGTAGCTCCTAATTCATTTGTAACACACCTCTCACTTGCCTTCTCATCTCCTAAGACATTTGTTCTTCTTTCTCTCTTGTAGTATTTCACTTGTACTCTTTTGGAGTGAATAAATATTGGTTGGTTGTGTCCGAGGAATAGGCAAAAGAAAACAAAAGTTTGCCGAACCTCGTTAATTTCTGGTGTTCCTTTTATTGTTGTCTCATTTACTATTTATTAGCTACCTTCAGATATAGCAGTTGTGATTCTATCACTCTCTATATATTCGGCTTCCGCAACACCTTATATCTGTCGAACTAAGAGCAAAAGTTTATCCACACACTGTTTTCATGCAAATATCTATTTTTAATATTGGTTAACGTATGTGTTTTTAATTACTTGTTCTTTTTTTAATTGTTTCTAATTAGTTATTTATGACAAATTAGAAAATAACAATTTGTTTTTACCTATTATATTCTCAATTTATTATTTTGACAAAGTTAAAATTTTTTGAAAATTTTAAATTTTTAATATCGACTTCATAATTATTAAAGATAAAATGGTTAATTTACTATGTCAATAATTTCTTTCTTAGTAGGTTTGTTAGTTCAAAAATAAACAAGTATTTAGAAATGGAGGAATATTTTTATTTGATTTTTAAGTACAAAATTACTTAATTTAATGTGCATTCAGTGCTGATAGTATTTATCCAATTTATGTTTCTAGAACAACCAAAATTACGTAATTTTAAGTGGTTGTTCTGTTTGGTAAATTTTACCCAATGTTCTAGAAGAACCAAAAGTACATAATTTGTTCAGGGCTTATTTGATTTGAGGGTAAATTTATTTTGAGAGTAATTAACTATTACTCTTTTTTTTTCATAATTATTTGACAGATATTTTAAAAATAAATTTCTAAGATTAATTGTTAATTTAAATAATTAAGAAATAATTAGTCACTTTTTTTTCAATTCTATCCTTAATAATTATTCTATTTTGTTCAATTGAAATTTTTTTGTAGATTTTTGATATTCTTGCTATAGTATGATTATATTAGTCAAATTACACCTTGTATTAAATTTTTCTTGAGGGGAGTGCATGACCTTATCTTGACAAACAATTGTGGACGGTGAGAGTATTTTTTATTGATTATATTTGTTGTATTTAAAATAATATATGTTAAATAAATATTTGTTTATTTAGAAAATATAACAAGAAGTTGTAACCCTATTTTTACTTTTTTCACTTATACGTTTTCTTTTTCAATTTTGTAAATTCTTTTTTCAAATTTACCCTCTATTTATTTTTTTACTTTAATAAATTATATTTTATGTTTCAATCACTTAAAAAACTTTAAAAAGTATATTTAAATTTAAAATTTTTATTACAAAAAGTACAACAAACACAACTCTAATTCTTATTTCAATTTTGAAATATTCATTTTCTTATTCTAATTCTTATGACCAAACGCCCAATAATATTCCTTTGTTGAATTTTACTGGTTATCTAGAAATAAAATCCTAAATAGTGCAAATCTTTCCCAGACACGAAACTATTATAACCAGAATATATTCTCATAATATAATTTTAAGTCATTGTTAACCATTAAAAAAACGTTTCTGGACAAAAAAGATTATTTAATCAAAATTGTCTCATTATGAAAAAAAACTGGCGTTCGTAGATCCACTCGTTGATAAACTCAATTTTTCACATGTTGAAAATTATAGAGATTGGAATGGACCCACAATGCATTTAATTACAAATATATGAAAAAGAAGAGTTCTTGTTTAGACAAGCTTTTTTTATTAAAGAAGTGATTAGCTAAAATTTTAAGAGAAGATAAGTGTTTATGTGGCGCATAATAAATTATGTTTCAGAAGCTAAAAATAATATCTAAGAACAAATTTTTAAAATAGATATTCTCGAGAAAAATACAAGTAGAAGCATTTTAAATGAAAATTGATCAACTATTGCTAAAAGTACTTTTAAAATTTATCGTCCAAACATCAAATATTTTCACCAAAAATACTTGTAAGTAAAAAACTTTTTTAAATTGGTTAATTTAATAAGTTTGGATAAATAAACTATTACGGATCGATCGGTGTGATAGATGATAAGAAATGTTAATCTCAAGATAATTTGTGAACGCCTTTTAACTCATTATTTGGCTGCAAAGGTTAGAAATAATTTATCCTAAATTTAATAATCAGTATCTAAAGTGGTATAACAATCTCAAAATAACTTATCATGAGATAAATTATGTAAAATAACTAAAATACTTCCTTTAAATTTTCTTTATACAACACTTTTACATTCAAATTTACTGGGTAAGAGAGACACTCCCAACAATTCATTTATTTATATCATTTTAAAAAATTTAAACTTCAAAATTCTCTTGTTAAAGATAGAATATGTCGAATATTTCACTATAATCAATACTGGTATGCAAGAGATATGTCAATCAGAGGGGAACTCAAGATTTGAACACGTTGGGTGCACTAAATATGATTTCTAAACAAAACTTTAAATAAATAAAAAATCAAAAAGGCTTTAGTTGGATTCAAACCGTGATCTTGTGATTGAATAATTTAGCTAGTACCAACAAGACAATCCTATGTTTCTCGCGGGTGCACTATTAATTATATCATAATTTCTGTTAATTTCTCAAGATAGATATACATATATACACATCATTTTTCGAAGATAACAGGTGCACATGCCAGTGGCGAAGCCAATATTAGGAGTTTTGGGGTTCTAAATCATTTTTTGGGGGTTCACATATTAATATACATATATTTATTTAATTTTCTAATATAAAATAAAATATATGAAAAAAGCTAATAAATTCGTTCGAACGTATGAATCCCGCCTAACTCCGCCCTTTATACACCCTACCCTAACATGTAGGTCTGCCTCTGTGTCACATGAGTACTAATGTCTACATATTTTAATGCTTATCCATTAAACTATCCTATATTCCAAGTTTTGTTTCTCACGTTAATTGACAAATTAAAAAATATTTAATCAATTAAATAAAAACAAGAGGCAACTCAGATTAGAAAGGAGAGAGATCAATGAGAGATATTTTCCACACAGTATTTCGTATAATAAAAAGAGATATTTTTTCTGGTGAGTAAATAAAAATTTCTTCTTTGAAGGACTATATTACAAATTCATTATAATTATAACAAATCAATAAGCGATTTGATAATTTTTTTAATAGTTAAATATCTCAATAGCAAGGCTAAATGTTAGTTAGATCAAATAATAAGGATTTAAAAAGTAATAATTATTTAACTTTTTCACTGTAAATGATGAAAGTGATTTGCTCGTTTGAAGTGAAATTAACTATTCATGACAAACAATTTCTTTTAAAGTGAATTTCGTCGTATTATACTCGTTGGAGTAGCATCACAGAAAAATAAAGTAAATTTGGTGACTTCTAGAAGACATGCATCATAGACGAATATACTTTGTAGTCACTACATGACCTTAGTTTATAATTATGTTAGTTTAATTTTGAATTTTATAAATATATTAAATTTGTATTAATTGAACACGTAGTCAAGCATATTATACGTGATATAATAAATGTAGGATGCCATGTAAGATGTCACATAGGATGTAAATTATCACATAAATACATTGTTCTATACAAGTTTATTATTTAAATGTCTATATTTGTACAATCAAAATTGAAAAGTATAAATACTAAGTTAAAGGGAAAATACATAAAATCCCCCTGAACTTGGCACGAAAACTCGCTTTAATACTTAAACTATACTGGTAATTATTTACCTCCCTAATCTCTTTTCAAGTGAATTAAAATACACCCAAATCGCTGACATGACAAATAAAAAAAATTGAGGCGCGTAAAGAGTAAAAAAAAGGAAAAAAAGAATGAGTGGACCCCAATAATTTTCATTTTATCCAGTAATCTTTTTTTTCTTGATCTTCTTCATACCCCACCACCCCCAACCTTTAGTATCACCAACCCCACCCCCACCTCCCGTCCTTTCATCTTCCTCACACCCAATTCACCCCTCCCGCCCTCATCCACCACTTGCACTATCCTTTCTTCTTCTTCGACACCCCCTACCCCCAACGAACCCCCACTCCTACCCTCTTTATTTATCTTCCAATCTCGGTGCTTCACACTTTCTTCTTCTTTTTCTTTGTTATACTTTTCATATTTTTTCTCCTTCAAGACAGATCCATCCCACCCTCATTTCCTTTAATTTCTATCAATAAATTCAAAAAATGTGATGAACAAGAAAAAATTGAAAAGTCATCAATTTGTTCCTGCTTCAAATTAATATTAGCATTTATGGCAAGGTTTGAATGCGATGAACTTGAAGCTATTTTCAATGAAACTCTACAAATATTCATTTCAAATTAAATTTTTAGTAGTTATTATTTATTTGTTTTAATTTTGTTTCTTAAAAATTGAGTGTTCTTGTGAGATTGGTTTTGAGATTTTAAATCTCTTTCAATTGATTTTTTTTCTTATATTAATTTTTATTTTTGAGATTTTTTTTTACTTTCTAAAATTGTGAGTAAATAAAAAGAAACAAAAAAAGAATTAAAAATCAAAATTTAAATATGTGGAATGGGATGCTGATGTGGCAATGACGTGACGCTGATGTGGCAATGACGTATCATGACATGGCGCGTGTGAAATGCACTTGCTATTGTGAGACTGGTATTATTATATTAGGGTGTATTTTAATTCACTTGAAAAGAGATTAGGGGGTAAATAATTACCCGTGTAGTTTAAGTACTAAAGCGAGTTTTCGTGCCAAGTTCAGGGGAAATTTTATGTATTTTCCCTAAGTTAAATGATACGTTTATGTATTATATTTTTTTTAAAAAAGATCTGCACCACATATCTAAACTACTTCTTAGTGGTTTTGGGTTGCAATCACCACTTATATAATTCTTTGACAAAGTGCAAAAAATCCTAATCCATCATAATTAATGAATTATTTACCTTAAAAAAGAAGGAAGAGAACAGTATATCCACTGAATTAGTTGAAGTAGCATTAGAGAAGAATAGGAGGAAAACCTACTAGGTCGTGCAAAACGCGGCAAGTCATTAAACATCTAAACTCCATACCCGTTTCAACGGGAAGTTCGTCAAACAATGCGGGCTAATAAATAATTAAATAATCATCTCAATGTATACTAATAATATAAATATAACATTAATGATTATATAAAATAATAATCATTTAAGGAAGCAGTCCGGTGTTAAGTAAATAAGTTCTTATAATTAGGCTTTAAACCAAGTTACAAACCATATCAAATTAGAAATCACCCCTAACCACTTTACAAATAATTTTATAATGTTTAGTTGAAAACAATGGTATGTGTGGTGAAAGGGTTAATATAAATTATAATATACACAAAATTTTATTACAGTCCCGTAAATTAGAGAAACGTTTTTTGAAAGACCTTTAACTCAATTAATTTTTGAGCATGGAAAAAATATAATTTTTTAAAGTAAACTAATATGCCATTTTAATCACAATGAATGAATCTAATGTAATTGAAAAGTGAAAAGTATGAAGACACGACGAATCACCTTTTTTTATATAAAAGACTTGTATGAATGTAATATATTTTACATCTTACTTATAAGTTATATCTTTACAGTTGAATATGTGATTGGTTCTCTTAGTCGTCTCAAACATATGGATCAACACTACAATTTTTTTTGTGTTTGAAAATAAGTTATAATAAAATTATTTTGAAAGAATTTTTAGTGAGTACTTGGTTATTATATTAAAAATAATATGTATCATATAATTATTAAAAATTACTTATTTGTTGATTTATAAAAAAAGTTGAAAATGTATTTTTATTATTTTATATGCAGATAAATAATTCCAAATTTTGTAAATAAGTGTAGTAAAAATTACAGCAGGAAGATTCCTTTAACGTCAGACGATAATATTACAATTTACACCATTATACATAGGTATAGTCGTTTCCACAAATTCATTATTCAATAACTTCTACATATACTGTCATTTTGCAAACGCTCTTCTCTACCGAACACTCCCACGCCATTCCCTCTCTCCCTTTCGCTTTCTGGATTTGTTTTCTTCATACATCAACACGTATTTGTGTGTGATTTGATTGTGGATCGGGACATTGTTTGAATTTGTTGAGAAGAATGGGAACATTGAGGGCGATTCTGAAGAATCCAGATGATTTGTATCCATTGATAAAGCTGAAACTAGCGGCTAGACATGCGGAGAAGCAGATCCCGCCGGAGCCACATTGGGGCTTCTGTTACTTAATGCTTCAAAAGGTCTCTCGTAGTTTTGCTCTCGTCATTCAACAGCTTCCTGTCGAGCTTCGTGATGCTGTAAGTTTGTTTTTTTCTCTTCAGAAAAATGTTTTCTCTGGCATTTATGCTATACCGCTTGCGATTCGATAAATTTCTGTTTGGTTTTCAATCTGTTTTAAATTTCTGTGTGAGTGTGCGCGTATATTCGTTTTGTAGAAGTTTGTATTTTTGCTTAATTAGGAGGAATTTATATTCTGCTTCTGTTAATTGATCGGAATTGATATAATCTATTGTTATTCCTTTTGATTTATGTTAATTTTGTTGGATAGATGTGTTACTATTACTATTGTTTTAAATTTGTTTTTTGAACTTCCATTCAACGCTGCAGGTATGCATATTCTATTTGGTCCTTCGAGCACTTGACACTGTTGGTAAGCTCAGTTACAATCATCTAAATTTGTTTGTACTTTATGAATGCTTAGGAGATATGAAACTCAGAAAGCATTAGTTTTCATTTTTGTGCAAAATTTGGTGTGATTAATTTAGTAATTTAGTCTTCTATCTTTGAAAGAGTAGGTTGAATCGTTGATTCAATTCGTCATGCTTATCTTCTATTGTTTCTTGCGAGGAACAAAAGCTGACGAGAGAGGGAATAATAACTTGTTGAAATTTGCTTATTAATTAAAAAGAGGAAAAGATGCAAGTTGTTCTTCCTTATCAAAAAAAAAAAAAAGAAAAGAAAGAAGCAAGTCGTTCTTCTCATACTAGTTATATTGGTATTTGATATTTAGCTTATATGATACTGAGCTGCCTACCAGCTTCCTGTTGAACTCTTCTTTGTTATAAACAAGTTCTGACTAACTTTTATTGCTTAAATACTAGTATGAATTATCATATGCTACTTACTATTTCATTTCATTCTAGACATTCATAAGGTAGTTTTTAGGTTGTAATCTTAGCTGATTCAAGGGTTGTTGCAGTCTTATTTTGCTTATTTTTCATATTTGGATGGTCTTATTGTGGACAGAGGATGATACCAGCATACCGACCGATGTTAAAGTACCTATTCTGATCTCTTTTCATCAGCATGTTTATGATCGCGAATGGCACTTTGCATGTAAGTCTCTGAATGCAACTTGTTGATCTCCCTAAGTTCTCAATATCGCTTCTCTCTTATTATGAGCATGCTTTTGCAATTGAAGAATCCCAAGTTGGAAAGACTTCAACTACTTTTTAGAGGTTACTAAGGAGATTATTTTGAATAAGTCAGATGGAAACCGATGCAAAATATTTCACTGTCTACCCAAAAATGTTTTTCTTTTGCTGCACATATGCTGTAAGTTACCAATTATCCAAGAGTCACGTCCTCCACTGTTTTCTTGCACATACTGCACCAGTCACCAGCGGTCCATAATGTATTTCCCTGTTCTCAAGTTGTCGTATGTGAAAACACATTTTGCAAAAGGCCATAGCTTCCTCTTGAATTTCCTATTTACTACCATATTAGAGACACTGTCGACATTAGTCATTCAACACCAAACAATTCATAATCCTTGAAATCCTGTTGAAAGAAGCACAGTTACTGAATTATATATGTTGGCACACCCTCTCATGTGTGGGTTTGATTCTTTTTCATGGGCCAAACACATGGAAATTTATTTTGCTTTTCTTTTTAGGTGTCTGTGAGATTTGAAATAGGGTCTCTTTCTCTCTAATATCATGTTGGTCTTGTCTAAAAACTTAAATTGTTAGAGAGAGCACACTATTGATTACTTAATTAGATTATGTCTCATTCTCAATAACCTTTTGATTTTTTTTTAAAAAATCCATCCTTTAGGGGGAGGGGTAAAACTAAAGACCCTATCATTACTAGCTCATCATCTGTATGCTCATGGCAGGTCGTTGTGATTTGTATTGCTAGTTATACTGTATACACCTGTTGGTTCATGTATAAACATGGAGGAGCTTTCACATCTGAGGGATGGCCAGCACTAGAACATTGAGCTGAATAAGATAATATGTGAAGTCCTAGGACATTCTAATGGGTCCTCTAATCTAATTTTTCATTTGCTCTGGGTAAATAACTTATGTTGATTTTATTTCTTTCGATATACAAATAGTAGGATACCGATAGGGAAATGAGCTTCAAAATCTATGTTTTAACCCTGGAATGGTTTCCGCATTATTAATGGTTGTAATTGGCTCTTTTGTCAATTTTCTCCTGAAAATGTCTTGACATATTGGCCCAATGGGTGAACCTGACTCAAGGTAGGATGCTAAGGGGAAGGGAGCAATCTAGGAATCTTCTGAAATTCATATTACTTGTTTATACTGCAGTTTCTTACACTAAATAGAAGTTCTTTTTATCTTTCATTATTTATATTGTAGTTTCTTTTTCTTACTCTAATCTTTTGAAATGCACATTGCCCTCCCTACAAAGACATTCTGTCTAGGGTGGACCATGATCATTTTTTCCTGAACAACTTGAAGCATTATAGACTGATTCCCTAATCCCTATTTTAACATGTTAGGTGGTACGAAGGAGTACAAGGTTCTCATGGACCAGTTCCATCATGTTTCGACTGCTTTTCTGGAACTTGGTAAACTGTGAGTTCTTACCCAGCTTTTGTGTTCTTCTGATACTAAGATTTTGCTCAATTGAGAGGTTACAATCAGCATATTTTGTAAAGACACAGTTTTTTCCCCAAGAAATCCGTCTAGGGCCACCCTTAGGACCAACAACAACATTCAAAACTTGGGATAATGGGCGCTCTCTTCTGACCTTAAATTTTGGTATAAAATAATAGTTAAATCAGAAATCGCTCGAGTGTTCTTATGATGACAATTTAGAAGCCTTTTATACTTGGAAACTTGTAAAGAGTTTCATGGAATAGCGAGCGTGAAGCTTTCTATCAGGGATTTTAGGATATCATTTTGCATGAAATAGATCATTGGACAGGGTTCTTGCCGTTAGAACTAGAGACTTTCTTGGGTTTTATTTTCTCATTCAAATAATTGCTTTGTGCGATTTTCCTGTTTGTGATGATTATTCCCTGGCAATCCGTGTCAAATAACGACAAGTCTCACATCAATACAAGTCAATATTCAGACACACAATAAATATAATGTAGCAGTATGTCCTCCAGAATTTAAGCTCTTTTGCAAGGCTGGAGAATTCCAAACTCAACACTCAATCCACGTGACCTAATGTGAATCAGAAATGTTACTTATGAGTGGTGCAGTTTCCTCTGCCCTCCTCAACCCTAAAATCATATTACTTATGAAACAAAATATGTGAACTCAGATTGTAGTCTGAATTTCAAAACGTATAAACTCTGCGGGATTACACTGGGTCTGATATCTCCAGACTCCTCCACTTGTGGGATAACATTGGGTATGTTGTACTTCTGGGTTCCTTTTGTATGAGTAGTAGGTTATAATGAAGATTATGTTCTTATATCTGTGCAGTTATCAGCAGGCAATTGAGGACATTACCATGAGGATGGGTGCAGGAATGGCAAAATTTATATGCAAGGAGGTACGCAAGATATACCTAAAAGAACAAGATCAAATTTTCTGATACTCACAATTTGCAATTTATACTTGATTGCTTTTTTCGTTTGTATGAATTGGTAGAATCTCAAGTTTCCCTTTTCATGCAATTCCTCGTCTTCAAGACATTGGATTATTCCTCCTCCTCAAAAGTATAAACCATGGTCTCTGCTTCAGTACATTGTGATTGGCGTGGTTACTAGTATTAATGCTATTTGAGATTAGGTGTCCTTTTCACCCATATATTCCTTGGCTATTTTACTGGAAAATTTTTGTTCTACGAATTTAAGCATTTTTAGCATGTATGAATACTATGATATTTGTTAAATTATTGTCTCAGTCTTTGTTTGTTAAGCAAAACATGGCTATTAACAATAGAAAACAAGTACATGTTATTTGGTTGACTAGCGCTAAATCTTGTTAGGTTTTGATAGGTAATTTAAACCTTTAAGCGCGCCTAATGTGTATCTACTTTACCGAGTTAATAATATTTTGCTCCAAGCTTCATTTCTAGAATGCTCTTCAATCCCTGCGTATTTCAGCTTCAATAAATCTCTTCCTGCAGGTGGAAACAACTGATGATTATGACGAATACTGTCACTATGTAGCTGGGCTTGTTGGGCTAGGATTGTCAAAACTGTTCCACGCCTCTGGGACAGAAGATCTGGCTTCAGATTCTCTCTCCAACTCCATGGGTTTATTTCTTCAGGTTTGGACCTTAACATGTGTGGCAGGCACAACTGTCGCTTGTTGAGATTCTTCTTTGTTGAGGGCACTAATACAAACATATTTGCTATATATTGCAGAAAACAAACATTATCAGAGATTATTTGGAAGATATAAATGAAGTACCCAAGTGCCGTATGTTCTGGCCCCGTGAGATTTGGAGTAAATATGTTAACAAACTTGAGGTTTGAGTTCCTCATCTCCCTGGTCTTGTATGTTTTCCGCTGACATCATAGGTATCGAATTAACTTGAGTGCACGGTAGCAAGTGCTGTTGTTTGGTCCAAGTTCAAAGATGGGTTTCATTTTATAATTTAATTGACATCTCTGTTTATTTCCCACAGGACTTAAAGTACGAGGAGAACTCGGTTAAGGCAGTGCAATGTCTCAATGACATGGTCACCAATGCTTTGTCACATGTAGAAGATTGTTTGACTTACATGTTCAATTTGCATGATCCTGCCATCTTTCGATTCTGTGCCATTCCACAGGTATCCTCTTGGTTATTTTCTAGGCTGTCTACTTTCAATTTATCTAACAAGCTAAAAGCTTCCTACATGAAGACATTTCTTCTACCACAGTTGATAATTCCTTTTTTAACTATTTGGACTTCCAGTTGTTCTTCCCATCTATTCATTTTTTGAAGAACTGTTCCTTATGATGGAACTTTATGTTCTGTGTTTGGGGAAGTGCTGATTTGACAGAGTTGCGAATTTGGTACTTCCATATTATCATGTTACCATGATTGATATTGATGCTTGGTTAATTGGCCATGGAGTTAAGTGTGGTGAATGAATAGATGGTGTACAATTCCCTTTAGCGATCAAAAAAGAAAATAGATTGTGCACATTTCTTTAAATATGAACTTGTAGGCTGGGAAGAAGAATTGTTTTTACTGTTTTTGTTCCATTTGCATTTTACAGCGTCCAGAAACATTGTTGTTACACTAGTAATTTGCTAAGCATCCTTCTTTAACACACTTTTGCGTTGTTGTGTTGTCTAATGATATCAGGTCATGGCAATTGGGACATTAGCTATGTGCTACGACAACATTGAAGTCTTCAGAGGAGTGGTAAAAATGAGGCGTGGTAAGAAATATTTTTGACAACATGCATTTCTTGTGACTTCATACCCGATTGGATCTGACTCCTTGAAGTTCGGCCATTTTGTTTTTGATTCCCATCCTTTTGACAATAGCAATATTGTCATATGCAAAATGACTTTCTTTGTAATTGTGGGGTTTAATCTTAAACACTGTCTACTGTATATTCATTGGTTGTATAGGATCTAACTTCCTCGCCTTATGGTCATTCTTTCAGATCTTTCCACAGCTCCCTATATGGCTATATCTATGTATTTTCATGCATCTATATGTTCTACTACATTTGCAGATTGAAATTTTTTATAATAGATTTTGTGTTTTTTGAATATTATTGTGGCTTCAGTTTTTAATATATCTATGCTTGTTCGGCTTCTTAATATATCCGTCATACCCATCATAATTACTAACTTTTGGTTTCTTCTTTCTAGGTCTTACTGCTAAGGTCATTGACCGGACCAAGACTATGGCAGATGTATATGGTGCTTTTTTTGACTTTTCTTGTATGCTGAAATCCAAGGTGTGAAACTTCTTTAATTCTGTATCATACCTAATTACCCAGTTGTAATGTGATGATGTTGAATTTGTTGGGTCATATTGAGGATTACGCCTTCCTTTTTGCTCAATGCTAACAATCCATGTCTTGTCTTGGAAGAAGTATATGCGCAGTGTGCCTTTGTGGCTCTTAGTGTTTATCTGGACCCTTGCATCATGCTACGAGAAACCCTTGTGCATACAAATGCCTGTCACTACGTAGATTTAGAAGTCCTTTTCCAGAAATACTTATTGTTGTTTGCAAATTAGTTATCCCAGTAAACTCTCTCTCTCTCTCTTTTATGTACAACAGTGTAGTTCAAGAATAGAACAAATTAGTGCACTTCTAAATGTAACATGCGCGTATTATAATACTGATATCTCTTAGCAATTGAACTGATACATCTTCATCTATTTGAACTGGTGGTACAAAATTGGTGAAGCTTTTGCTCAATGGCCAATAGTAATGGGATTTCATTCTGTCTGCTATCTGTGTTCTTTTTTTTTTATATATATCAAAGTTCCCTTTCTTCATGTAAAGACTTGCCACTAAAGCTGCCTTATTATTGTTTTAGGTTAATAATAACGATCCAAATGCAACAGAAACTTTGAAGAGGCTTGACGCCATCCTGAAAACTTGCAGAGACTCGGGAACCTTGAACAAAAGGTTTTTACATATCCTAGTTGCTTTCATCTTCACAATTCTGTGAATATCAACTAATGCATGTACCTATCAACAGGAAATCTTACATAATCAGGAGCGAGCCTAATTACAGTTCAGTTCTGGTAAGTGTTCAATGCTCTGATTGTTTATTAATGCTTTAGATACATAATTAGATGTTTTCTTATTCTCTCAAATTTACTGCAGATTGTTGTCATCTTCATCATACTGGCTATTATTCTTGCACAACTTTCTGGCAGCCGGTCTTAGACCATTTGTAAGTATCTAATCATGAGATACTTGAGTAGCATGCCAACTATTTAGATGCATGCCTGTGTAGTTCAGAAATATACCCTATGCACCTAAGCGTTTGACTTGATGTCTAATGAGATAAGCATGTGTATCATTATATGACCTTTTTTTTAAATCTAGCCTTTAAACAATAATCACAGTAATCTTCCAAATTATGATTTGTATTCTCTCTTTTCTTTTCTTTCTATTACCTGCTATTTAAGATTGCATTGTTTTTTTGAATAAACACAAAATCTTTTCCTCCCAACTCAACCCAATTCTTTTTTTAAAAAAAACAGCACTTTCCTCCTATCCTTGAACGTATTTGACAACTAATTTTGGTTATGTCATTCTTCTGACATCACAGATTTCCAATTCTAAGTGAAAAAGAACAAATTATAGAAAATGTGTATCAATTTAAGGAAAACTATGTTAAGAGTCAACGTAGAGACATGGAAATTTTATCCCTTTCAGTTTTATGGTGGAGAGTGTTAACCCAGATTTATTTGTCCTCATTTGTAGATTGGTCTACAAAAATGAAGTATGGCCAAGGAAGACAGCACAAACTGTTGGCCAATTATGTACTGCTAATTGTTATGTTTGTATTACCATGTTCATTAAGTTAATAGTTGCATCTTCAACCAGACTAGAGCCTATTTATGGCAGTTAGGTGGGTATGTATTTGTTTGCAAGCTAGGAAAGCAAATTCCAAGTGTTGTAGAGACGTTTTTCCGTAATGCACATTTCATTTTAATACTATGTCCATTTTTGTGGTAAATTCACGTGTTTACAGAAAGCCGTTGTATTCGGACCAACACATTTCAGAGGTTTCCCCACAACAGGAAGCAAATTGCAGTTAAGTGAAAATGAAATGAAGAGTGACGCGTCTCTTAGTGGGTGCAATATCCCTTTAAGAGACTATAAGCTCTACAAAAATATTTTTGTAAGTACAAGCAAGGAAAATACTTTTACTTGAAGCGCAACTAAAATGTGAAGAAAACAATTCATATTTGTATTACTTGAGGATCCTGGTCCTTATCTTCATCTGCAGTCAGCACATGATAATTTTCCGTCTCTAATAAAGAGGATGTGGCCTAGTGGTTAATAAAGTGGAAATATGACTGAGGTTTCAAGTTTGAAAAGAACACCGTGTGATTACTTCGTATCTGTCTCCTAGTGATTATATTTAACCATGTTATTGGAGGGTAGCTAGTACTGGTGGAATACTGAAGTGTAGACAAGCTGACCCAACATAACTGTTATAGGAAAAATTCTAATCGTGCTTGGAAGTGAATTGAAGGGTTGAATTCTCTTATGGTTAGGCAACTAATAATTATCATCTCAAAAATCATTTTTCTTCATCAAAGAAACGACACTTTGAAATAATAATTGTTATTTTAATGTCACGAGAGAAATCAGCTCATGAATTGAATATACTAGGACCTAATCAAACTACAGATACGCCAGCTTAGGTTTTCCCTGTTCTTTACAGCCTTATCCTGTCCATCACTCTCCTCTGCTTTTCCGAATAAGAGTTGTTGATTATGGAATTCCAGTAGGTTAAAGTGTTGTGGAGCCATCACCCATGTTCTGGCCTTGTGGAGCGTGATCAACCTGGCTACATTAAAAAAAAAAAGAACAAAGCTTATTTTTTAGTGTGTTGTGGCCAGACTTTGCAGTTAGAAATGTATTGATACAGAATTCTTCAATGTTATCAAGGAGCCATCTCTTATCTGCTAAAGGCAAAACACAATTATTTGCTCACATTCTCTGAAATCCAATACAAAAAAGGAACAAATTATAAGGAGTTGCGACTTGCGAGAGGGACAGATGTTACTAAGATAGCTATTGCTTCAAAATTAATCACAACAATTGCAACATACAACAATAATCTCCAAGTCCTTAAAAAGAGAAAATAAGTGAGAATTTACCCACAAAATCGAATAAACCATCACGAAAAAAGAAAAATGAAAAAAGATCCCTATAAGGAGTATTTAAGGGGGCAACATAAAGATGTTACAAAAAGGCAGCAACGATTGCAAGCAGCAGAAGATACAGAAGTCTGATGGCTCCTTCAGAATAAAAGAAATCCCTGCATTTCAGAAAACTTCGGCCACTTTGCTAGCTAGGACGCGATCCCTTCTTTCAATGTAACCAAAAGGGAACCATCCTGCTCTGCCCTTGCATTCACCTTCGGCCCAACCATTGTTGGAAACCTGCATAAACCAATGGAACACACTGGCTAGTTATCTATAAGAGATTTGGACAAAACCAACCATTTGAAAATACACTGCTGCAGTTGACACACAGAATTCTAGCAGAACACAGATGTTACAGCACAGCCAACTCCGAGATAGAATATCACTCTCTCAAACATCATGAAATTCTAGAAGTCTATTGGCCGTAGAGGTTGCCAATATGCAAAATATCAGTTCAGATCAGTAGGAGTCGAATCACAAGCTGAGGATATTCAGTAAAACACCTGTAACTACTATATCAGTGCCACCTAAAAACTTCCAGAAAGTTTTAGTAAATGCATCATACTGTCCTTTTGTTTAAAGTCATTTCTCAAGTTTAGATGAGAAATACCATAAAATCATGACACCACCATGCAGAAGTGAATTTCGAGCAGAGCAAAATAAACTAACAAACCTTGCGAATAACGATATATTCTCCAACAGACAAATTAAGCTCCACATCAGATTCAGCTTGATATGGGTACATGACCTGTTACCAACCAAGAAAGAAGTTATTGAGCACTCTACGAGTTTGGTAGATTTATTTCATCTACTTGAAATTTCAAAATACTCACTTCTCCGAGAAAGTAACCCATATTATCAGTTGATCCATTCTGTACAGGTGAAGTAGAGACACCATTTACTTCTTCATATGAGGGAGGTGGAGGCATAGTATCCACGGGAGGAGCAGGAGCAGGAGCTGCTTCAATACGCTGGCGCTCTGATAACATCTGAATCATAAAACAAATTACCCTTAGTTGCTCAGTAAAGTGGGAAAATAAGTAGGAGTCCATCATATTCAGAAACTTTTTAAACAAATCACACGTACCTCAGCTTCTAGCTGATCAAGAATCTGAAGGATTCTCTGATGGTATGACCGTTCTGATTCAACCTAATCACAAAGATGAAATGGCATTTATAATAATCAAACTTACTTTACGTGGTGTCTTTTAACAGCACATAGCTCCAGGAGGATGGTTACCATGGCAATCAATCGTTGGAGAGTCAGTCTTTGCTGTTGAGCTTCAACAGCAGCCATAGCTGCTGCGGCTTCTTTTCCTAATGTATTTGTGTTTGACTTCAAGTCGTCTAGCTTCGTTTCAGCTGCTTCCAGTTTGTATGCCATGTCAGGATGACCTGTTCCTTCTCTCAATTTAGCTTGTCGTCTGGATACTTCAACAGCCTATCTAGGTTAGTCAGAAAAGAGAACTGGCATCTAGCAAGTGCAATTAACTGCTCCAACAATTTTATTTTCATCAAAGTAACTTAAAACAACACATTACATTATGTGTAAGAATAAATTGCCACATAAATTGTTTTGAAGTCCTGCCTTACAATTTTAAACAGTGAAGCAACTAAATACCTGTGCTTCTGCCTCTTGCCGCATTCTGTCATATCTTTGAGCTAGATGTCGAGCATCTTCCAATGGGGCTCCCATCACCATGGCCCTTAATGGTTCTGCAACCTGGAAAGACAAAATCAACAGTCAAGTATCCTTGAAACAGATTGGCATGCCGGACAGAGAACAATTGAAGGGTCTTCAGCCACAAGTCCTAAACGGTTAGACCAAAATGAAGTGTGTCTTTCTGAACTTCAACATAAGTGAAGAAAAGGCTACTCTCTGATCTAAAACAAATAAATACCATTTTCTAGAGCTCATCAAATCTTGGCTGATACAAATACAACATAGGGAACCAAAATCATCAATTGATTGATGCAGCATGATTTTGGAACCTTAAAGAACATTGTTATCTAGAGAAACATATAAATCCACTTCATCACTGATCTAATGGGACAAAATCCAACCCCCTTTTCTTTGAATTACCCAAAGAACTTCAAGTACGACCAAGGTCAATCTCAAGAACCTACAGCCTTCCACTTGACTTCATTTATTGTAATGAGGCTTAATTTGGCACAAAACAAAAGCTTTAAACACGTCCCAGGTTCATGGAAGACTAAAAAGAGATACCACATGACAATCAGATGATATAAATAAGACATCTCCAGCTTGGATTGTGATGTGCAAGGAATATAATGTATACCATTCTCCAAGTTTCCACTAGTCCTTCGTTCATTATATTTGACAGAGTGCTCGGCATTTTAAAGAAACTGACATTTTCTAAAAATCAAAAAAGAACCTAGTGTGAATTTGCTCATATAGCTTGGTCCCAAGCCTGGATAAAGAGAGGGATTGTGTTATGCTTCCATGTAGCATAAAACCTGTCAATTTACAATAAACTCTCACAAAACATAGAACGTTTAATAAAAAACTACAACTATAATTCCCTTGGAAAATCACGCCATGACCAAAACAATAGATGGCTTAGCAGAAAAAATGGTCCCCAACAACAAAAAGGTTGTCACAGTACAAGAAGTACTGGTCCAAAATGATTCTGTGCCTTATTTGATGCCTGGATTAGAAGAAAAAAGGAAGCACTTAAAAAGAGCGATATACACATGCACAAAACATAGAAAGGTCCCACAAGACAAGATGAATTTTAGAAGAAAGTATTGTTGGAGCCAATTCATTTCAATTTCCACCTAATACCAGAGATGAACCACAAAATATATGCATCCAAAATAAGAATTAGATAGATCTACTTGTTCCAGGGAGTGACATTATATATAATTGAGAAGGTTATAAAAATGAGACTATCTCATTAACCTGTGTTCCAAGGGCTTTCAATAGATTCCCTCGCTCCTTCTCCATCTGAGCACGAGCACGTGAAAAACCTAATGCAGCTTTTGACAATGTAGTACCACTTGTACATGTATTTTCAGCGCCATATTTCCTACTATCTTCTGACAGTTTAGTTCCTGTTGGAGAGAAGCCCATGGTGGTCAACAGATATATAAGCTTAGCTTTTGGCCTTAAGAAAACAATCATTAGGAAGAGATCAGAAAATGACCTATTTCAACTTGTTTAGACCCAGTAACAATATAGCCTTCAACACCACGGACAATATCCCTTTGAAAATGCTGCATTTCAGAAGATGACAAATGTTTTCTTATTCAAGCTTTAGCTCAAAGATTCTGTATATGTATCTCCAGTTAGAAAGGAGAAGAAATACAACTAGGAAAGAAAGAAGCGGTCTGTATAGGAACAAAAACTAATTATTTTTGTAGGTGCAAGTATGAAATTTAGAAAATATCTAGTTTTCCTTAGAAAGCAAATATTTAAAATTAGAACAAAAAGAACTTAGATTAGGGCAGAAATGGAATTTGGAGGATTTACATAACCAATCCCAACTCACTATGAATTGAGATGTAATTGACTGGTTGATTAATTCAAAGTAATGCAACTAAAGCACTACAAGTATGTCTGTATGTGGCATAGTTCATCTACAATAAGATTCTATAAATGAGAATATTCAAAACTCTGATTATGTAAAACTACAATCAAACAGATATACCATGCAGCAGCAGATAAAATGTGAGATTAATTAAGAGATTACATCAACTAATATGCAAGTGAGAATCAACTTCCTAATCTCAATGTGAAGGCCTCCTACAAATCAGGGGGGAAAGCGAATATTATCAGCTAACAAGAGCAACCTTTGCAGCACGAGTGGATATGTAAAGCCTTTCGAGCTTATGATGCTGCTGCATCTCAGCTTCATCAGTCACAAGATCTGAACCATATCCCCCTGCCCCAAACTGCTTGAGGACAGCCTGAAAGGAGAGAAGTGAAGAACATATTAAGGACTTTCAATAACAGTGATTTGATCAATCGCAACAACTAAATACCAGAACTATTCATTAAAAAGAAAAGCCTAAAGAGCAGTATTGAACCAGATATAGATGATTGGAGCCACAAACATGAGGTCAAAGCTAAAGCTGGACAAGCTAACCTGGATCAAGAAACTATAAATGAAGGAGCTTGATAGAGGCCTTGATAAATATTGTGATGGAAATCATGGGCCGCAAAATAGATATAATCATAATGTAAGTAAGACTTTGAACTCAATCTTCCAGGAGACTAACTGACCTCCTAAAACATTACTTCTCGAATATTAATTTCCTAAGCTATACTATGATACAAGAAAATATGACTCAATCGACTACAGTTTGCAATATTTGGACAAGAAAAATCACTTCATAAATAAATTGAAGAGCATTCAGAAGTTAGTGCAAGATTGTTTACAAGAATTTGAGTGCCACACACCCGAACTAAAATATGACAAAGGGCTTCAGGTTCGACATTTTCAATATCTAATATCTCAAAAGACTGAACAAAATTATAAGAAAGTCCAAGTGTTATACTAACTAAAGAGTGCCTAAGGCAAGTCATAAGAATTTCATAGTGTAGACATTTCAGAACCAACAATGCATTCTCATTTTCGTAGATGATGAGTTTATCCCCTCAAAGCATCCAAAATTCCTAGATTATCAGGCCTAGCAAAAAGCATAATTGATGATGAGTTTATCCCCTCAAAGCATCCAAAATTCCTAGATTATCAGGCCTAGCAAAAAGCATAATTGCCCAAAATCAGGGAAATATAGTACTCGTCCCATTATTTTCTCTTTGATTATTTTAACAATATTTTTCCTTGAGCCGAGCATTTATCAGAAACAGTCTCTCTACCTCTGCGGAAGTGGTAAGGCCTACCTACACTCTACCCTCCCAAAGTGGAATTACACCGGGTATGTTTATGTATATGTTAACAATACATCAAAACAAATTTAAACTTTACCAGCATCAGTCCACAATAGGATATATAACACAAAACCGTCTATAACTGGGCATTACTAAGATATGATACTACTTTAACAGTGATAGAAAATTAGTATTTTACATCTACTTAAAATCAATCAAAATAAATTTCACACAAAATTAAAATTACCAAACACTAGATATGTAAAATCTACGGATGCACGTGAATGAACAAGGAAAAAAGGATATTCAAAAACTGAGCTAGAATACACCAGAACAAGGCACGATTCTCACAGATCAATGCAATCACTGAACAATTACACGATAAAATTGATACAATTAGCTTACAACGGATCAATACATATACTACAGAAACATCAAAAACCCACAGAATTTACGAATTACAGAGTAACAATATGCTTATATGTAGAGAGAGGAAACCGATCGTACTTGCTGTTGGCGAGCGACCTGTTCCCTGAGCCTTGTAGCTTGCTTTCGGATCGCTTCCATTGACGAACCAAGTGAGGACCTTCAAAATTTGTAGCGATTCAGAGAGATTTGAGATTGTGCGATTAGGTCCGATTCGTCGGAGCGTGATATTCCCTCACAGACGGCCAATTTTCGAAATGAGAAAATTAAATTCGAATGGGGTTGTTTCGGAAAATAGGGAAATATCACTTGAACAAGTTCTGTAAATTGCACTATTTTCCCTAAGGTTTTTGAAATTTAACAAGTACCCCTCCTTCTTGTTATTTTTATTTTATAACCTATTTGATAGAAGCGACAAATGTGCGGGTGGGTTGAAATTGAAAATATTTAAAATGCATTGAATAGAAATTGGACTGGATCTTGACCCACCCAAGTTTACTTTGGGCTTAAATGAGTTGGGCTCAAATGGGCTAAAAAACGGGTTGGGTCTTGACCCGATTAATCTCAATAATTTAACATATTGATATTTAACCTTTGTAATCGCAATTTGAGTTTCCGCTCAAGAACTTTTTGTTAAATAAATAACAAATGGATAGATAAATCCTAAAACATGTTAAATAGATAATAATTCATACCTTCAATATAGCAACATATCTTAATAAAAAGTTTAAAACGGGTTAAAATTGGAGATTGAATTGGACTCAATTGAAAATTCTCTTCAAATGGGTTAAGCTGAATGGGTTGAGATTGAACCTAATTCAAATTATCTTGAGCCCAACCCTTAAAATTCTGGACGGGTTAGGCGGATTACCTATGTTTGGGTTCATTTTTACACCCCTACTATTTGATTAATCATTTAGCTTGAATAAGAAATATTCCTCAAACATATATATATTTCTCAACATGCCATAAAAATTGTATAAATATAATATTTTTGAAATGTATGATCTTAAATATGTTACAAAATGTGCATTGTTATAAAAGCTTATAGCTAGTGAGTGGAGTGGAAAGTAAGTTGATTTTTTTGAAAAAAAATTATAAAAAATGAGAAAGTTATCGTTTGTGCATTTTGGAGCAAATAATTGCTTAAAATAAAGACAATTAAGGTCGTATGTATATATAATAATACAGATTAACTGGCTCAGTGAAAAAGATACCAACTCCACCAATCAAGTGTCAAAAAATGAGAGAAAAAATTAAATATGAATAAGAAACAAGCAAGTCTCGTTCAATCGATTAATACGATCTTGAAACATAAGCAACTTACTTTATTCTTTTGATTTATTTGGACCTAACTATATTCAAATCACAAAAATTGTTAGAGCACTGTTATTATTTAAAGGGCTCTGCTCATATATAAAAAGTGTCATGATCATTGTATTTTTACATGCAATAGCTAGAGGAATATTACTCATTTGTTCAGGTGGAACATTGATTTTTCTAAAATAGTTGTCAATAATGTTGCTGGCTTGCTGGTTGATAACATTTGTTGTAATCGCAACGAGATGTCTTTAGGATATGATTTTGTTGTGATATTTGTCTAGTATGTTCAATTCGTTTCAAGGTGAAAAAATAATAATTTGACAAAGAAGACGATCAAATCATAACAAATAAATCATGTTTTCGTACTATGAAAAGATCAATAAAAGGTTAGCCATGTAGTCTTATTTAAACTAGCGTTTGGCCATAAACTTTCAAATATTATTTGGATGAAAATTTACCATGTGTTTTATGAAATATATTTCACCTTTTTAAGAAATATAATTATATTCATAAGTTTTAAAAATTATCAAAGCTAAGCATATATTTGTATTACATAGCACATGATTTTGTTACCCGAAGTCGATTGTTATCTTTCCATCAAACCATATCATCACTTTCATATTTACTGAATATTCCATCACTATTTTGATGTTCACGTAAAAAATTATGTAAAACAACTACTATATAGGGTGTTCTTGTAAAAATAAATATGGTGTAGAATTCGAATTAGTAAAAGTTTTCAAATAATGAAACTCGACGCAAATACTAATTTTTTCTAATATTAAAAATTTTGGATTTGCCAAAATTATTTGTTAAATAATGACAAATTTTATAAACAAACAATATTTGCTAAAAAAAATTTTAAATTTTATTTGAGAAATCTATAAACGGGCCTAACAAACTTCTTGGATGGAATTTATTCCAAACCCAACTCACCCAAAATGGGCTGACTTGATATGTTACACTTACATGGACTGAATTTGATACTCTTTAAGTCATGGAGCCATGTTTTTCCTTTTTGGATGAATTATAATTTAGAACAATAGGTTAATTCCTTAGAATAATTACATTTGCTATCTAGACATACAAAAATACATATACTATTTTTGTATCGAAAGTGAAATATTTCTACGTACGCCATTTATTAATAATATACAAAAATATATATTTATTAGCTATTATTTTAATGTGAGGCTATTTATGCCAATTCTTCACTTCTTCTTCTTTCTTCTAGATTTAGGGCCTATAAGCATGGGTTGTGGCGACCCAACAATTCACTCAAGAAGGTACATATTGCTTTTACACGATAAATTTAAGTTTTATACAATTACAATATATGAATAATTCATTTCATATAACCATTGAAAGTAAAAAGTACCCCTATTAATTTTGAGCATGAAGTAATTAAGTTCAAAGAAGATTTATGGATTAAAAGTTCATTTATGAGATTAATATCTTTAAATTTTCAACTCAATTGAAAAACAACTCCAAATTTAATCTGAAATATCTTTAATTTTACTTTATGTATTATATTATTTTATTGTTTCTATTTTTACACGCTAAAAATATTGAAGTTCAAATAAACCTATATATTAAATGCTTGGAGAAAAGTCCAAGTTCAAAATATTTTCAATAATTATTTTTAGAAAAACATCATTTTGAATCCGTTACCTTGGTTATATCTCTACTTAGAGTCGGAGACAAATATGAGAAAGTTTAGTTAACAACAAAAATATAAAAGATCCAAACATGCAACATAAGATAAATTAATAAGTTATTGCATATAATAGATGGCCGACACAAACGATGAGTCTAAAAATCACACTTTTCTCTAGTGATAATAGTTTAATAAAGTCCCATCTTACTAAAACTGTAATTATTTAAAGTGAAAATACAAATTAAGTCCCACTTAGAAATTTAAATAAGAAATATATGCTACATATAATAGTGGAGTTGTAGTTATAAATTGGAAAAATTACGTGGATAAGCAAATTTATACCATTTAATTACTTATCATAGCTACAGTTTGCTATAATTATCACTCGCGACTAACATTATACATTAATTACATGGGCTTTCGAGTTTGTATAATTAGTCATGTTTGTATATGTATAATTCGCCAGGATATACAAATAAATATGTATAATATATAATTTTTAGCCTATATACATACACAATTCACCTCTTTCCCACTCTCTGCCCTCTATCGCTCGCCTCTCTCCTCCCTTTCTCAATCTCGCTCGCCTCTCTCCTCCCTCTCCCAATCTCGCTTGTCATTTATACAAATGTATATGAATAATATACAGTTATATACAATTATATACATATATAATTCATCTCTCTCCCACTCTCTGCCCTCTCTCGCTCGCCTCTATCCTCCCTCTCTCCTCCCTCTCTCAATCTCGTTCGCATCTCTCTTCTCTCTCCCAGTCTCGCTCTCCTCTCTCCTCCCTCTCCCAATCTCTCTTGCCATATATACAATTGCATATGTATAATATACAAGTATCTAACCAATATACATATACAATTCACCTTTCTCCCACTCTTTTCCCCCTCTCTCTCTCCTCTCTCCTCTCTCTCTCAGTCTCGCTCGCCTCTCTCCTCCATATAACATGTAGCTATAAATTGTAATTATCAAACTATAGCTATGAAGAGTAATTAATTATTTTTAAGTGGCTGTATGTGAAAGTTTCCCTTATAAATTTGCGTTTATTTACAATGGTTGAATCTTAGATTATTAATGCCTTTTTAAAAATTTTAGTTGTTTAAAAAGAAAATCTCCCCACCCCGTAAAAGAAAAAGGATAACAATTATTCTTCAGTATTTCTATTAACTAGCGATAATTTAACTAATTTATTTATTTATATTACTACTTTTTTCTATTTTGTTCCATATTATATTTTTTATATTTATTATTTAAGGATTAAAAATAATTATATCTTGATTTTTAAATGATAATTGTTTATATTATAATAATTTAATAAGGACGATAAATAAAATAAATTTAAGAATGTATATATATAAGCATATATATTACAGTTGACTTTCTAATTCTAGTACTATTATGAGAAGGATTGCATAGTGGAAGTGGAATGCCTGCCAAACACGAAAAAGGAAAAAAAGGAATAAAAACACTTATTTTTCATTTTCTTGTTATTGGATTCCTGATAAATCCTATCTTAGATGTGTACGATGTTAACATCAACCTAATCTTTTTTTCTTTTTATTTTCAAAAAAGTATATATCATTTGGAATTTTTATTTGTTTCAATTTTTTGCTAAAGTACCAGATTTCGCTGAAAAATTCCAAAATAAAGAAGAAGAAAGAAAGTCATTCAATTTACAAATTAGCGAATATTCAAACACAAATTTATTGGGATTTTTATTTATGAAAACAAGTTTTTTTTTTAAAAAGTTACTTCCTTGATATAAGTAATCCACCACCCATCCTCATATTTTTGTGTTGAATGTATAAATATGGTTAGAAGATTAAAGAAAAAAAACATTAGTTGCATGTCGAATCCAAGAAAATAAATAAGCAATCATTTATTTTTGTAATTTTTATAGAAACATATTCATTTTCGTATTGAACACATCATATATAGTCTATAGAATTAATTTTAGAATAATATTTTGTATTTTTGACCGAATACAATAAAATAATTTTAAAACTCATTTATCTTTTGAAAACTATTTTTTATCACATCTAACACATGACCCATGAGCGAAGCTGCATGTGGTATGGGATTCATTCGAACCCCTTTGATGAAAATGATTAAAATAACTTTTTAAATATATATATATTAAATATTAAATTCTCTTTCGTTAATTCATGTGTCTGCAATAATTAAATTTAAATTTTTTTTTATAAAATTTCTGATTACATCGGTGATCGCAAATGACACAAAAATTGTGTGTAATATTATCTTGTATTAGTATAGCAATTTATTGAAGTATTATTTTAGAAGTATTGTTTTTCTTGTTACACATGACATGGATTCCCCACTCCCCACCACTCAATAATTTATTTTTAATGCGTATCAGCTGGGAGTAGTAGTATTATAATTTTATATTAAAGAAAAATTGGCCAGCTGGTATTCATCAAAATGTGGACATGTGAGTTGTGACTAGCTAGTCAAATAAGGTTTGTTGATAATTAGGTAAAATTGATGTGAAAAATATGCGTACTAGTAGTTTTTTTGACAACGTGCGTAAGCACATTAGGCCTACAGTACTGCAGTAACATGCACTTATTAAAAATCAATATTATATCTCAATTTCTAATAAGTCTAAGGTTGAATATCGAAATTAATAATAATAATAACTTTTAAAAAATCATAAATAATTTAAGTCAATCTTTTAATTAATCTATCAACTTTGCATAATTACGGACCCCAAAAAGTGGTATCAATTCACTGTGATTTGTAGCTCGATAGTAATCAACTGTTCGCTATACATTTATAATTAGATTAATGCTAGTCTTCATAGTTTTAAATATGTTTTCACAATTAAGTTTATAAATAAAAAATTTAAATGTCTCTTCTATGTGATTTATACGAGCTACACTGACTACGTGGAGAAGGGTATTATTAGACTCATAAAATATTAATTTGGATATTAATATGTGTCACCAAAATCATTACTATGGTCTACTAAATGTCCAAGCATATAAACATTTTATTTTATTTATTTCTTTATTTCTTTATTTTTTATATTTTCAAGCTACGAATAAAAATAGTAAATCAATACATAAACGGGGCAACAACTATAAATCGAACCCCACATCATTCTGCCGCCATCTCCATATTTGTCACACACAAATATATTGACGAAAATATTGATTGTTTGGCTAAACTGGCTCATGAATATTTTAAATATCGAGTAACCTATTTTATTTTATTTTTATCAAAACCGAAAGAAGAAAGAAATCTTTTTTATTTAAGTAGGAAAAAAAGAAAAAAAAAATTAGAGAAAAAGATAACAAATACTACATGGCTGACATCTAATTGGCGGAGAAAAGACGTAGTATGCAGGCCAGACTTTGTCGTTTCCAATCGTGCTAGTTTGTAGAAGACTTTTGACTAGCAATTTTCATAAATAATAATAATAATAATAATAATAATAATTAAAATTATTATTGTTATTATTTGAAACTTTCTACACTATTACACACGAAAAGGTAAGAAAAAGAAAGGAGGAAATTAATTGAACCAACTCAAATTATATGAAGGCACGATTTACTTTTATATGTAATAATAAATATGGTAGTATTTTTTTCCTTAATTACAAAAAAAAAAGTGTCTAATATGTTGAACACTTGAAAATTCTAGAATATAGGCTCATTTAAAACGAGATGAAACTAAAGGACCAAAAAAAATTGTCGTCTTCACAAGTTCATTGTTTAATTTGGTCCTAGCTCGTTGTATAATATGGTTGACTAGCACTACTTACTACTAAACGTTTTAAATTAATGTTGTCAACGAATAAGAGGATGGAGAGAATGAGAAATTATATATTATGGTTTAATTTGGTTGTATAATGTGATTTTTTCATGCAAACTGAAAATTAGTAGTATTGCAATATGTAAATTCAGTAGGAGACATATAACATGTGTGATTTCTTCTCATCTATTCTAGTTCTTATGGATAGAGTTATTTGCTATTTGTTGTTTATAGGAGATGATAGGGCTCATGTAAAATTAATTGAAATGTGCGTAAGTTGGCATGAATATCAAAGTCATAGAAAAAACGATGATTGAATTGTGAATATACTATATTATTTCTATTATGTTCATATAACAAATTGAAGCAAATACATGATTCAATTTTGTTATATGGGTACCTTACTTCAACCTTATGGATGAGAGTTCTATTTCTCACCTTATAATTCCCTCTCTCCCAATTATCCTTCCACTAACACAATTTTTAATGCAATTTTATTTTTTAAAGAAAAGCAAATGATTCACAATGAATAAATATATAGCGGGGGATTAGTGTTTAGCAACGTTATTTTTGTTACAATTACTATAATATATAGTGTGTGATATTAATTTTACCTTTATTCATTTTTTTTTGTAATGCAAAGAATAGAAAGTAAATTATGTTACAAAAAGATTAATTCTTTCGTTCCAAAACATAAGAAGAGTTTCTGTAGAATGTAATGTAATGGCTTTTGATGTCATTAACATTCAATATGAGTTATACAAATTAATTCTTCACTTTGAAACTCCTCTTTGGCAAATCCTATATAGGCATGATCTTTGTGAACATTATAAAACATCCAACAAAAGGGAATACAAAACATTTTCCTCCTCTATTCTTATCCTTAGAATATCTTTTGGCCAATTGGTTTTAAGCAACCTACAAACTATCAGCCACGAGTGCACGTGTTTGAGAGTAATTGTGGAACCTTGAGGAGCGACCGACTGCAGAAATTTGCACTAGAGTCGAGCCGAAATAGCTTTTAAGGCAGTGGCTTGCCACGACACAGTATTTATGATAAGTTATTTATTATTTTATAATTTCATTCTAATATCAATATTATAGAAATTTTTCCAACATAATGTGATCATGTGATTCGCGTTAAAAATTCACCGAGACTAGAACACTTTTATTTTAGTAAAATACAAAATTATCTATTACTTAAATTTTTTGAAATGATTGTGGAAGGAAGAAAGTCTATAAATTAAAGCCGCCTCGAACTAATTTAAGATCAAAATGCAGTTAATTTATTTCCATGTATTCCCTCAAAATTTGTCTGTCTTATTTTAATTTAACACAAAAATTATAAAATTAAAATATTCTTAAATTATATAGTTTTAAATATGCCATATCAAAAATTAAAACTATAAACTATGAAAAATAAAAATATATATATATCATTTTTTCAAATTGACTACAAAGGGAACGTATCACAAAACGAAAATTCCATAATACTAGAAGTAATGATCAAATCACCATTAATGTTAAAGAATGACAAAAGTCCTACATCGGTGCTTAATGAGATGGGTGGACTCCTTATAAGGCTTGGGCAATCCTTCTCCCTTTGAGCTAGTTTTTGAGGTTTGAATTATGTCTAATCCTTATAAGGCTTGGGCAATCTTCCTCTCTTTGAACTAGCTTTTGGAGTGTTAGTTAGGCCTAAGACCTAATTTCATATGGTATTAGAGCAGGGTCTGTCTCACCCGATGTTGGGACCCCTCAAAATTAAAATTGCCCACGCACCAAATGCTAAGCACTGGGCGTGAGATGGGGTGTTAAAGAATGACAAAAGTCCCACATCGGTGCTTAATGAGATGGGTGGACTCCTTATAAGACTTGAGCAATCCTCCTCCCTTTGAGATAGCTTTTGAGGTGTGAATTAGGCATAAAACCTAATTTCACAATTAACAGTCAAGCTAATAATATATGAGATCAATTTGCCAAAATGTTGACTAATGAGCCATATATTAGGGAACTAGTAAAACTCTATGTTTGTAGTAACTATTATTGAAAACCAAGTTGACGTAAAAAAAAAAAGCCAAACAAAACAAAAAAATGCACACTTTCTTTTTTATATATAAAAAATGAAAATTGACAGATAGAACTCACATGTGGAGCTCCTCACTCCTGCGCTGTAGCTTCCGCTTTTGACTTTTTTTTTTTAAAATAAATAAATTTTGAGCTCCTTTTATTTTTATTTTACTTGACGTTTTTTTTTTATTTCGTCTGAGAAAAAAAGGTCATCTTATTATAAATAAATAAAACAATTTAATTTTGATTCTTTTACTTTTTATGAAATTATTTACAATTACAAAAAAATATTTATAATTATCGTAAGCTATACATTTGAATATTTTTTAAAAAATTATGTTAAATTTCACATAAAATAAAACGAAAATTTAAGGATGCTGACTCATTTTCCGATCACTTTCTTATTCAAAAATGGAAAAAAATAAAATAAAAAGTGTGGAAGTGGTGGGATGGTCCGATGGCTTTTCGCCGTTTGGAAAAGTTTGGTAGTTGCCGGCCAGGCAACGCACGATGTGAACTATTCATGAAAGACACGCCTCCAACTAGCCAACTACTACTTTGGTCTATGAATTATAATATATTCCTATTTTCACATAAGTTTGGTAAAATCTAAGAGAAAATACACAATTAAAATAAATCTATATGAAAGTAAATATTTACTCAGCACTTAGTATGTTTTACAAAATTAAGCAATTTAAATGTAATAATATAAATAAACATTACTTAGTCAATAAAAATTAATTAATAATATTTTTAAAATAATAATTTTCTCCTGTCTCGACTTGGATCAATTAAAAAAAATCACTCATTTCGATAAGATAATAAGGAGCAATATATTTTTAGAGGACCCCTATATAAATATATGATCCAATAATATTATAAATTAATAATTTCTTAAAGTACAAATATATTTAAGACTATTTAATAAAATATGATTCTATCATGTTCTGTTCTTATTAGAGCTGTTAATATGGGCTAGCCCACCTCATCCGGGATAACATATACAGAATTTGATATTTTATAGGCCAGGCGGGGCTAGCCCATTTTTGGTGTGGGCTAGAAAACGATCGGCCCAACCCACAACTACATGGGCTACAGGCTTGCCGGGCCAGCCAACTTTTTAAAAAATTATATATTTTTTATAATTATTAAGTTAAATTATAAATTATTATTTAAAAATACTCTCATAAATATCTACAAAACAATTACATGATGTTAACGTTACAACTTGTTAATCAAATCCACAAATAAAATTATTTTTATAATATTTATTAAGTTTATTTTTAAAGTAAAAGCATAAATATTTAAATAAAAATATTAACCTAATTGTTTTGAGTTTGGACTATCTTTAATTTTAAATGTTAATATTATATTATATGTTTTAATTAACTTTGTTGGTCCACGGTCCGGCCCTATCGATATTTCTCAAGCCTCTTAAATCAGCAGAGTTACTTAGGCCGGGCTAAAAAGCCCTTTTCTTAAATGGGCTCTAAAAATCTTAGTCCACCCCTATTAAATCTCAGGTTAGGTCAGGCCGACTCAATGGGCGTAGCCCATATTGACGGCTTTAGTTCTTTGCTAAAATTTAAATCTAATTGAAGCTCATTTCTAACTTTTTCTAATGCATTGAAAAGTTTCTCTATTCAAATCTAATTGAAGTTATTTAAGCCTTTTTCTGTAAAAATATTTATTCTCTATATTCAATTTATATGATTTACTTTGCATTTTAGTAAGTTTCCTAAAAAATGACATATTTAAATGTACATTTATGTTGAATAATATTATTTTTAGCCACATAAATATTTATGCTTATAATATGAGTTCGGAGCCTAAATGGTGAAAAATGTTAACAAAAATTTCAAAACGGTATATGAAATATCTTTTTAAGCAAAACGACAAAATCGCTGCTTTAGCAGCAATTTTACTATTTTTTTTTAAATTTGTTAATCGCTGCTTTAGCAGCGATTTATTTACTTAAATTATAACCATTTTTTTAATATTATATTTAAATTATATTATATTTTAATAATATTATATTTTAATGTTATATTTTAATTCATACAATACAACTTGATTTGACTTTAAACTTTTCTTTAAAAAAAAAAAGAAGCAAAAAGTAATTAAAAAAAAAAAAAACTTAAGTCGCTGCCTCAGCAGCGTATATTAAAAAAAAATTATTTTTTTTATTTTGAAAATCGCTCCTTTGGGAGCGATTTTGCTTTTTTCGGCGGACAAAATCGTTAATTCATGAGCGATTTTACCGTTTTGGTTAAAAAGAATTTCATATATCGTTTTGAAATTTTTGTTAACATTTTTCACCCTTTAGACTCCGAACTCCTTATAATATAGGGAAACTTTCGCATATAGCCAAAAATAATTAATTACTCTCCATAGCTATAGTTTGATAATTACAATTTGTAGCTACATGTTATATAGAGGAGAGAGGCGAGCGAGACTGGGAGAGAGAGGAGAGAGGCGAGAGAGTGGGGGAAAAGAGTGGGAGAAAGGTGAATTGTATGTGTATATTGGTTAGATAATTGTATATTATACATATGTAATTGTATATATGACAAGAGAGATTGGGAGAGGGAGGAAAAAGGCGAGCGAGACTGGGAGAGAAAGGAGAGAGGCGAGCGAGATCGAGAGAGGGAGGAGAGAGGCCAGCGAGAGAGGGCAGAGAGGTGAATTATATATGTATATAATTGTATATAACTGTATATTATACATATATATTTGTATAAATGGCAGCGAGATTGGGAGAGGGAGGAGAGAGGCGAGCGAGATTGAGAGAGGGAGGAGAGAGGCGAGAGAGAGAGGGCAGAGAGTGGGAGAGAGGTGAATTGCATATGTATATAGGCTAAAAAATTGTATATTATACATATTTATTTATATATCTTGGCGAATTATACATATACAAACATGACTAATTATACAAACTCGAAGTCAGCCCATGTAATTAATGTATAATGTTAGTCGTGAGTGGTAATTATAGCAAACTATAGCTATGATGAGTAATTAAATAGTATAAATTTGCTTATCCGCGTAATTTTTCCTATAATATATCACAATTTTTAAAAATATTTTTTTATTTTTTATATTATATGATAAATCAAACTAATTCATACTACAAATTAAGACGGAAGAAAGTAATTATTTTGGCGCATTCAATAACATTCGAAATCAAAATAGGAGTGGATGAGGCGGGAGAATGATTGATGAAAGTTCCAAAATATACCAAATCATAGCGGCGCAATCAACGCGGCAAAGTTTGGCTACTTTCTCTCGTTTTGTCAAAATTCTCTCCGTAGGATTGTTATTCAATAATATTTGTTAAATTTTAAAAAATTACGAGATAATTCATTTTTTATATATTTTAATTTTGTTATTAAATATTATTTATTATAAATTTTAAAGTATTAAAATTTAAATTTATTAAAATCAAAAGATGAAATAGTAACATTATCTCTATATTTTATTATTTTATAAAATATATATTAAATTAATAATGGACAACTATAATTGTATGAAAAGAAATATATATGTAAAAGAAAAATCAATAGATGGTGTAATTTGATTTTTTGAATTTTCATAGCGCCATATTTTCCAACTATTCATTCACATTATTCTTGTCTTTTTATAATATGAATTATTTATTTTTCTCTCCTTTATAATAAAAATTTGTCGTTCATGAAATTGGAAATGCTTACCATCAATATCATGACGATATATTTAATATCTTTTTTTTTTCAAATTCAAAATTCAAATTATACTAACTTCAAATATTTAAAATGCATCCAAATAGTGAAAATCTATAAATTTAAATGTATAAAGGTAACAATAGATTAAAAAAGAGTATACGCAAGGCGGCAAGGGTGAAGCTAAAATTTAATTTTTAGAAATTTAAAATTTTATAATAACGATTTAAGTTATAATAACTGAAATTTAATTTAGTATATATATGTATTTAATGAACTTATTAATACAATAGAATGCTTAAACAAAATTTACCGAGTTCAACTAAAACTCATGCGGACTACCAACTCCATTTTAAATATTCAATTCGAATATAAAAAAAATATAAACAAATACTCTTAAATTTCATAGACAAAATTGTTCTCTCCTAAATTTCGAAAAAAAGAAGAGGCAAATGCTTCTCGATAAACCACCATGAAGACAATAATCATTGTGTTGCCCAACTAAAGTTTTGATTATTGACCTATATTACCCCACCAACCCAATAATAAACCCCTCTAAAAATTTAAATTTATTAACAAGATCTCTGTCATTCTGTTTAATACATGCTAATAATATCTACTAATATTTGCTGGCAAATAGGACCACATGTGACTACTAATATTTGATCACACAAATCAATATTTTATTTTATTTGGATTTTCTAAAATTGAAAATCTTATTGTTTACTAACTCATTTTAGCGAATAATGATATGATTTTTTTTCTTCAATTTTACTATCATAATTATAATATTTTTTTTATTTTAGAATTTCAAAATATATCAAATATAAAAGAATTAGTAAAATGAAAGCATCATTAATGTTTATACAAAATAATGCATATTCAACATATAAAATGAAATTAGAGATTAATAAAATAAAGAAAATTCATTCCATCACTAATCAGCCAAAAAATATGTAACTCTATATAAAATAATATTATTTATTTAATAAAAAATGGTTGCCCAAAATTAGAATTAGAAAAATAAAATGCAGTGAACTTTTAGAATTTTGTATTTCATGAAGTGCCAGAAAAACTATTTTTCACAAGCTAAAAGGTGAGATTTCATCAAAATTATTATTTTCCCACTACGTCATTGACTATTTATTATTTTTGTTTGCTAAAAATATTGAATAATTTAATCAAACCAAATAAACAAATAAAAAATGAAGTATTTATTTGTATCTCAATGTTGATGAAATCGAGGTGCATTTGTTGCTTAAACTTGTGTATATTCGGCGTATATGCCTAGTGAATCGCAGCTAAATTTAATCACTTCACAATTGATTTTATTTGACATATTTTTTTTTTATATTCTTAAATTTCATTTTATCTTTTCATACTTACTAGTTAAGATAAATTTAAAATTAATAATTATTATAAATCTATTATTTATGGTAAATATTATATATTAAATGAACCAGAGAGAAACCAAACTTATCTATATTTACAAAACTTCAAATAAAATTCAACGCGGTAATAACTTAAGACAATTTAAGGGATGTCTTTCTAGAATAGCCATCTCTTTTTGACCATTTTTTTTTTCATTTTATTTTTCTTTTGAGAAACTTTGAAATTTAATCAAAGCTTTCATTTTCACTTTCCTGGCTTTGAATCGTAAACCATAAATCAAATAAATATCCGTCTTTTTTAAATTTATTTTCCAACAAATACAATTAAAAAACAGAATATTACAAAAAATCTACTTGAAATTCTGGACCATTCACAAAAGAAAAGACTTGTCACTTAGCCAATAATATTACAACATCTGTAAATTAAAATTTCATGCGTAACGGCCCACCGTAATAATAAATAGTACTCCTCAATTATTAAACAAAAAAATAATAATTCAATTCTACAGTTATTTTCTCATAAAAATGAGAGAGAAAAGTAGATAAAAAGAGGAAAAAAACAATAACCCACCCACTAGTTTCGCCCCCTTTTCAGTGCTTTAACCCAAAAACTCATCTTCTCTACTTTTTTCTTCTTCTGCAATTATACAACTTCTTCTTCACAATTTTCATACCATAAAACCAACGTAAACTTCTCTGTACCTTCAAAAAATAAAACTTCATTTTTTTGGTGTTAGTTTTCAAAATTTTTTTTTACCTATGGAGTTGATTGAGGCAAGAGCATTGAAATCCAGTTTTCTCTCAGATATGGCTATGAAAAATACCCAACAAGTTTTTCTAGACGATATATGGTGTGTAACAGGGATTAATAATGGAGCGAGTGAGGATTTTTCAGTTGATGATCTTTTGGATTTTTCTGACAAAGATTTCAAAGACCCAGAACTGCATGAAGATGATGAGAAAACCTCTTTTTCTGGGTCTTATCAGAAAAGAAATTCACAGGATTCTACTTTTTCCGGCATGGAAAGCTTTGGTTCTCTAGCCGGCGAACTCCCTATTCCGGTAAAAACTCATGGCCTTCGCCTTGGGAAAAAGAGAAATTTGCCAATTTTTTATTTTTTATTTTTTTTTGTAATATTTGGTTTTTTATGGAAAACCATTTTAACAGGTTGATGAAATGGAGAATCTCGAATGGTTATCCCAATTTGTGGATGATACTCCGTCGGAATTTTCGTTGTTGTGTGCTGCCGAAAGTTTCAAGGACAAAACCGGTGGTTTTACAGAGTCTCGGTCTGAACCGGTGGTTAGACCGGTTGTGAAGAAAACGAGAGTTCCATGTTTCCCTTTACCGTTTCCAGTGAAACCGAGAAGCAAACGGTCCAGACCGGCCGGAAGAACATGGTCTTTTCCGTCGTCGGCAGTTTCAGGCGACTCTTCTTCTCCAACCTCTTCGTCGTACGGTTCTTCACCGTTTCCGTCGGGGTTTTTAACGAACCAGGTTTATGACGGTGACTTGTTTTGTAGCGTAGAAAAGCCACCGTTGAAGAAGCCAAAAAAGAATCCATCAGCAGAGAACGGTTCAGGCCGTCGGTGTACTCATTGTCAGGTTCAAAAAACACCCCAGTGGCGAGCCGGTCCATTGGGTCCAAAAACTTTGTGCAACGCTTGTGGTGTTAGATACAAATCCGGTCGGCTTTTTCCTGAGTATAGACCGGCTTGTAGTCCAACTTTTTCTCTAGAAGTTCACTCAAATAGCCACCGGAAAGTTTTGGAGATGCGGCGGAAGAAGGAAACCGGTGAGGTTATTGACTCCGGTTTAGCTTCTATGATATCAACTTGTTGAAATGAAAGAAGCCGGTTCAGTTGAAAAAGCGGTCTAGTAGGTCTAGCTCGGTTGCGGTTTAAATGTGAAAATTTTGGTAAATTGTGGGAAGTAGGAAGGGTAGACGTAGAAATGTAACGTATTTTAGGGAGGTTATTGTAATTTTCACTTTTAGAATTTTGCTATTTTTTTTTATCAGTTTTAAATTTCTTTTTTGCAGTGTAAAATCTAATTTATTTGCAGTTTAGCGGTCAATCTTATAGAAACCATTCATTTGTTTTTTATTATTTTTATTTTTGAGAAAAGTAGGTTGGAAAAATTCAAAACGGTTGAGCGGTTTCTGACAACTCTTAAAAATCTAAATGCTCATATAATTAATTCATTTGCCAAATTTAGTACAACAACTGCCAGATCAAAAGTACAGCCGTGTTAGTCTTTTAATTTGTTAGAAATAACCATATAAGCTAACAGAATTTACATATACGATATAAATTTATTATTGTTTTTTTTACAAAGAAGGTTTAACTAAAGCATCAATAGATTTTAAATTAAATTTTTATATACTTAATAAATTTCTTAACACTGACAATTTGGTCAAAACTATTTTGTCAATATTTAACATATGCCCCTAGACTTCATTTCTTTGAATGTCAGCTATATATAATCACTAACATTGTTCTATTTTTAGATTAGAACAGTCAACATACAATTGATCCATCTCACTTTTTATTTACTGTTAATTTGCTTTAAAAAGAAGGTCAGTTTCTTGATTATAAAACATTTTACACTCAATATTGTCTATGACATGTTAAAAACTGTGAGATTCAAAGAACATTTGATTTATATAATTCCTATAGAATTAAATTTAAATGAGAATTTAAATATATAAATTTAAGCGAAGGGAATATTCAAAAATCAAGTTGTCACTACTTTTTTTTATTTTTCATTTGATATTCAGAGTTTATATTAGAGCTTCAATTAAATTTTGATAGCGAGAATCATTTTGACGTAACGCTCTTAAATAATTTTCTTTATATTCAAGTTCAAACACAAATATTTTAATTAAGAATATAACAATATCACTATTAAAGCATTCTGATTAAGTATGAATCAGTTTCACCCGTATACCACCCATGTTGGTATGTTATCACTACCTTACTAACAATAAAGAAAGAAAGGAAAAAAAGAGGGAACATTCAATGCATTGGTGAGTGTGTGTGGTAGTTTATCGTAACGTTAAAGGCAAAGGTAAATGGGCCCAATTCGTATTTACGTCATTAGGTGGGTTGGAGCCCACTAAGCGTGGTGTGGTGTGTGGTATATATGCTCACTTTTATTGGTGTATTCAAATAATATCTCTTCGTATAACAATAACATATTAAGTATAATTTTATAAAATGAATTTAGGAAGGATAAAATGTATACAGATCTAACTCTTGTAAAAGTATAAAGATTTGTTTGTGATACATGCTCGACTTAAGAGAAACATAATTCAAAACAATTTAGAAAAAGAAGTAATAGAAGTACGAGAAATACCACAGCTCCGTCTATAATAATTGAGAATTTCAATAATGACTTGTGACCACTTTTAATTCTTTCTGACTTGCTTCTATTCTTCTATCCAATTAAAATGATTCAATTTTTATTAACTTCATTAACTTGGGCCCTATCATAGGGTAAGGGTATTTTTGGAAGGTTGGGCCAATTGGGCCGTAATAGACATATGGCCCATCAATAGTGAGGCCCATATTACACCTAACCAATTAATGTAGAGAGATTTCCCATGAGCACATATATCACTCAGTTTTTAACTAGTGAGGTTAAATTCTTTAATTTGGTGTAAACATTAAATGCAGATAATATCAAAGAAAATTATACGCACCTTTTATTTAGAGAGACAATATATGCCGGATATATTGTGTATATGATATAAATTCATATAAGTTAATTATTGTTAATTGATATATTATATTTTCATGGTTAAATTTTTCTATTTACTTTTAATTTTTTTTGGACTTGATTAAATATTGTGGGTGTAAATAAATAATTTTGGGGGCATGTCATGTGGACACGTGAAATGGTGGAGTAGTTAGGAATCATTAAGGACGTGCTAACTGTAATGAAAGAACATGGGGTTCGTCTGCCCATAACTGTCGTTTTCTTACACTCTTTCAATTTTTATACAATCATTATTTTTGGGTAAAAAATAAAACATTACGCAATGGATTGTTAGCTCTGATATCTGATTTTTGAAGAATATGAGAAAGGTAATTCATTGATTTTGGTTTCTTAAAGATTTGAGTCAAATACTAGTACATTATAGTATTAATAGGATTATAGGAATTAATAGAGTAGGTAAGTCTAAAGTTTCAAATTTAATTGCATTAGCACTTCAAATAGATCAATTATAGAGCCAAAATATCTCCAAAAAGTGTTTTTTTTTTGGGGAAAAAGAATGTTGATTCAAAAGAATAATTCATCAATAATGAATAAAATATAATTCTATGCAATTCTGAGAGGGGAAAAGATCCCCTGGATAGAATTATTCTATTGGATCTAATACTCTGTTATTATCTCCCGCTAGTTTAACTATTGAAATATTTCTTGAATAACGCTTGAATTATAGCAGGAGTAATCTCTATTGTCGTACCATGGGCCTCCTAGAAGCTTGGCCAATGAGGCTATAATTGCAAGAATGTGTATTGTCCACTAAAAAGGTTGAAAACTTGAACGTAATAATTCTCTGGCATGGGTTTTTCTTTTTTTTACAATGTCTCTTCGAAAAAAGTGACAAAGAAAAAAAAGAAAATTCTTTCCTGTTAACATACATTATGTTAAATTATAATACTCATTTGTACAAAGTTTAACACCTTTCTGCCACTACGAATACTATTACAATTGGTTCATCTATGAGAAAACATCTTCTTAATCTCCCAAAAAGAGACAATATTGCTTCCTATTTTTGAGTCAATATAAATATCTTTTGGAACATCTCTTTAAGTATATAATCGAAGCACAGCAAGGCCAACAGCTGAGATGGATACAAGGCTTCCTATACAATATTTGATCACTTCATATTTTCCAGCTTCAAGTTGGGCCCTCATGGCATGGATTTCCTATTCACGTATCACAATATTAACAGTACTGAACTTTGGAGCTTCCCACTTTTAGTATTATATCGTATAGAGAGACAGTCTGAGCTAGAAATAACTATGTCTAGTGTAGATCCGCTATTGTAACCAAGAGAAAACACTTACTCGATCTAGCTTGTTAGTAAGGTAGGTGGTCCCTGTACTCTGCTTGGCAAGTTCATCGCGAATGCTTCTGCAACAAGTTGCGATTTGGAGTGAGCCACTACTAGTCATTGATTTATTATGGAGTATAGAAATGTCTTCATTATTAGCTAGGAACTCTCGAAAGTCTTACCCTCTTTCGAGATTTAAATCCAATCGTTGACCAGCAGTAAGCTTATCAATCTCATACCTATATCAGCAAATAAGTGGTTCACAAAGTAGGCAAACAAAAGTAGAATCAACTTTCACACAATTCAAATGTACCTCAATTCAGTACGCACTTTCTCAATATCATTACGAAACTTTTCAGTTTCATGTTGCAATAGAGAAAGATGATTTTCCTGCAATCAGAGAACTTCAGATATCAAACTCAAAATAAGTTTTTGCGAGTCTGGAAACATAAAAGCACAAGGCATTACAGTAAGCAATAATGATCAACAGTCCAACAAATAGAGTTTAAAGCTCCACATTGCATCATCACAACTTTTATGCATAAGATTAGGAGCTATGACATCACATCACTCACTAATTAGCTATGGAGATCGACTGAACAATTCAGTCATATGAACAAGGCCGAACTTTCATTTCAAGCCACCAGACTTTCCGTACATACCTTTAGTAAGGTAGCATTACTTAGATTGCTCTGTAGTAGAAGATTCAACAAACAGCCTGAATAGCATAAGTGGATTGCTCCTTGAAGCTAATTCCTCTGATTAAACGGAGGAATCACAGACTATGTGACATTGTGATCTAAGGATTCAGTGTTCACATAATGTCACATAGTCTGTCATTCTTCCAATTGGCAAGCTTAACTAGATCTTTTTGGTTCTTCTTTTGATCCGTTCATAACACTGTGGATGTAGAGAGCCTTCATTAAGGATACACAATCTGATTCAATCAATAACATCCCGGGAAAATGACTTTCCTAAACTTGGATATATTATTAGAACCTATCTGAGTAATCACCGAGTAAGTGATACTGGCGAGTTGTTTGGCTATATTTTGTGTTCACTTTCTTATGTACTTTTGAAATCTTGAAGAATAGGGATAAGCTTTTCTGATAAAGTAATATGTATCTGGAACTACAGAGATATTGTTTTGAACATACAACAACTACGCCTTACTTTTGAGCATACAGTTTAAAGTCTAGATTTCAAGAGAATGACTTGGAAAAAGGGTTATCAAACTACAATCCTCAACTACTGGAGTATTTTTATGGGAAAACAATAGGAATTACTAGGAGCCATATAGAAGAACTGTGAGAAAATATTTGAAGGATTGTGCTTAGCCATCTAAAAATGATTTTGAGTGAACTTCTAGCAAAAGCTCTTTCTGACAGGATTTTGATCAATATGGCTGGCCAGTCCTTAAACTAAACAAAGTAAAAGGAGTTAAGGTAATAGGAGGGTCCAAGTTAATTGAATTTTGACTGTATAATTGCAATCATTTCAAACAATAAATTCAGAATTGGAAGATTCCCTCTTCCGCTGCAACTGAAAGAACATTGCGAAAAGTTTGTGATGTAAGTCTAGAGAGTTCACTCAGCTTAGAAAAATTCCAACCATAAATGTGAAGAATTTTTATGAATCAATATCTGGACTAAGAAACTTAATGCATCGATTAGGAGTTCCTACAATGTTTAATTGATGTAGCAAATAGGAATAACCGCCAAATATCTATGCCTCTGGATCCTAAGAAATACGCGCAGAGCCCTATGCAGATCCAACTCAAAACATACCTTAGAATCTTTAATCATAGCCTGATGAGAGGGGAAGAAAATAGAACCATTTATAAGTGTCACATTAGGATTGCATTTTTTCACAAACTCAAAAATGAACCTATTTGGCTCCAAACAGCATTCAATCAAAATTATACATCTCCACGCATTACAATTTCAGAACCAGATTAAACAAAGGTAGATTACTGGTACGAAATAGGCCGAGAAAAGAATCAAAAGGTGTACATTTGTTATTTGATTAGTAATTATTCTACAAACTAGAAAAGGAAAAAAAAGAGCAGATTGCTATATATCACATGATGAGACCTTCTGACAATTCAATACTTGAAATATCTTTACCTGAGAATTTTGTAGCAGGGATTTGAACTTGGAAAGATTGGCTTCTTGAACCAAATCAGACTACAGAGACAAACACATAAAAGAACATTTTCATATTGGTACAACGATGGCACATTGTAATAAAACCAAAGACAAATAAATTATTATCTGAGAATCTCTTACTTTCTGCATTTCAGCTAGTGAAACAAAAGAATTAGCGATATTTTCCAAGCTGTCGTTTAAAACCTCAGTGATCGCAGATGTTATTGCCTCTGCCTGCTTTGAAGGTACACCTTGTGCTTCTAATCTACGAACCTGTCAACATACCAACTTCCTAATTATAACAACAACAACTCAAATCAATTTCAAGCAAGTTGAGGTCCGCTATAGGAAATCCTTATAAGCAATGTCGCTCCATTTAAACTCATCTCAAACCAATATTATACCAGACAAAAAGTAACAATATAAGTACTCAAAAAGGGCATAAATATATAACATCAAATTAACACGAACAAACTAGAGCAGTGCCTAAAATTATAAATTACAGTTACACCTCTCTGTAAACGCCATCTTCTATAACAACATTTTCACTATAACAACTAAGTTTTCTGTTGAACCAATCGTTCATGTTATGTTATATTACATAACATATATATTCTCTACAACAATATTTGCTTTAGCAGTTAAAAAATACCGAGACAAATGAAATTGAACAATGGAAATTACCATAGCTAATGTATCAACGAGAAAGGCACGTTTTCCATCCAGCTTAACCATTTGAGACATCTGCCTATAACCAAACTTGTTATGAGCAGAAGATTTCGACGAATACAAACTGTAAAATTTGAAATTATAACCATCGGCTATGCATTGAGACCTATTTACAAGCAATGAAGCTGCATGAACATTAATGGCTACATTGTTAATCCCTCCCAATTTGGACAAACTAATACCATAATTAACCCCTAATGGAACCACTCGCTTAACAGCAGCCATTAAATTTCTTCAAATTTTGCTCGCATTATCCTAACAGAAACCTGGATTTTGCGAGCAAAATAAAAATTAAAAAATTGTTTGATTCTTTCAGATACTAATAACTGAAAATGCAGCAAGGGGAACAAATTAAGAAGAACTTGTAGTCAAATTCGGAGTAAATGATGAATCGTAAAATGCATGTAATATATATATACATATATATTTAATATTGAAAGGTGTGGACTGATGAGAGAAACGCGAGATTCAAGCTAAGAATGGTAAGTGACTTGTGTTGGTTAATGAATTTTACAAGTTAGTTGTACATTGTTTATGGCGGAAGAAATTAATTTCAACGTCTTTTTGCTAATCCTACGGCTGCTTTTAATTCTATTTGTATGCTCTCTCTCGGTTTCTTTTTCCATTTTCTTTCTGACATTTGGAGTCCCAATGTTAAATTAATGAAGGATAAGAAGATTTAAAAAGAGTTAAAATAAACTTAACAGCAACAACAAATCCACATTAATTCCACAAGGCTAGACCATAAATAGGAGAAAATTTCAGAAATAACAATAATACTTTATAGTTATAGTTTTAATAATTGTATTTCGTATTTTATCATTTTATAGCTATAGTATTATTGTTTGCCCCTTTGTATATTTCACTTGTCAATATACAAGTAGGACAATTTTGTTATGAATTTTTCATAAATCGTACACAAATAAGCATATACAGATTCTAGTTTTATATCATCAGAAACAAAATTATACAAATCCTGAATTTATACAATTCAAAAACCAAATAGCAAAAATTGGAGAAACTGTACACAAAAATTACAATTTTTTCTTAAATTGTAGTTATAGTCATAGGATAAGTGTTTACTATTCCGTATAAATTTCTCGTATAGAGATATACCAGACCTTCCACATCCTTGAAAGATTAAAAAAAGTATTTTCGTAAAATTATGAGCTTAAATAGAAGTGTTCCAAAACAAGAATGAAAAAGCTATGACGAAACACTAAACAAAGAATGTCGAAATATTCTTATAGAAGAACGTTAACTATAACAAAATGATACAATATTTTAAATATAAGAAACAAAAAATATAATAACATAGATCAAATAACAAAAAATCATCAAAGTAATACAACTACTAATATGAAAAGATTAATGATAAAACATTTAACTATCTAACTAACCTTCTATCTCGTGAGATTAAAAAAAATATGAAAAGATTAATGATAAAATATTTAACTATCTAACTAACCTTCTATCTCGTGAGATTAAAAAAAAAAATTTAGTGTGTTTTTTCTATGTACATATGGTGTGATGTTAAAAGTTATATGACATAAAAAAAAATCAAATAATTAATCACAAGCTCTTAAATAATATTAACAACTAACTACACATTTACTTTCGTAAGTAGTAAATAATTAGAATTCTCAACAAATACACATTAATAAAACTCTCTGTCAAAATTACACATTTTAGAAAAATAAAATAAAATAAAAAAAAGCAATCCTCATCCACAATCCAATGAAAAAAAAGCCCAAAGAGGAAAAGCCAATTTTTGGGCCAAATTTCAAAACCCGCCAAATTCACAAAAGAAAACAAAAAATGAAAAAGAAGCCAAGAGTGCTGCTAAGGTTCTTCTCGTTTTCTTCTGATTCCTACTCTCAGAGATACTCTCGAAATCTGTGAGTTTTTTTCTTCTTTTTTTTTTGTTTTAATTCATGTGTGCTGCAAAATTGCTTATTCCCGTGTTATTTCTGTCTCTTCTATTTAATTATTATTATTATTACCACCCCTTCAATAATTCATCTCCATTGTTAGGCAAATTTTGATCTCTCCCATTTTTTTTTTCTTTCTTAATTGTCATATGTTAATGAGCTTGCTAGACTGTGTTAATAGTTATACATTGATTTGGAATAAACGGGATAGATTTGAACCGTCTCTCTTCATGAACTATCTTTTGGATTTGAGTTAGGCCGAAGTATCATTTCTTTACGTGATATCAGAGTTAGGTCAATCTATTTTTGGATTCCCCGTCCTCGCTCCAGTTATGCGTGGGTATTAGAGTGGTTTAGAGTACCACATTGATTAGGGAATAGATAGATGATCTGCATATTCAAACTTGGGCAATCATATAATGGTCAATATACAACTGTTTGTTTTTTTTTTTCGGTAGGAATGGCCAATAAACAACTGTGAATGGTGTTGAGAATATATGAAAACAACAAAGAAATTGAAGCATGCAATCGAAGATTAACAACTTTTTCAATCCCTTGTCTTCATCACCAACATGCAAGAGTACAAACCCATCTCAGTGTTGCATGGCTGAGTTCGATTATGGGAGGGTACAGCCAGAAATTCTGGTCACATACCAGCGAAGACCTCAAAATTCAATTTGGTATGATATTTGTTGTCACATTTCTCTTCAATTAATTTTTTCTTTTTTTCAGCCAACAACTGTTTAAGCACATCCGTTTTTAATAATCTTATAGTAGTTATCATTTCCTTAACATGTTCATGGCTCAGTAACATGTGGCTGATATATTGGTGGGAGGCACTGGATCTTCCCCTAGCTCATATGCCAAATATCATAAACATTTGTAGAGATGATATTGTCATAGGCATGGACTATGTGACTGAAACCATAACTAGTAACACCACACCCATAGATTTTGACAATACCAGCTCCACTTCATTTGAGTACCTCCACCTTACACAATATTTCTTAATTTTCTTGACCAAATTTAGCATAAAAATTTGTCTAGCATATGTTTAAAGCGAAATTATACACCAGAGTTGTTACTACCTATCATTAATGAACTTTTGTCTTTCCTCTTCAAGTTGTTTGCTTATGCTAAGCTGATTTTCCAGTGAAAAGAATGGTGCGTCAACTGGTGAAGCATCCAAGGAAATAGACTCGGAGAATATTGTGCCAAACCTAGGGGTGATGAAGTCAGGGGAAGTTCTGAATAAGAAGAGAAAGTATGCCCAATTCTATTTGGAATTGGGTCAGTCTGATTTTTTATTACACACTTGTACTGTCTGTGGCTTCAAGTATGCCAGAGGTGATGAAGAGGATGAAAAGTTCCACAAGACGTCTCACAAGAATTATACGCATTGTATTCCATTTAAGGTAATTCTGCCACAAATTTTGGTATTTCAAAATATTCTGTTGTTCTTGATGTTATAAAGTTAGTAAAATATTGAAGTTCTATTCTACAATGCTTTGATAAAATGTCTAGGGTTGGCGGAATGAAAGAAAACTTCAAATTTCTTCACTTGAAATTGGACGAATTATCCTGGTGCTGGACGATGACCCTCCTCCTCAGAAAAACAAGGTTTGTATATACTATTTGGTTATGCATGAAAAATCATGTTTTGACTTTCACAATTGATATTTCCCTAGTTAATCGCGTTAAGCATAGTTCATAGACTTAGAGAGTGTGTGTTATTGACAGGTACATGAAGTTGTGAAGATGATGGAGATGGAACTTGGAGATGGGTGGATATTGTTGACTCTTTGGCCTAATTATTTAGTCCCACATCGGAGCTTTATGTATTGTGAAGGAGAATTTGGGTTATAAAAGAACCCCTCCTCCTTCATTGTAAAATGCACCATTTGGAATCTCTTCTCTCTATCTAATAAAAGTAGGCTGCTTTGAGCGGTGCTTGGAGATTAAGCTTTCGCGGCTGAACTCCATTATTAAAATTGTTCGGTCTCTTTTCTCTTCTTTTCAGTTAATATTCGATATTATTTGTCGGGTATCTTTGTTAGTGTTCTGTCCGGTTCAGTTCATTTGAACCGGTTCATTTCACTAAAGTTGTTTCGTTTTGTAGGGAAATTACCCGAATTTCCCAACAAATGGTATCAGAGCCAAGGTTCTGTCTGAGTATGCTCTGTGGTTGCAGCTGAGTCTGATCTTCCACATCAGAAAAGAATTATTTTGGTCCTTTTGCGTCGAAAGTTTTTTCTAAGTCAGAGTTCTGTCTGAGTATGCTCTGTGGTTGCAGTTTCGCCTGATCTTCCACACCAGAAAGGAATTACTTTGTCTCTGTAGAAGCCTTCGAATTATTTGAATTCTGTTGTAATATCCAATATTTTTTTTTGAGTCTGTAATGGCGAATAAAGATCAAGAAATGGAGTCTGTTTCAAATATTCCACCGAAGACATCGGGTGCCTCGTCATCATGGTCAAGATTCTCGATGTCTACTTTGAAGTTGGCGGTTGAAATATTCGATGGTACGGGTCATTTCGGTATGTGGCAAGGGGAGGTTTTGGACTCCCTTTTCCAGCAAGGTCTTGATATTGCTATTGAAGAAGTTAAACTAGAAGGAGTTGAAGATAAAGATTGGAAAATCATTAATCGGTTGGCATGCGGAATAATTCGATCGTGTCTATCCAGGGAGCAAAAGTATGCTTTCAAGAATGAGACTTCTGCATACAAATTGTGGAAGGCATTGGAGGACAAGTTTCTGAAAAAGAGTGGTCAGAACAAGCTCCTAATGAAGAAAAGGTTATTCCGATTTGATTACAAACAAGGTACTACTATGAATGAACATATCACTATGTTTAATCAATTAGTAGCAGACTTGCTTAATTTAGATGTCATATTCGATGATGAAGATCTGGCTTTGATGTTGTTATCATCTCTTCCCGATGAATTTGAACATTTGGAGACAACGTTACTTCACGGGAAGGAGAATGTGTCGTTAGATGCTGTTTGTTCTGCTTTATATAGTCATGAACCGAGAAAGCAGGATAAGATGAAAACAAAGGCAACAACATCAGAAGAAGTATTGGTGGCAAGAGGTCGTCATCAAAACCAAACAAAAGGGAGAAGAGGAAGGTCCAAATCAAAAGGTCGAGCCATTGCCAAAGATGAGTGTGCTTTCTGTCATGAGAAAGGGCACTGGAGGAAAGACTGTCCAAAGTTGAAGAAGAAAGGGAAGGCTCCGCAAGACGCCAATGTTGCAGAATGCAAAAGCGATGCGGAATCAGATATCTCTTTAGTGGTCGCTCCTACAACATCACATGCAGATGAGTGGATATTGGATTCAGGTTGTACCTATCATATGTGTCCCATTCGGGAGTGGTTCTTTGAATTTCAGGACCTCAATGGCGGAGTTGTTTACATGGGTAATGATAATTCATGTAAAACAACCGGAATAGGTTCAATCAAACTGCAGAATCATGATGGATCCACCAGAATCTTGCGAGATGTGCGGTACGTGCCAAAGTTGAAGAAGAATCTCATCTCATTGGGGGCTTTAGAATCTAAAGGCCTAGTTATAACGATGCGAGATGGAGTTCTTAAAGCAACTTCTGAAGCGTTGGTGATGTTGAAGGGTGTGAGAAAGAACAATCTGTATTACTATCAAGGTAGTACAGTGGTCGGGACAGTAACAACAGTAACTTCTTGCACCAAGAAAGATACTATTTCTTAATTTTCTTGAGCCAAAAACCAGCTCCACTTCATTTGAGTACCTCCACCTTACACAATATTTCTTAATTTTCTTGACCAAATTTAGCATAAAAATTTGTCTAGCATATGTTTAAAGCGAAATTATACACCAGAGTTGTTACTACCTATCATTAATGAACTTTTGTCTTTCCTCTTCAAGTTGTTTGCTTATGCTAAGCTGATTTTCCAGTGAAAAGAATGGTGCGTCAACTGGTGAAGCATCCAAGGAAATAGACTCGGAGAATATTGTGCCAAACCTAGGGGTGATGAAGTCAGGGGAAGTTCTGAATAAGAAGAGAAAGTATGCCCAATTCTATTTGGAATTGGGTCAGTCTGATTTTTTATTACACACTTGTACTGTCTGTGGCTTCAAGTATGCCAGAGGTGATGAAGAGGATGAAAAGTTCCATAAGACGTCTCACAAGAATTATACGCATGGTATTCCATTTAAGGTAATTCTGCCACAAATTTTGGTATTTCAAAATATTCTGTTGTGCCTGATGTTATAAAGTTAGTAAAATATTGAAGTTCTATTCTACAATGCTTTGATAAAATGTCTAGGGGTGGCGGAATGAAAGAAAACTTCAAATTTCTTCACTTGAAATTGGACGAATTATCCTGGTGCTGGACGATGACCCTCCTCCTCAGAAAAACAAGGTTTGTATATACTATTTGGTTATGCATGAAAAAACATGTTTTGACTTTCACAATTGATATTTCCCTAGTTAATCGCGTTAAGCATAGTTCATAAACTTAGAGAGTGTGTGTTATTGACAGGTACAGGAAGTTGTGAAGATGATGGAGATGGAACTTGGAGATGGGTGGATATGTCATCAGCTATGCAAGGTTTTGTTCTCTTGCAATTTATGGACCTTATAGTAATAGAAAGCAAACCTCATTGTTGAAAATTTTGCTCTAATCAATGTCAAATCTCAACTGTCCAGCTCCTATTCTCTGCTACGTTTTATTTTATAAGCTAAGTATTAGTTACTTGAGTTCAATGTGGCTTCGTAATCATCCTATGACATTGAATGGTTGTTCTCATTTTGCTGGATAATATTTATGAAGAATTCTCCCTTTGTGTGGTGGTTATGTGACAGGCTGAGTTTGACTAGCTCTTTGAATGAAACTCTGATATATTTTTCCTGTTAACAGGTGTATATGTTTATATCTTCTCAAAGAATATCTGGATGTCTTGTAGCAGAGCCCATAAAGAAGGCTTATAAGATTCTCTCAAAACCAATGGGCAGCAGGTGTAATGTTTCACCTGAGAAGGAAGTGAGACGGACTTCAACCACACTCCAATTTGGGGGAGTGAGTTTCCAGAGAGAAATAGTAGGAAGAAATCACTCAACTAGAAGTCGTGAAGAGTCAGATGAAAGCGTCAGTGGAATAGTCTTGTGTGAGAAGCAAGCTGTATCTGCGTTATGTGGCATTAGAGCCATTTGGGTTACTCCCTCCAACAGAAGAAAACATATAGCCAGCTATTTGCTGGATGCTGCTAGGTAACACCATTCACTTTTTCAGAGTTATGGTTCCTTGAAAGTACGTTGCATGCTTAATGAAGTTAAAATCTCCTGACCTTGTGTCTCACACTTTGATGATCAGAACCTCTTGTCCCTTCTAATCCGCTGTGTTCTTAGTGTGCATGATCTGGTTACAGAGCCTATTATTGTTGTCAAAAGTGGGGTTAGGGTTAGACTATATAGAACCAGAACAATAGATTGATTGGACCTTATATTGTACCTTACTTAGTCTTCCAATGGAACTGGATTCTCTAAAGCTTAAACAGAAAATGCCCCTCAGAGGAGGATTGAGCAAGGAATTGACTTCTCCAAATCTAAAATGACTACTGTTGGGGTTGAAACTAGTAATTTCTACTTAGTTTCAATTAGAAAAGAAAAGGTTCATGTCTGAGAAACAAGACCACTGGAAAAGGAAGAAAGACGACTGTCACAGATCCAACAAAGCTAATTCTCATAGCTTGAATAGTCTAAAAGAGTGTCTATGTGAACTTGTAGCTGAATTCTTCACTTGCACTTAATAGTCATTTCTGAAAGGGGTCCTGGTATGCAAGTATTATCTTTGTGGTATGAGAAGATCCTACCAGTGTGCTCCATCTATATTGCATCACACTGTAAATATGGATGACTACACAGTTTTTGTGTAGTTAATTTATATATATATAAATATGTTACCTTCTCAAAAAGATAAGGGTAGTAATTATTCTCTTTAAATTAACTCCCTCTTTGCCATTTGCAGTCTGGAATGCCTAAGATCCACATATATTTTCATTGCTTACTATTTACGTTTAGTTTGAACTAGCTTCTCATTTTCAGGGAAACTTTTTGCAAGGATTTAGTTCTTAAACGCTCAGAGTTAGCCTATTCTCAACCAACCTCGGTTGGAAGGGCCTTAATCTCCAGTTATACAAACAGTCACTCATTCTTGGTTTATACACCTTCTGATGTGTAGTAACAACAACAACAACAACATACCCAATGTAATTCCACAAGCGGGGTCTGGAGAGGGTAGGATGTACGCAGACCTTACCCCTACCTTTGTGGGGGTAGAGAGACATCTTCTGATCTGTAGTAAGGATTTAAGAAATAGCATGTTGATTTTTTCCGGCAAAGTATATTTCAGCTAGCCTAGTAATTTACTGGATAATCCATCTATGTTCATCCGTAAGAACTTGGTGATTTATTTGTTTTATGCTTTAACTGGAGCAACCAAAGCTATTCTTACCCAGTATATTACAGGTTTAAGATAAGAGTCTGACCAATCTCTGTTACATGTTTTACACTGAATATATTCGGTTTACAATTTTCTCAAGAAAACATCCGATTCTAGCAGATGGTCATCTTGAACTGGAAGTCAGTTACTTGGCTCCATGCAAGAATTGGTTTTCTCTACATTAAATGCTCTTCTTTGATACCAAAGAACAGAAGCATAACACCCTTGTAATAGTATTCTGAGTATATGATTAATCTACTTGTCTGATTTCTACCCGGCAGCTCTTCTGTAGGAAGACATCAAGTTTATAGCAAATGTTTCAGGCTGTATACTTTACTGTTCACTATAGCACAAAATCGTTCTCTTTAAAGCACATTTTTTTCTTAGAAATTTGCTGCTGCTGTATTCGAACAGTTGAAATTCTCATTGCTTTAGTCCTATTTAGGTGCTTTTATCTCCCATTTGTGTAAGCTTTGGTCGATAGAATTACTGTGTACATATAAAAATATTGAATGTATCATGTATCTGGTTAAAGAGTTGAGGTGAATGTGAAAGTTGTCCTAGGTCAGTGTCGTTGAAGACTGGGTACTGGACATTGGGCCTTTGGTGGTGGAGGATAACAGGACATTGTATGCAGATAGCTGTGGTCATGATGATTTATCAATCCTTGGGGCGTGGGTGGGAGGGGAGGACACCATTTGAATGCCTCTCTCGAAGGCTTATAAGACCAATCCTTATAAGATACTACAGATGAAATGTGGCATAATGATAAGGTGGGGGGTGATGATATCTTGTTCCCTCTTGTTAGTGAAGTGAAGTTGACATTTGAACTATCTTGGATTTTGAAGTTGTAATTTTGATTCCTTTTGTTTAAAACGTTCTGTTTTCATTCAAAGTTACCATTGTTGTTTAGAATGGTAACTTTCAGTTAGACGATCGACATTTAGTTGGTGATTCTGCTGGTTGAATGAAGAGATGGGGTTTTGTTATACATGTTTTCTTGGTATATGTGATATTAGTGTTCATGTCTGACAGACTTGAATGTTGGATTTTTGTGTTTTAGACTTTCAATAATGGATCTGGATCACTTGTTATGTGTTCATCCACTTGTATAGGGTATTGAAATGCATAACTTTTCATATGGACCCTTCTCTAGTAGTTGAATGATATTTTCATTATAATTTATGAACTGAATAATTCTTCAGTGTATTCTCGAAACTCATATCGAAGCTCGTCCAGAAGTTACATTTTCCTAATCTAACTCTACAACGTCATCTCTTTCTTTGCTTTAGTCCTAATTTTTATTCGACTGTATTGTACATGCAGCTTGGAGGCCCTAATTATTAGTATTATTTTTCTTTTACAACAATGTGGAGTAAAAGGGTGTGTTGTGATATAATTGGAAACATTTGGTACTCCAGGGGTCAGATTAATACAAATTCCCACTAGCAAAATACAGCTTTGCCTTTTTTCCTACATCACAGGAAGAAAGGATTGTTTTTTATAATAAATATCTGAATGGCCTCTTGCTTGTACTTCAGGTAAATGCAGCCACATATAAAAGATAGATCTGCAATTCTACATTGGGATAGATGCACTGAACACTTTTGGAAAAAATTTCATTAGTGAGAAAACAACATACCTACAACAGTCATTTAATTCATATTTACATGTTAGTACGTTAGTTTTATAGTTCTATGTTAAATAAAATAATTATACAGATCCGTATGGAATAACATGCTTTAACTAACCTTGGATGCACCTATTGTCTTTAAATCTTGATTGTTGCCTCTGTGTTGAAATGTCTGTCGTGAGTAGCTCAATGCTAGGTCTTGAGTTTGGTATTTGATGCCTTGTGTAATTTGTAGTGCTCAAGTTTCTCACATACTTATCACGAGCATCGATCACTACATCTTTTACTTTATGAAAAATTAAATATCAGATTTATTTTACGACTTAAGCGACTTTTGTTTGCTCCTACTATGAAATGATTAATATTTTTACGACCCTGAACCATCCCTAAAGTTCTGTGTGCTCCATGTGTCTAGTACACAACACACCTCAAGATAATCTTTGATCAAGTCTGAACCACCTCAAAATAACCTTTGATCAGAGTTTAAAGGGATAAGGTTGAGAGTCTAATGAATTTTATCACAAAGAATTGTATTGAGAGTCTAATGAATTTTATCACAAAGAATTGTAGTATAATTAAGGATTGTAAGGTAGTATACTAAGTTGATTTACATTCCCAACATAGGAAGCTTTGAACACTTAGCTAGAAATTAGTGTTTCACATACTTAAACAATATTGTGTCTAAGGCTTTCAATTAGAGGAAGAAAAACAAAAATTGATTTTTGGAGTTCTACATATGGACATAAATGTAGTACATATGGAAGAAAAAAAAGTATGCGACAACAATAAGTTAAGTGCTCCCACAAAATATTTATGGTGCAAATTAAAATTCGTGTCAATTTTTTTAGATGCGTAATAGTTTATGGGCCATTTATAGAGTTAATACCTCAGATGGTCACTCAACTATGCACTCTTCTCTCAGAAAGTCACTCAACTTTCAATTTTAATTCAAAAGTCACTCAACTATTTCTTCTTCTTTCAGAAAGTCACTCAACGATGAATTTTAACTCAAAAGTCACTCAACTATTTCCTCTTCCCTCAGAAAGTCACTCAATCTATTTAATTACTTTATAAATTAAATTTTGTTGAAATTAATTGTTTATATAACAAATAAAAATTTTAAAAGATAAAAAATACCATTTAGTGACCCATTCACCTAACCTGACCCATTGAAAAATATAAAGTGAATCATATATTTTTTTTAATGGATCGGGTTTGGAGGATGGATTACTAAATGATTTAAATGGTATTTTTTATTTTTTTATTTTGGTTTGTTATATAAACAATTAATATCAACAAATTTGAATTTAAAAAATAATTTAATAGATTGAGTGACTTTCTGATAGAAGAGGGGATGGTTGAGTGACTTTTCAGTTAAAATTCAAAATTGAGTAACTTTTTGAGAGAAGAAAAAATAGTTGAGTGACTTTTGAGTTAAAATTGAAAGTTGAGTGACTTTCTGAGAGAACAGTGCATAGTTAAGTGACCATATGATGTATTAACTCGTCAATTATAACAATTCAATTAATTAATTGGAGGGTCCTTATTGTAGATATCGTTTTTACTAATTGTTTGGTATGTCCACTTAGCTAAGGACACCATTCTTAATTTATTTTTTTATTTAATAGTTCCTCTGTTCAGACGTAACATATTTTTTTAAGAAATAATAAATTAAATGATAATTTTATCATATTATTTCTGATTATTATGACTTGTTTAAATATTAAAAAATAAATAGTGTTTAGTGACAAAAATAAAATAAATTTAAAAAGTTTGATAATTATTTCTTGATTTTTGAAAATAAATAGTATGAAAAAAATAGATGGAGGGAGTAGGTGTTAATCCTTGATTTTTATGTCTATTTCTAAATTTAGCTTTATGCCATTGGCAATGTGTTCTATTTATGCACTATTTCTCTAACTCTAAATAAATCACAATTCTTTTCTCCCATCTCACTCAAACAAAAATCCAAAAATATAAAAGAGCAAAACAAAAAAACTATTCGATCTTACTGTTTGTAGATCTGTTAAAGTGGGTCTATGATTTGTGTGGTTGCAACTTCTTTGCTTTTTTTTTCTTCTTTTTTTAAGCGTTAGTGTGTTCGAAATTCACTAATTTAACTAATTTTTCAAAAAACATTGTTTAGAAAAATGAATATAAAAGTTTTAGCATTTTCTACATTTTTTTATTTACTAATAGGGTACTTGTGTTGTTTATGCGTAGATCTTTCATTTAGTGCTTTGATCGAAGCGATAACATCTAGTTAACCTATAAGATGGCCTTGATATATCAGTTTACTAAAGAATAGATTGATAATTTGTTTTGATTTTATACATGGTATATTGAAATTATGAAATGACACCCACATATTACTTGTCATGAACTTTAAATTAAAAATAAATTTGTAATGGATTACAAAATCAAATTTTCCTTTTTTTCTCTAACTCTGCACAAATCGCAATCTTTTCTCCAATCCTCACTTTAAACAAAATTAAATAAATAAAAGAACAAACAAATATGTATTCGAGTTTACTGTTTTGTAGATCTTGTAAAGTAGGTTAAGGATTTGTGTGATTATAACGTACGAGTTATTTGTATTTGTCCTTCTTCAAGGGTTCAATGTCCGAATTTCAGGATCTAACTAATTTTGAATTTATTTCATAAATAGTTGAATATGGAAATTTTAACATTTTAGTATTTCGATCAAAGCAATATCATCAAGCTAGTTTAGTGGATAAAATGATCACTCTTATTTAACTCACTCAAAAACAAATTGATAGTTGATCTATTGATCAGCATATTCTGATTTTAAACAAACTATATAATTGGTATCATGAAATACCATCATAAATATTACGATGTGCTATGGTAGGACACCATCCAATTGTGCTAATAACAACCAACCAACGAGTCAAAATTATAGTTATAATCAAATCAAATCATTTATTTAATATCTAACAATTTGAACTTGATACATCTAATTAAAATAGTAAAACCTAACTATTCCACTTAGACAATTTAGTTGGTGAGTGGTCACTTAACAATCACTGTATACACGAACTAGCAAGTACTCATGGTGTCCTTTTTAAAAATGCCATCATTTTAATGAGATAAGAATATAAATAAATAAATATATTATGGTCCCTTTTCCTACTAATTATTTGACGTTGATATTCAAATAGCTCATATTTGCCCTAATATTCATCAAATTCAAATACATTTAAAATTGAAATAAATAAATATATATACAAACCCACACAAATACAAACAACCAAGAAATATATATTTTTTTTAAAAAAAATAAATTAAACTACTTTATCTCTTTTTCAGGCATATTTATTTTCTTTAGGATGACGCTATTCTAAATGAAGTATAAATGAAGCGTGGTGCAAAAAAATATATTAAAAAATTAGAATAAAATAAATAATAATAATAAAAAAAAGTAAACATGAATCCTGGCTTTGTTTTGTCCTTTTAACCGTCCAGTCTATTGTTGGAGTGTAACCGACGGTTTCTCAGCGGAAAGTAAACTGCTTTTTAGCTTCAATAGACCGACAAAATTTATATTTATTTTTAACATTTATAAATTTTTTATTGTATATTTTATTTATTAATCGAAATTTTATACTTTATTTTTATATTATGTGTTATAAATATTACTAAGTTAAATTTTTTTAAAGATTCAACACATCGAAATTAAGCGTTATCAAATATAAAATAATATATTTTTAAAAAAATAGACTAAAAAATAACACAAGACATTTAAATTTAATAAAGTCTCTCAAATATGTAAAAAATATTTTTTACTTTTTTTATCCCTCCCCACTCCCGAGTCATCCGCTCATCCCTAAATTAGGGACTCTAAGTAGGCGCTTGGTCATGTAATATCATATCATAATATGGAATCAACGTTTGAATGTGCGATTTTATGGTGATTCCATATAATGAGATGTGATTTCATATTCTTTAAAAACCATGATATGAGAATTCCATATCATGATTTGAGATATTTTTTACAAAAGATGATCCACAAGTTTATATTTTGTTAAAATAACCCCACATTTATATCTACCTGATCATTTATTTCATATGTAAATTAAATTTAATTTATACTCTTACTTTTTAAAATTTATTACTCTCGCCGACATAAAATTTATTATTATCACCACATATAATCACTTTAACTCACACCAATCGATTGTTGAGTGATAAATTTGTTCTCTTCATTTACTCTAAAACCTAATTTATTACTTCTACCGTTTTGTATTTATTACAATTCAAAGTAACAATGTTAATTCGTCTTCTCGGTCACATGATCGAGAAATGAAAGTTCAACGGGAGGAAATTGTCCGTACTATGTAAGAGGATTATATTAAAGATTAGTACACTACATTTAATGTTCAATTTTTTTTTAATTGAATTAAAGTTAGATAAAAGATTTACTTAAATGGAGAACTAATAGTTATGTAATAATTTATTATGAGATTTTATAAATTTTTATTTATTTGGTAAGATTGAATAAACAATTGAGGTTATTTTAATAGTTTACAACTTATATGATTCTTATGTTTATGAGAAAATATACAACACAAAACTTTAATATCACATGTCCAAACAAAACTTCAATTTCATATTATGATATCATATCATGATTCCACATCGTGATACTATATCGCATGGTCAAACGGGCGCTAATACTCTACTCCCACCCCTTAATAAAAGTAATAATTTTGCTAAGTTACATAAAAAAAAATAATTTACATATTAAAAAAACATAAATTAAAAAAATCATCAAATACATCCTAAGTGAAAATGTAAAATACTTCCAATTCTTGTGATTCTTTTCTTGTTTAACCCCCCTCTCCCTTCCCCCAAAAGATAATGAATTGTAGAAAAACCAGTGGGTGGAAATAGTTGAAGTAGCTACAAACCAAATATTATGGGGACATAATAGGAGTTATGTTAGAGGAGTGGACCTCGAAGATGGTGGTGAATCGATATATATTTATTAAAATTTTGTTTGATACGAAATTACTTTTATTGTGAAATATTATATTTTTGATGTATATAATATAATATAAACTTAAATTTAATCGAATTTAAAAGTGGATAGCAGAAGGGAGAGAATTTTTCTTTTTTAAAAATGCTAGAGAGTCACATTTTTCTCTACATGTGAATTTTAACTGACAGTGTCCTCTTTTGTCTTCTGTCGGCGCTTATTTGCTTTCACTTTCGTTCGACTCATCCAATCCTTGCTCTTCATTTTTCCTCTCCCGTGACCCTTCCTACCTTTTTGCAACCACTAATATTTTATTTTAACATTATTCTCTTATTAATTTAATATATATAGAAAAAATTATATTATCTTAAAAAATTATATGTTGATTCAAATTATAATACATATTTGCTTCTTTATTTAGAAAAGAAAAAAGAAGAAGAGAGTATTTGACTTAACACAATTTTAAGGGGGAAAAAATTATACTATTTATGTAAATATAGGACTTTTTCCTTTAATAGTACGATCTTATAACCATAAATATGTTATGAACGGGATAAAGATGATCCTCAAAGAAAAAGTTATATTATTTAAATAATTTTTCATGTAAATATAATAAATGTGAAATCTTTTTTAACTTTTTTATATATTTATATGCTAATTTTTTTCAGTGAAAATTCTAACTTCGTCTCTAATTCATATCTATCATGGCAAAGTCACCCTTTATCCAAAAAATGTCAATTACACGCTTAATTGGAAAATTATATCATAAAAAAAAGTTATTTTACATTGAAATATTTGAAAGGCGACGATTTCATTAGATATCTTAATGGTTAAAATGTAAGTTATTTATATATTATATATTAAATTATGCATAAGTATTTTTATTATTATTATTATTATTATTATTATATTTTGGTAACATTCTTTATTATGACAATTAATATAATGTTAGTTTTATAACTCAAAATTGTATAACTAAAACATATATAAATAATAATAAAAATACATAAATAATTAAAACCTTAGACAATTAATCTTTATATGAAGTAATATATGAATTCGCCTATAACTAACTCCACTAATAACAATAATAATTTTAAAAAGAAATAGCTACTCACCTCTAATCATCTATTTTTACAGTTAATTTTTAATTGTCATAATTTTATTTTCTAGAGTTACATTATAAAAATATTAATTAATAATATTTTATAATATTTTTTAATCATATTGATATGAAAGCAAAGCAATTTATAATAATTTTCATATAATTTTTAAATATATAAATATTTTATTAAAAAAATATTAAATTATAGTCAATCCAAACAGTCACCAACAAACTACCTCTAGGCTCTAAATAAAATAAAATAAAATAAAATAAAATAAAACAAAGAGAGCACTGTATTCTACTACTACTATAAATTCACGAACCCAACCAAACATTTTTCACACACCTACTGGTAATAGTAGTAAAAAGAGAAGAAGCTTAGAAAAAAAAAATGAAGAAAAAAATTGTTTCTTCAAAATTAATGCTGCTTCTTCTCCTTCTTCTTCCATTATTAAACTGCCATGGAAGCTACCTTGATTATACAGACGCATTAACCAAATCCATTCTCTTCTTCGAAGGCCAACGCTCCGGCTATTTACCGCAGGACCAGAGAATGAACTGGCGAGGACATTCCGGTTTAAGCGATGGATGGGAGATGAACGTTGATTTGACCGGCGGTTATTACGACGCCGGAGATAATGTGAAGTTTAATTTTCCGATGGCGTTTACGACGACGTTGCTTGCGTGGAGTGTAATTGAATTTGGGGAAATTATGCCGCCTGCTGAATTACGGAATGCTTTAGTCGCTATCCGTTGGTCCACTGATTATCTTCTCAAAACTGTTTCTCAGCCAGATCGCATTTTCGTCCAGGTTGGTTATTCACTTTTTCAATTATTATTTTTTGGATGGGACTAAAAGAACAAAATTAACAACAACATCAACAACAGAAAATCCCGCAAGTGGAATATAGAGAGGGTAAAATATATATTTAATTTATCACTTTTTACAGAGATAGAAAGGCTGTTTCCGCATACAAATCAACTATTTTATGCTCTGTTTCTACAGGGACTTTGTATGTTTTGTGCATGTAAAACTATTACTCCTCTGTTTTTACATTTTCTGATTATAAGAATGTCATTAAAAAAAAACTAAAATATTTTTAGAAATACGAAATTGTCATTATTTTTAAAAAGGATTAATAGTATGTTCGGTGTAGAAAAAATATTTTCTTAAAAAATAAGTAAATTTTTCATCTATTTTATTGTTATATTTAATTAGTAAAATAATATGTAATTTTAAACTACCTATATAATTTAAATAAGTATTCTCATTTTATGTGAGCTAGTTTGATTCGGAACAGAGTTTAAGAAAGAAATAAAGGCTTTTAAGAATAAAGTAGACATTTATACTTAAATTGTAATTTAATACAAAAATGTATATAAAAATAAATCGCATAAATTGGTAGGGAGTGTAATGTAAGGCAAGTGGGAGGAGTGTGGTGAGGATGAGAAATAATGGTGGAAATTGCACCGTCGAATGAAAATGAAATGTGATGGGAGAGGATAGAGAAACAATTAATAATATGAAATTTATTTTCTCTATTTTTTCAATAAATAATCTTTAATACTTAGTTAATTAAACATGAAAATATTAAAACTATTTTCTAAAAAATAAACTCAAAAAGTAAATAAGTTCTACGTGAAATGAAACAGATGGAGTACATACGTCACTAAGTGACATTGATTAGCTTAATAAGTGGTTTAAAGTGCTTAATAAAGTGACTTTGAGCTGGACATTGATGGTACGAGCAGCTTGTTTTAAACATAGAATTTAAATAATTTTTAAAAAAAATTATAACTTTAAATTAAAGATCTATAAATTGTATTAAAACATCTTTTATATTACGTGGATTATTATAATTAAAAAATTATTAAAAGAAAAAAATAACTTAATAGCATTTTAAAAAGTCCTTGCTAGGATTATGAACATTAATCTCTCATGACTTTTGTTAACTGTATTAACGGTTAGATCACACTTTTAATGCTTTGAGTTGATAAATAGTCATTGAGAGAAACTAATAAAAAACGTATCATTTTGTTAGTATGGACGAAAGTTTCACACAGAATAATACGTAATAAACTGACAGTTGATATGGTTTAGACAATTTTACTCTTATGAATTAGCTTTTAGAATTAAATTAGACGTGTCGTATTTTTAAGATTTTGAATAATTTGGTGGGAAAAAAACTTGATTTGTTTAAGAATCGGTTGGATGTATAAAGGAGTGTTGCAGTAGCAGGTATAGTGGTTCTGATAAAGAGAAACATGTACGTTGATAAAATGATGGGTTGGTTGAAATTTATTCTTCGAATGGATGTGTTTGTTGGTTTCTCTTTTGGGTCATACGGCGCCAAAGTTTTGGTTTTCACCATAATTTTACGGACACATTATCATTTTTTTAAAATGGTTAAAGTCAATAATGAATAGCTATATTTATATTTTTTTATATTGAGGGAAAAAAAAGGAACTAGATGAACATATTCTTTCTATTTCAAAATAATCGCCATTTTATTAAAATGATTTTGCTTTAAGTGTTATTTTAAAAATTTAACATGATATATATGTGTGTGTGCGTTTTTTCCATTATAACTTTATACTCCTTATCTTAATAGTGATTAATTCTCAAAATAATATAGTTAAATAGAAATAATTTAATAAATTATTTATTATATTTATTAATTTCTTAATAGATGTAAATATTATTGTCCTATATAACCTTAAACCTCATTGCGTGGAACTTTTCTGTCTTTTCAATTTTGTAATCTTAGTTTTTTTTGGGGGGGTTTAGTGTTATCCTTTCGATATTTGCATACGCAACAAAGCATGTTCCTATGCATAATTTAGGGACATAGCTAGGATATTAGCGTGAGTATTCAGTAATTTTTGTTCAAACGTCTTTATCTTTTATTATAAAAAATATAGGTTAGTATGGAGCTATACATAGATATATAACTTGTCGTACATTTTTAATTATAAAAAGTATAGGTTAGTATGGAGCTATACATAGATATACAACATGTCGTGCTCAAAGCACGTGAACCTATAATGTTGGTCCTACGTTGCGAATGTTGTATTTTTCTTGGTCAAGATCAATTGTCCCTCCCTATAAGCTTCCCTACTTTATCCTCTTTATGATTCAAATTTGTAATCTAAATAATTGAAAACGAAAGAATAATTATTATTTGAACAATTCTCTGTGATCCACTATGATTTTATTTAAAAAATAATTACACAGTTTATAAAGATGAGTTTAATTGTTAACTCTGAAACTAGTTTAGAATATTTTTGATAGTTTTAAGTAAAAACTTGATATCATTTTTGGTCTCTCAACCATCGGTTAATTCTTATTTTAATTAGCCTTTGTATATATAATCTTCCATTATTTGAAAATTTCACTTTCGAACCATTTGTATGTGACTCTTCACAAAAAATTCAGAATTCTCTATTGTTTCACTATTTTTAATTACCCATATTTAAGGGTGATATACTTCTATATAACATATACATAAAGGGACTAAAATCATACACTTAAACTAATAAAAGGTTAAAAATATTAGATCCATAAACAAGTAGGACTAAACCAGAATATAACTTGTAAATAATTGAGAGACCAAAAATATGAGTATATAGTAGGTGTCAAATCAGCTAAAAAAAACTAGTAGGAGTATCTCATGTGATGCTTTATTTGTTTGGTTAGAAAAAATTAAATGGGACATTAGTAGCCATCACTTTTGGTAGCTGACATATTTACTTTTGGTATATTGATGATTTTATTAGGTGGGTGATCCTGTACTAGACCATGACTGTTGGGAAAGGCCAGAAGATATGGACACTGCTAGGACAGTGTACACAGTGGATGCCCCCAATCCGGCATCTGACGTGGCCGGAGAGACTGCAGCTGCCCTGGCAGCTGCATCTATAGCTTTCCGGCCCTCGGATCCCGGATACGCGGAGACACTTTTGAGAACATCCACAAGAGTGTTTGATTTTGCAGATAGGAACCGTGGAGCTTACAGTGATAATGACAATATTAGAGAAGGAGTTTGTCCATATTATTGTGATTTTGATGGATATCAGGCAAGCATTCTTCATCTCATACAAACTATTTAATTAACTCATCATAGAAGATAATTTTGACCAACATACCATAATTATTTTTAACTCTACTTCTATATTAAGAAAAAAGAAAAATAACTTAATACTAAATTTTTTCAACAAAATAAATAAGGATGACTTTGTAAACTATGTAAGTTATTATTTTTCTAAAAGGGTTGAAATGATTAGCAACATTTATTTTAGGAGAGAAAGAACAATCAAGTATGTCTTTTTTTAAGGGGTACAAAAAAAAAAAAGGACAAATAATATGGACCTAAAGAAATAAAGTGTAATCTTTCGGAGGTACATTGAGTTAGACCTCATTTGGATTGATTTTTAAAAAATAGTTTTTAATTTATAAATAAAAAATAGGGAGAAATCTACTTTTGGTATTTAATCTATTTTAGTTATTTAGAACTTATTTTAAGTTATTCTTTTTATCTTGTCAAACACTTTCTAACTTATTTAAAGTCATGTTTTGACGTATTTTAAATTATTTTATATTTATCACACTCTCAAAAATAAAAAATAGACTCAAAAATAAATTTAATAAACTTTTAAGTTAATTTAAACACGTATTACTTGGTTACCCTTGGACTCTAGAGAGTTAATTCACATGAATTAAGGAATTTTTTTAAAAATACTTTTAAGCAGCAATTAGTTTTTGTCCAAGTCTTTAAAAATTTCTCTTTTCTTTTCTCAGTAGCTCTTTAGGAAAAAACTTTTAGCTTTTGAAAAACAACTTCTAGCACTCCAGAAAAAACAGTAGCACGGAAAAATAAGCTTAACCAAACAAGCTAGTTTAATATCATAAGATTAAATAATTTTATTTACTTTGTTAAATTTTATGTCAAATTAAAATCACACGAACAAAATTGATGTTAACATTATATATATCTAATTCAAGTGTTTGAACAATAATGGTTAGGATGAATTGTTGTGGGGAGCAGCGTGGCTAAGAAGGGCTACGCAAGAAGATGATTATCTAAGTTACATACAAGAAAATCGGCAGACACTTGGTGCGGATGACAATATTAATGAATTTGGATGGGATAATAAACACGCAGGCCTAAATGTTCTTGTTTCCAAGGTCAGATTCAAATTTTTATTTTTATCATACCAAACGCATCAAATAACAATAAGTTAGACAGTTGTCATCCACATATTGTAATCGACCATAGAGTATAATGCAGAGATTAATAATGCAGGAAGTGTTGGATGGGACTACGTACTCCCTTCAATCTTATAAATCATCAGCAGATAGCTTTATGTGTACATTAATCCCAGAATCATCATCTTCCCATATACAATACTCTCCTGGTGGACTAATTTACAAGCCTGGTGGAAGCAATTTACAACATGCCACAACAATCACATTCCTACTACTAGTCTATGCAAATTACTTAGAAAAATCATCACAAATATTGAATTGTGGTACTATAAGTGTTAGTCCATCGATGCTTCGAAAAATTGGTAAGAGACAAGTTGATTACATTTTAGGTGAAAATCCTAAAGGTATATCATACATGGTTGGTTATAGTAATTATTATCCTCAAAAAATTCATCATCGCGGATCGACTATTCCATCGATCAAAGATCATCCTCAGGTCATTGGATGCAATGAGGGCTCGATTTATTTTAACTCATCGCAGCCTAATCCTAATGTTTTAGTTGGTGCAATTGTTGGTGGTCCTGGAGAAGATGATGTTTATGATGATAATAGAGATGAATTTCGTAAATCTGAGCCAACTACTTATATTAATGCACCATTTGTTGGTGCACTTGCTTATTTTGCAGCTAATCCTAACGTTAATTAGATGATCACCATACCTAATTAAATATTATGGTGATGAATTGTATATATAATTAAATAGTCTCTCATCTTGCACATGCAAAGAAGGAAGAGGATTTTTTTTTTTGGTTGTTAATTTGGATTTTAAATGATGTGAGAATGTATTGTCACAATGACTTATTGTGACATTTTATTATAGAGAGTGAGTATATTATTATTAAGTTGTTCAAGTTTTTAACATGTAAAAATCTTGCATGTTTGCTTTTATTTTGGAAAAAGAATGTAAAGGAAACATTCTTTAGCCATGAAATTATGTTGTTAATTTTGATGAATGTAAGGCTATTTTGCAATTGAAATAGTTGGATCCTTTCTCTATCAATATTTTGACAAATGAGAATTTGATCTATTTCTATATTCTACATTGGTTTAATTTTTTACGTTTCCATTGTAATAATTAGTTTGAGCTTTCAATCAAAGGAATCAATTATCTATTAATTGGTTATTGATTATTCAAACATTTATAAATGATACTCAAAACCCCATGCCGGTACGGGCTCACAAATCATATTTAAAAATAGTCTTATTTATTTTTTTGATTCTAATTTATGTAACATATATTTATCTTTTAGACAGTTATAAAAGATGATAAATTTTCTTATTGATAATATTTAATAATATTATTAATATTTTATCGATGTTGCTCTCACATATTTGACAAAAAAAAATACTTTCATTGACGTGGCTGAATTAATAGTAATAAGACATATGTAAAGTAACTTTAAATTTTAAAAGATAGATGATAAAATTCTAAAAGTATATTAAACAAATCAATAAAAAGATTTTGAAATTTCAAATATATCATTGTCATGAAGTAAATATGTCAACAAACCTCTTCTATTGATGGTGATTATTATTAATAATAATATGCAAATGCAGAGAATTCATTTCAATTTGCAATTTTCTTTTTAGTATTTGGTCAAAAGGAAAAGGAAGAAATAAAAAAAGCAAGATAGAGAAATCACACACACATATTAAATGGCAAGGGATGGGGCAGATAGAGACGCATGGGCATTCATTTCTCAATAAGGTTATTAAATATTTGTCAATAAGGTCCTTATTAAATTGATGATTAAAGGTCAAGAAGATATACGAAATATTAAAATAAAATACTCTTTTTATTTATATAAAAATGAGAACAAAAACAAATTAGGTTACAGTTGAAGAGGTGTTCTATCTTATAATATAAGCCCTATATAACGTCTCCCATGTATTCCATCATAATAATAATCATTATCTACACGTTAAAATCATTAATCTAAACATATTATAATTTTGAATCCTAATAAAATGTCTCTGTTCCACTGAGTCTATCTATTTAAATTCCAACACCATATAGTATTTTCTGATACATCCAATTCTAATCAATTTTTTGATCGACACACTCTTAAATTATATTATCTTTAAATTGATATGTTGACTTACTACTCTTCCCACAAGAGAAAATTACGATATATTACGTGACTACACTATATTTTATGACATTTCAAGAAGTTCAGTTCAAATATTATTTTGTGATTTATAAAAAAGGTATTTTAATAATATAACCTTTTCCATATGAAAAGGGTAAACCATATGATAAGAAAATATTTTATACATTTAATCTATAAATAAAAAAATAAACAACAATTCCGTTGTAGTCTAGTTGGTTAGGATACTCGGCTCTCATCCGAGAGACCCGGGTTCAAGTCCCGGCAACGGAATTATATTTTTAATTTGTTTTTTCTTTTTACTATAAATTCTTTTCTGTAATTTTTTTTTTCTTTTTTCTGTACCCACCCAAAAAAATACAGCCCAAATCCCTCCATTCAAAGGCCCAAATTCTTACTTCCCTCAAAAGAATCCCTGTATTCTAAGTTTGTACTTGAAGCTGAAACATTGATTGGATCGCTTTTATTACTTCTTTTCTCTTCTTTGAGAGAAACGAAACGGTGGGCGGTGGGCATATAAGTTTATGGGGTTTTCTCGGTTTGAACTCATAAATTAAGGTATCTTGCCATTTCTATGATTCTCTTTTTTGTTAAAGTTCAAGCTTTCAAGTTTGGTTTCGTTTCAATTCCTTCAATCCTTTTGACATTTTTGCTGCTATTTAAAGTTAGGCGTTTTACTCTGTGTTTTTCGTCTTGATTCGTTGTTTCGATTATCCTAGGTTATAAAGAAATTAAATTATATGAGGAACTATTGAACTCGAGTTTGAGTCTAAAAAACATATACTTGACGGATTCGGTTTTGTTAGAAGAGCATTGCATGATTGAAGTAAGTGAAAAAATATTTGCTTTGCAGAATGTGTCTGATTTAGAAAATGTGATTGTAAAGTATTCACTGTTTCATTAGGTCTCAAGTTCAAATTGCAGCAGAGAGGAAAATACAAAGGTGATTCCTTTGCATATGTCCTATTCTTGTCGGATAGTTTTACCTGATATTTTTTGTTGGTGGGAGGTGGCAGGTATCCGTGGAATTAGTCGAGAAGCTTACAGGTTCAAGTTTAACCAGAGACTATAGGTGATTTTTTCCCATGTGTCCTAGTATTGGTGCACGAAGTTATCTTGTACTTGTTGTTTTTGGTGGGAGGTGGTAGGTATCTCGTGCGAGAGACACCATGGTTATCAAAAAAAAAGTGCTGATTGTTTCATTGGTACATGAAAAAGATTGGGTGCTTTAGCATTTTTGCTAGTACTTCGTATTTCATGTATAAAACCTCTGCTTATTCATTCCAAAGTCAGTATGAAAGAATATTGTTAAGTTTGGACTAACCAACTACTTTCACCCTTTTGCTGTGTGTGAGAGAAGCTTGAGGTAGGCAGAAGTGGAAAGGAAGGGCCGGTAAGGATGCAAGGTAGGAGCTGTAGCAATGAGCTAATACTGAATTCGTGTTGTTGTGGAAACTTAACGAAGTAAAGGTTATACATTTATATATTAGTCATCATAGAATTGCATCCTTGAGGAATAGTCGCATATAGTTGGTTTCTATATGTGAAGGACCCTTTTGATTACTCTTCTTATTGTCTCTGAATATCAAATGACATATCTTACCAATTAAAAGAAAATGACATATCGTAGTCAAAGCTTAGGATTTGGTTTAGAAGATGTTTAACGTTTGAGCGCTGATGTTATAGTAAATGCAAATCTAGTGGTTACTCTTTGTCATTCCTGACGATATTATGTTGGCTATGTCTGCTGCACCTTCAATGGTTCTGCCTTTGGATTCTATCAAGTACACCGAGACCTTACATGATGAGTGATTCTTTCATTTGAATGAAGTTGCTTCTCTCTTTCCGTATGGTCAAATAGGGAGTATATTATTGAATCCTCCTTCCCTTGATGCTTCTGTAGTTTAATTCTGGTCTGGCTCTTAGTAGTGACACTCACACCATGCCTTTTAACTGATTTCATCAACTATAGGCAGTACTAGTCTGCTACAACAGCTAAAGATATTCGTCTGTCTCTTTCTTGCTTGCTATTATAATTATTTAGGTTTGATCCCGAAGATTTCCCTGGTGATGAATTGTTGATGCTAGTAACCCGCTTTTTGCTATCTTTTTGTTATTGAAACCTCAGTTTCATGACATTCGAAACCGTTCTATTGTGGTATTGTTTGAATTGCTTGTGCTTGGAGTCATTAACTGATGAGGGGATGGTATCTTGGATCCTATTATCATAAAATGTTTGTTGATGGTTCCTGAAGGCTTTACCTATGTACTTTCTGTTGCAGGGAGGTTGCTAAGGAATATGACTGAACTTCTCTCTATGGCCATGGCCATGGCTGTTGATGATGACATGAAAGATGACAGTGCTTCTCCGCTTGACCTCATTTCTATAGATAGCAACAAGAGTGGAGATGTGCTTTCACCTGAGGATGTAGCATGGGCTGACTCATGCCTCATTAATGATCTTGCTATATTGGACCACGGCATGGATTCTTTGAAACATGTCTTACTGGACACTTTTCCTTCCCAAGCAATCTTTTCTGCAGTGATAAGGAATGACTCTCCTCAAGACTGTCGTATTGTCCCCACCATTGAAGAGACAAAAATTTCAGGGTTTTTGGATGACTCGATTTATGATTTTTCTCCAACCAATGAACAAGAAGGGGACACTACTCGTCATCTGATTAATAGCAAAGATCCAGATACTTTTTGGTCCAGAATTAACTTAGAAAATGTTTTTTCTTCCACCTATAACGAGGACATGAGAGTAGTTGAAGCCTCCGATTCTGAAGTAGATTCAGAGTTTTCAACATTTGTTGAGGAAAATTTGGATGACGATATATTCAAGGTCTGGGAACTTGACATACCCGATGAGGAAGATGGACTTGTTAAACAGCTCAACAAAGCCCTTGTAGGAAGCTCCGTGGACTCCATCCCTCCAGCTTCTGAAAATGTTGAGGTACTGGTCAACAAGTTGGTTGATGATATCGTTTCTGGCCTCGATGACATGTCATTGAATCCAACAACTGATTAAGTTATGTTGCAAATCCAAATTCTGATCTGGAGCATGCTGCTTTAGATGCAAAGCTCGAGTAGTTTAAACAAAGCTTCAACGAATCTGTTTTGCAGCTTACTGTTTCTGACTTGATTTCTCGTAGAAAGAGGTTGGCATGTCTGTGCATGGTCCAAGAAGGAAAGACGATCATATATGCTCAGACATAAATTTGCAGATGTTGCTCAATGTTTTAGTTACTACCCCTATTTAGCTTGATTATTAAGTAGCAACTAGTGTAAGAAAACAGGTTTTTGTCCTTCAAGTTTCCTTGTATATTGATATAGATTACTTAGTTAATGCTTCCTTCCTTTGAACCGGAGTCTGTTAGCTGATACAATAAATGGGATTTTAGATCCGGTGCATGAAATTTTTCTGAGTTAATTCTTTCAGCCGTGAGACAGTAAGTAGTGAGGAATTTTCGCAATGGGTGAAAGCTCGTCTCTACAAAGTAGTTAGATATATTTTTCATTCACAAATTTTGGAGGTATACGCAAGTTGTTGAAATATTTGAAAGTCACTGTCAAACCCAATCCTGGAACTGAACCATGACCACTGATCACCTTGGGATAACCAAAACAAAAAGGGAAATGTTACCAAGCCACTCAAGGTAGGATTGCTAATCAGAGTCTCACGTTTGTCTACCATTACAATAATTCCACCTAAATCAACAACTTGTACACTGTGCCAAGTAGACAAACTAATCAAAATTACATGTCAAACAGTCATTGGTTGGCTCATAACCACCTCAAATGATACATCTTCAATTACACTTTAGCACACTTATAAAGTTTAGCACTCTGCTTGAGAAATTTGTGTGGCAAAGAGTGACATTGAGAATAGATTGTGCTGAGAGAGATAAGGAGATTTCTTGTAGAGAGGAAAAAATTTGAAGTAAAGAAAAAAAAATGGCCTCAGCATCTCTACTAAAGTCATCCCCAGTTCTTGACAAATCTGAGTTTTTAAAGGGGCAAAGCCTTCGTCAGCCTTCCGTCTCAGTGGTCCGTTGCCATCCCACCAATGCTACTTCTCTTACTGTCCGCGCTGCTTCCTCTTATGCTGATGAGCTCATTAAAACCGCTGTAAGTTTTAGTGTAACGAGTTTATGTTTTGTGTACTGTCAGTATAAGGAATTCTTACGCTACCAGCATGTAATTCTCCATGACATGCCTTATTTGTTAACCTGAAAAATAGAGTAATAATCTGTTATAACCGTTTAAATTGGAATTTGGAATATTTCTTCTTGTGAATTGTTCCATTTAAATATTCTTGAGGTTATAGTTAAAGTCGCTAACTGGAAACCGAAATAACTAGATGTAATAAGGATGAAAGGTGTAGATTGAATTTTATGCATCAATCAGTTATCTGTCAAGAAAAAGGGGAAATGCACATTTGCTTTGAAAAAGTTTCCAACTACGTACCTTACAAAATTTTGTTGCTAACAATGAAGTGTTTGTTATTTGTAGAAAACTGTTGCATCACCAGGACGTGGAATTTTGGCCATGGATGAGTCGAATGCCACTTGTGGAAAGCGTTTGGCTTCCATTGGTTTGGAAAACACGGAGGCTAACCGCCAAGCTTACCGTACCTTGCTGGTGTCAGCTCCAGGCCTTGGACAGTACATCTCTGGTGCTATTCTTTTTGAGGAGACCCTCTACCAGTCTACCGTTGATGGACGCAAAATAGTTGATGTTCTTATTGAGCAAAACATTGTTCCTGGTATCAAAGTTGACAAGGTATATTAACCTGCACAATAGTAAAGAGATATTATTGCTGGTGAAAAAAATATAGTGAACTTTTATTTTGTATAATATTGGTCTGAGCAGAAACTTAAATGGAATGACATGATCAGTGAGGATTTGTATAACCGATCACAACTTGCTTGGTTATATATTTGGTTATACTAACAATAGAAGAGGAAAGGCAGAGTTATATATGTTTAACAAGAACAAGTTATACTGAAATGAGATTTTTGTCAATCTCCTAATCATTATATCTGTTCACAGGGTTTGGTTCCCCTTGCTGGTTCAAATGATGAGTCATGGTGTCAAGGTCTCGATGGACTTGCCTCCCGCTCTGCTGCATACTACCAACAGGGAGCACGTTTCGCCAAATGGTACATTTGCAGTCCTAATTCACTTCGTTATTTTCTCATAATGCACAACGGAATTTATATGGACGATACCAAATAGTTGTTTCAAAGGGTCTTTTTCATCATGTTAGAAGTTTATATGCTAATCCATCCTTATTTTGCACAATATTGATATGAGATGAATTAAAATAGAGCGACAAGTCAGTGAGGATTCATATACCTGACCCATGTTAAGATTAATGCTAAAATTTTGGTAACTTATAGGCGTACCGTGGTGAGCATTCCCAACGGACCATCTGCATTGGCTGTGAAGGAAGCAGCATGGGGCTTGGCTCGCTACGCTGCCATTTCTCAGGACAATGGTTTGGTCCCAATTGTGGAGCCAGAGATCTTGTTGGACGGTGAACACGGCATTGACAGGACTTTTGAGGTAGCACAGAAGGTCTGGGCTGAAGTCTTCTTCTACTTGGCTGAGAACAATGTCATGTTTGAGGGTATCCTCTTGAAACCAAGCATGGTTACTCCTGGTGCTGAATGCAAAGACAGGGCCACTCCTCAGCAGGTTGCAGACTATACTCTCAGTCTCCTCAAGAGGAGGATTCCCCCAGCTGTCCCTGGAATCATGGCAAGTTTCTCTCCGTTTCATTTTATATGACTGATTAAGTACAAAGTTTTAGATAGAATTTTTTTGCCACATATCAGAAGTACCCTTAAAACTTAGGTCTTGAACATTCTAACAGGCTATAAGAGCATGACATTAAGGATAAAATAAGAAGTTTATGGTTACTTTACTTTCCCAACATATAGAATATGAATTTTTAGTCCATTGCTAGTGGTAGATGAATAAGTGAAAGTACATACCTTATGCTAATTGATTCAATATTGTTGGGTTGTGAGCAGTTCTTGTCTGGTGGGCAATCAGAAGTTGAGGCTACATTGAACTTGAATGCCATGAACCAAGCTCCAAACCCGTGGCACGTGTCGTTCTCTTACGCAAGGGCTCTTCAGAACACTTGCTTGAAGACATGGGGAGGACAACCTGAGAATGTGAAGGCTGCTCAGGATACTTTACTTGTCAGGGCCAAAGCAAACTCTCTTGCTCAGCTCGGAAAGTACACCGGTGAGGGTGAATCCGATGAAGCTAAACAAGGAATGTTTGTAAAGGGCTATGTCTACTAAGTTATAGGCACTGAAGTCTTGAAGAAGAGGGGCAAAAAAGAAAAAAAAAATTATGAGCTGAATGGTTCATAGTGAAGCAGAGAAATGATGAATTATCTCATACTACTGAGTTTGCAATTAGTAAAGCCGTAGAGAAGAGTATTTTTGTTTATTTGATTACCTGTACTTTTTTTTTAACAACTTCAATAAACTTTCTTGCTTATTGAGACTAGTTAGTGTTGCTTTATGAAATTATAAACCAGCTCTTTGTTTTATTATGCATACTGAATAATGAAAATTACTTATTGTGAGCATATGGTTTTCAGACATTTTTAAAGCAATACTTGTTGCCAATAGATGATAGATCCTATTCTTTTATCCAAGGAGGCTAAATATAGCTTGATCCCCTGCACTGAGATCAACTACTACGATCTCATCTTAAGCTAGCTCGGATCGACTATATGAATACTCACCGTCTATGTCACTCTGTTTAAGGACTTCAGTACTTTTTATGTACATTTTGAAAAATTAGCAAGTTAGAAACTAAGATCCCTTTTACAAAACTACATTGATATATGCAGTAGTTGTGGTCTTCATTCTTTAAAGACCTGTAATCTTTGATACAGCCTCACGAGAACCACACCCTAAAAGCTAGCTATTGAAGTTGGGTGGGAGAGCCCAATGCAATATACACCCCACATCGACTCCCCATTTAACCAATGTGGGACTCATGGCCATTCGTTGCAATAATATCATAACAGCCCATCCCAGGGGTGTAATGCAGACAACCTACCCTACTGCAAGTAGTAGTGGTTGCTTTTATGGCTCGAGCCCGTGACGACCACACAGACAACTTTACCTTAGCTCCAAGATCAATCTATAAAGATTAGAAGGAAATAGTGTAGAGCTCCTTACTATCCAAGAAATCTGAACCAGGGTGCATATCGATATCCAGATCCCACTGGCGTGATGCTTTGTGCTAATTACTGGAAAACACGCTCCTTATCAAAGAATCTCAAACTCGAAACCTGGTTACAGAATCCACAAGATCACCTAGAGTTAATCTCATAGATGATCATCCAAGAGAAGAAAATGTTGAATCCAGTCCTGGAAATGCCAGTCATAAGATTCCAGAGCACTCTTCTGCTAAACCGAATCGGACTCAACATGTTTGGTACTGGGGACCTTGAATGATTATAAAGTTTTAACAGAATTCAAACCAGATGAATTACAATAGTAATGGTGGAAACTTGATGAATAAAAACAACAATAAATGAATTGTCACTGCTATATAGTTCATCTTGAATCTGTAGAGATTGTTTTTTCTCATTACAGGAAATTACAGAGCAAATGCGGTGACTGCAGCCTTATCCTCTCTCCAAAGCGAGATGGCAGAATTTCTTTCTGATCCTCTTCTCAAAGTATATGCATGAAGTGGTTGAATAATGAACTTCAGAGAGCTCTTCACTCAAGAAATACCTCAACTTGGTCCCGGCTAGTTCAAAAGCTTCTCTTAAAGCTTTGACATTGCATAGAACTCAGCTGGGGCCGGCAACTCCAATTCATAATTCAAGTTTGAAATTTGGAATGGCAGCAGCTCACATCTACACTTCAAAAAGGGAAATGATAAGCATGCGAGAGAGATAGAAAGTTCATGCTTACAAGCCTTATAAACTGAGCAGTATTTATCAAGTACAATACAACGAGTTCAAACTTAGACATCTTCAGAGTTTCGCTTTGTTATATTTTTACATACATAGTCAAAGAACATGTATTGCATACAATGAACACGAGTGCTGCAAAATTGACCATGAACATCGTAGAACTGAACAGTTCAAGCTAGATATCTCACTGAAATGTTACATTTTGAAGTAAATATTCGGTACCCAGCTCAAGATGAAAATCTAGCACCCAGTTCATTATCTTTGTGCTTTTGCAACTCTATTACGGTTCGTTTAGTAGGGTGTATAAGAATAGAGCTGGATAGGGTGGGTGCATACTAGTTATGCTGAGCTTATTTCTTATGCACTGTTTGATTTGGTGTATTAAATGCCTTCACTATTCCTGCATACCCAGAAAGAATTTCTCTCTCTTACAAAATATCCTATCAGCCTTGAAATGTTTTTCTTGAGGCAAGGGTCTATCCAAAACAGCCTCTATTCCTCACAAGATCGGGGTTAAGGTCGGTGTACACTCTACCATCCACAGACTGCACTTGTGGGATCACACTGGGTATCTTATTGTTGTACTAAATATCCTATCATTATCAGTTGTCTTAAAAGAAAGAACTCATTCTACTAAGTGCATTCTGCATAACTCAATTCTTTATAAGTACCCCATCAAAAAACAAAATGATAAATGATCCTCTTTGATGCATGAACAACATTTTTACGTCTGTTACCTTCCTTTATTGGTTTATAGAACCAAAATAAACAGTTTGTTTTCAGTCTAATTCAAAACTGCCCAAGTACAATTCATGTATGTAGTTTATTTCCACTACCACCAAATCCATCAAAAATTGAAATAATTGGGAAGGCTATCCTTCTTCTCTCATTCCTGCTCTATATCCCCTTCCAGCTTCTCTGGAAATGAGATATTTTTATCTCACAATTCTTCAATTTCTTCCTTGCGGAATATGGTTTATTCCTTTTCTTTTTGTTAAACTTGTTACGCAATCCTCATCATGTAACTGCTTAGCAGCAGCGAGGCACTCAAGAGAAATTGCAGTGACAACACATCTCAGCCGAAAAGGTTCAAATGCCTCTCAAGTACCTTTTTTAACCCAGCCACCTTGAGGCGCACCTAAACGTCCTTAAATACTTCTTCAGAATCTGCAATTAAGTACAGCACAGACCCTTTTGCAGAAAGTGACAATCATTCTTTCATTGCTTATATACACTCTTAATGGAAAAAGGTGTCACAACCCATAAAATGTGTGACTGAATAGAATATTGCATATGTACATGCACATTGTAATTTGTAATGGTAAAAAATTAATAGTGCTATTCAAGATACTCCAAGACTTGGACAAAGTTGATAAAAGGGCATTACGAACTCAAATTCATTGAGTAGAGTACATACCTTGATCACCTCTCTGGTTCTCTTTTGAAGGGCCCATCAGGAACCACGCCGACTGACTCATGATTGCTACCACCAAGCATGTCCATTCCTTGTTCCTGCATTAAATTTTATAATTAGTGGAGACCAATAGCTGAACAAAGTGATTGACATAATACAACCAATTTGAGTAGATACCTGATTATTTGACGTTTGACAATGCATCCTTTGAGGTCTGGAGTTAAGGTCAATCAACTCATTCTCCATTTTTACGCTATTATTCACGTTATTTTCTACTGCTGTCATAGCAGTCTCCCTGTTTGGCTGGTGATTGTCTATCATAGGGAGTTTAAAGGGCTGTCCAGGCTCTCTCCTTACATCACCTTGTTCAGTAGATTGCAATCCTTGCTCATTTGAAGGGCCCAATTTATCCCCCGGAAACTACAGAAGGACATAAAAGAAGTAATAAAATAGACTCTTCCCTAAACAACAAGAACTTGAACCAGGGCTTGTCTTAGCATGAATTTACAAACCTCAATCCTCTGCCTTATAAGGAGATATCTTCCATGGGTTCGTTTACCTCCAACATGGACAATCATATCACATTGCAAACAAAGGGAACTTCCATCGATCTCACAATAAAAGAAAGCTACATACATGTATCCAGCAAAGAAGCAAAAACTTCATATAATGTAGCCATCTTGGCCAAAAGAAACAGGATAAGGAAAGAGAAGAAATGAAGCTACATACCAGGTGCATTTTCGCATATGTCGCAACGCTGGATTTTACTGGGGTCAGCTAGCCCAACTCTTACATGTCGACTTGCAAGCTTGTTGCACAAATGGACCTAATATCAGATATAAAGGACCGTGAATTTCTTTCAGTAGAAAACAGATGAATTAAAACTTGTGAGTCACAAAAGTGAACAAGCAGATACCAACCAAATGTAACAGAACATATGGACCTAATATCAGATATAACAAGGACCGTGAATTTCTTTCAGTAGAAAACAGATGAATCAAAACTAGTGAGTTACAAAAGCGAAGAAGCAGATACTAACCAAATGTGACAGAAGATTATATTTTACCAAATTAATTCCTTACAAGTGAATGTTCTTCTATCCTACAACATGTATATCATTTTTGTGTTCTCAAACACTAGTAGTTCCATGGAAGATCAGACAAGGGAAGTAAATATAGGTGAGACGAGGCGTGAATGAGCAAATGCTGGATATGGAGAAGTTTCCAACACGCATCAGAATATATAAGCCTAACTAGATAAAGGTGTTATGAAGAGAATAATTCCAAAGAAAGCCTTAACAGTCCATTAGCACCCAAGGGTGTGGTTTAGCGGTCAAGGAAAACCATCAGAAACCACAGTTTAAATCACAGAGACAGCAGAATCTAATGATTTCTTCTCACCTTGCCTAAGCTTTGGGCGGGAGTAATGTTACCGATATTGGTGGGAGATAGGAGGTAATTAGTGGAATAAACGAGTGATGAGATGGGCTGAACGTCACCTTTATCAAACAAAAAATAGGCCTTCAGTCCATTCAGGTTGATCAACAGGGTGGATGTTGAATTTCAGAAGGTGCAGTACCAAAAGGGATTGCATTGAATTGTATACTATAGAAGAGAAGGCATAGTATAAGTAGTAAGTACAAAGAAAGAAACATAGACCACCATATGCACTACATCAGTGGAAGATGTAAAGTATCTAAAAATCCTAGATCCCTCTCTGCACAACAAAGTGGAAACTAACAGAATGGACCTCAAAGAAGATAATTCCATCCCTTTAGTTAGACAGTTTGTATTACTTCATAAAGCAGAAACCCTGAGTTGGAATACACAAACAACAACATATCCAATGAAATCCCACAAGTAGGGCCGCAGGAGTAAAGAGAGTAACCAGAACTTATCGCTAACTCGTGGAGGTAGAGAAACTGTATTCTCAAGTGCAGCAAATCAAGTAGTAATGGAGGGAAATGGCAGTAATGAAAATACGGCAATTAATAAGGGAAACAGTACAGACCATCCAGACAAGGAACAATAACAACAACAAATTAATGCTATAGCCAAAACAGATATGGTAACATATGTCAAAAGCAAGAAACTACATGAATAAGGCTAATACTAAGATAATGAATCAACCAATTCAAGATATCATAGTACGACAACAAACGGACAATCTTTAAACATAAACAGCAAGAATTCGATCCATCAGTAACCCAAGATTTAGACAACTTATTCTCTATCAAGAACCAAGAAATCGAGTTACACTGAAAGATTAGAATTCGACAAATACCTTTTCGTCACAAGAACGGCAGAGAGCAGCCTCATCAGCAGCACAGAAAAGTATTGCGGCAGCACTTTCACAAACATCACAAAGGGTTCTCATATTTGTTTCTATATTTTCACTCTTCAATTTCCTTTACTCATTTTTCAAGAATCCACTTCAGGCCATTGATTCACTTATCATACTGTCGATTTAACAAAAATCAAAGAACACCCACAAATCTGTATGAAATAAAGTTTTAGTTTTTTTTGCCAAAGATAGGTGAAGAGTTAAAATAAAGAGACAAAAAGGGAATCTTGGGGTCTTGACAAGAAAAGAGAAGTGGTTGAGCTGTGTTAAGAAAAGAAGAAGAATGCTGAAGGAGGAAAGAGAGGAGAAAAAAAGAAAGCGTGGAGGACAAATGGGATCAACAGAGAGACAGACCCACACAAAGAGACACAACCAAAAGGTCACTCTTTTTGAGTCTTCAAGCTCTAATGTTCCTCATTTTCTTGTCTAAATTCCCTTTTTTTATCCATTATGTTGCCAAATTAGCATGTTAAAGTAGTTTGGTTTGGTTCATGTTGTTTTGGCACGCAGATGATGTTGCGTCTAATTAGCATGTTACATGGTTTTTAATTTTTTATGGCATAGCCAAGAACATTTAGGTCACTTCTTTGGCGTATATGCCTTACGGAGGTATTTATATAGTATTGGTTGATGGTGCTGGTGGGAGGTAGTGATTGTCTGATAAAATAATTGAGTCTTGGTGAAAGTTAAGATGTAGAAGTTGATTCGAACTATATAGTTATAAAAAGTTTAAAATATTGATTGTGTTTGGTTCAATTAATAGATTTCATGATCTGAAGATATAGTCAAGAACAATTTAGGTTGTTTCTTCAGCTTAAGCCTAGCAGAGGTACTTATTAGTATTGGTGGTGTTGGTGAGAGGTAGTGATTGTTTGATAAAATAATTAAGTGTTGGTGGAAGTTGAGATTTACAAGTTGATCCTAACGACATCACTATGAAAAGTAAAATATTGATTGTGCTATGTCCAATTAGCAAGTTTCATGATTTGATAATATAGTCAAAATATTTTAGATCGATTTGTCAGCTTAAGCCTTGCGGAGGTACATATCTAATATCAGTGTTATTTGATTTGATAATACAGACAATAATACTTTAGGTGATTTCTTCAACCTTAATTGAGCATAATTATTTGGTATATGTGTTAAAGAGAGATGTTAATTATGTGGTGAAATAGTTGAAATATGTTACTTAAAAAAAAAAAATAGTCAAGGTGTGATTCAACCTAGTTTAGTGGTTGTCTCTTGAGTGTCATTTTTTTTTCTTTTACTCCATGTATTATGGAATTGAAATATTAGCAAGTAGAGAAAGATAAAACAATTTCTTTTGTTGTTGTTGATAATTACATTTTTAAAGAAATGAAAAATGGCCTCTTTAGACAATATGTTATACTACATTAAATTCAAATTGCTAATCTTGATGACAAAATCAAATAAACCCTCCCCACAATCTTTTAGGACCCTTACTTTGGCCTTGTTATAAGTTGCCATTGTGACTTTGCCACCACAATCCATTCCCCCCTATAACCTTCTTATTCCTCTTGTCCTGCCCCCACACTACCCTAGCCTTTTGTTATATTTTCTATGATATGAAAGGCTAATACAAATTTCACAAAAATGAAATGATGGCAATAGTTCTACATTTGAAATGTCAATTATATTATTTTATTCTAGAAATGACAATTATTATACACACCACCAATTACTTATTTCATCTTTTGGAAGATAGAAAATTACAATATAACATATTTGCTCTAACATATTGTAAGTTTTACACTATCCAATTGCTCTAACATATTGTAAATAAGGTCCTATAAAAAATTAGTGAAGGTTTCAAATTTAATCAAGTGTATTTCGCCTCTTGATTTTGCCCCGAAAAATACTTCTTTTTGTCCGTTAAAATCTAATTGACTTATGTTTCTTTTTTCATTCGTTTTAAAAAAGAATGATCCTTTCCTTTTTCTTTTTAACAGATCATTAATTTCAAACTTTTCATATGACATATTTAAGAATATAAGATTAATGAGTATTTTGATATATTTGACATTTCTTGAACTTTAAACCACAAAATTCAAAAAAAAAAAAAAAACTTTTTATATGACTTACTTTCTTATTAGAGATAAGGGTCAAAAAAACACATCTAAATTGTTCCCTTTTTTTTTTAGTTTCATACCTAAACTATTGAGAGTGTGAGTTTCAAACCTAAACTAATGAGAGTGTGAGTTTCATACATAAACTATCATATTTAGTTTGAGAAACACACCTAAGTGATGAGTGTAATGCACTCTCTTTTATTTGAAAAACCTTGACACATTGCATTCCATATGAATAAAATATTCCACCTTGATAAAAATTAATTAATAAATTATTAATATTAATTAAAAATTAAAGACTAAAGTATTACTATCCATTAAAAAATAATTTTTTAAGATAAAAATTTAAATTATTTTTTTACCCACTCCACCACCTCCTCCACGTAACCGCCCCCCCACCCCCTCCTCCCAAAAAAATGATATTATTTCATTTTAAAAAAATTGAAATTCTACTGCATCCTATTTTACCATTTACTCCTAATTTTAATTTTAATTTTTACTTTTTTCTCATTTTGTATTAGATATGTACGTACATATACCTTTAGAATTTTTTTCTACTAGTGTACGAATATAACATAAATAAATGAAAAATAAAAACAAGTCTTGCGGCGGCACGTAAAAAATATTTTCTATATGTATATATCTAACACAAAATGAAAAAAAAAATTAAAAGCGGAGGGTTAGGTAAGGTGGTAGAATTATTTTGTAAAAAAATTAAAATAATATCTAAATAAGTGTTTGAGGGGGGGGGGGGGGGATGAAGTAAAAAAATACTTTTATAAAAGAAAGGGCGGTAAGAGAAAGTGATGGAGTGGGTTAAGAAAAATATTTTATATTTTATTTTATAAAATAAATTAATTTTTTGGATGATAATTTTTTAATTTTTAATTTTTAATTTCAACCAATACTAATAATTATTTTAATTTTTTGTTTTGTCCATGTGGAGTGTGATGCGATAATTTTTAAAAATAAAAGACAGTGTATTACACACACCATGATGAGAGTGGTATAAAAGAGATAGGTTTGTTTCTCAAACTAAAAAGTGATAGTTTAGGTATGAAACTCACACTCTCAATAGTTTAGGTATGAAACTCAAAAAACGAGTATAGTTTAGGTGTGTTTTTGACATTTATCTCTTTTTTTTAATCAGGTTCAAAAAGAATAACACACTTCTATAATAATTTAACTTCAAATGATAATATACTCTTAATGAAATGATTTATTGACATACAAATATCTATAACTTATCACTTATTTTTAATTATATAAATTTTTATTTTTTTTTATCTATAAACTTTATATCAAATCAAACTAATTCATATAAAATAGGACGGAAGGAGAATCTATTTTGAGTTTGGTGGGTAAGGGGATTTGAAATAAAAAGCAGATAAAAATGAGGTCCACAAGTAATCCAATAAGATGGGCCATGGTCATTGGACACGTGAGAATCAACAAGGGTGTGGCTGTTGGAGATTTTATTGAGGGAAAAGGGTCTGATATACCCCTCAACTTTGTCATTTGGAGCTGATATATCCCTCGTTATGAAAGTGGCTCATATATACCCTTACCGTTATACAAACGGCTCATATATACCCCTGCCGTTATGAAATGAGCTCACATATACCCTTTATTTAACGGAAGTTAAAAAATTAGTCTTAAATTTATATATTTTGGTTTTATTTTTTTAAAAAAAAATCATTTAGGGGTATATATGATTTTTCTATCAAAGCTCAAGGCATATTTTAATTTTTTTCATACATAAATTATTTTTTGACTTCTTTTATTATAATTATTTGAGTTTCTTATTCTTATTCTTATTTTTTTTCTTTCATTCCTTAGTGTAAAGAAAAAAAATTTAACTAATTTTTTGTCTATATTGTAATTTAATTTTTGTATTCGAAGAAAAATATTTGGTCATCTACAATAAGTTTTACAAGAATATTAGTAAAATTCTAAATTAGTCATTGAAACAAAAAAAAGTCAAAAAAATATGTTTGACGAGGATTAAATTTGCTCATAAGAGATTATATTTTTTAGAAAAAATAATTAAAATATAGATCAAAATTATTATTTTTTTCATTCCCGTTAGAGGAAAAGGGTATATATGAGCCATTTGTATATAAGTAGGGGTATATATAAGCCACTTTCATAACAAAGGATATATCAGCTCCAAATAACAAAGTTGAGGGGTATATCAGACCCTTTTCCCTTTTATTGATACACAAAGATTGTCCTAATTTACAAAGTAGGATCAAAACAACAATTCTTAGCCACATACTTCTAAAGTCTTTGAAAGCTACCTCTACCTTTTTTTTTCATCCACTAATTCCTTCTCTTCCAGGTCCCACCTTTTTCACGTTTAATTATAATATTTGAGTCAGTTTAATTCTAATTTTTTATATAATTATTAGTTAGTTATACTAATCGAAATTTAAATAAATGGCCAAATTCATTGATGATCCTTTAAAATTGACATTAAATCTCATTTAGACATGTTAATTGAGTGATGTTCATTTTAGATACCTTATATTTGTGTCATTTAAACACTTTTTGCTGACATGTCAAAGTGAGTGTGATACAAGAAAATCTAAGAATGAATCATTCATAATTCGCTAGATCATTGATACAAAAAATATCCAAATACCAAATCCTACTTCTATATACTATACTCCCCACAAACTAGACGGATCCTACAACGATAAATAGAATCCCCATAAAAATACCACTAGATCGAGCATCAGTGATTTCGTATCCGGTCAAAATCTTGGCTAATTGATCGAAGTGGGTAGCTCCAGTAGACCCAACTTGTTCTGACCTAGGATAATAAGCTCATGAGCTTGGTCTTACTTCACCGTCGAGAAAGGAAAGAAGACTTTCATCTCCAAGTTTAACTCAGACGTAGCTCCTTTCTTTTTTTTGGGGGGGGGGGGGGGTGTGAAGCAGTGTCAAACCAAATTACCCAACAAGCATTAGCAAAGAAGAAACTGGTCCGTCCAACGTCTCTGGCCTTGTTCCAAGAAGATCTCATTTCGCCCTCTGCGAGACAAAGATCTCGAACATCGTAGAAAAAGGTCCTAACTAACCAGTCAAGTGAAAGGAGTCAACCATCAAACCCTGTCGGATAGAAGTCTACTATAACTGGCTCATCTGTTTACCCGAGTTAGACCGCTAGCATCTTACCAACCAACTTCAGTCCCTACCCCCATCTTTCTCTATCCCGTCACGAGCAATCGAATTTTTGGTAGCGCGTGAAAGACTTTATTTTATTTTCTCTTCTTCTTCAATTTTCAAGTCACCACCTTCCACCATTTTTTCAAGCTTAAACTCCTTCAACGGAGGTCAATTTTTTAATCAAATTCGTTTTTAAGTCATTTTTTTCTTCTTCACTATATTACTTTTCTAAATTTATCATCACCTCCCTCTACCTTTTTTTCCGGATCAATGGATACCAACACTCATATTTCATATTTGATTTCTTTCCACAAAACAACACTAAAAAAAAAAAGAAAAATAGTAAAAGAAAAGAAAAAAAAGCACAAAAGAGATATAGAGTGTAGGAAAAAAAGACGATTTTCAATTACACCTTTTTCGCAAAAAAAAAATGAATATGAACACTCATATTTTATAATTTTTCTTTCTTCCTCTCCTTGTCTCCCTCTCTTTCTCTCTTTTCTCTCAAAACAACACTAACATAGAAAGAAAAAAAAATTGAAAACAATTTTAAAGAGTAAATTAAGAAAATTGTTGAGTATAGTAGAGAAGATAACTATCATGGGGGAGGGGGAGGGGAGGGGTTAAATTGATCTCTTTTAGAATAATATTTTTATTTTATTTACTAAATAAATTTTAAAATAATTTTTAACTTAAAATAACACATGTAATCATTTAATTCGTCGTTTGTCACGTCATCAGCGAGTGTATTACACTCTCCTTCAACTTTTTTCTTATTGTAAAAAGAATGTCAAAAGAATTAATGAGACTCTACATGAGATGTCTAAAATGAACATCGCACAGTTAAAATGTCTATGTGAAATTTAATACTAACCGATAAATTTGACCTAAACAAATGAAAAGAAACTGCTAACTACTTGAGTTTATTTGTTTTCTATTGAAATTTACATCTCTTATGAAGTATTTTTTTTATATATCGATAGTTAGGTTACATCTTTAATGCCATTATTTTTCTATGATAATTTTTTATGAATGACTCCACTCTACCAATTCATAGTGATGACAGTACTTCCAACATCTTCTATAATCCATCTTTAGATTTCCAACACGTGTTTCAATTATGTTTGGTCTACTAGTAATTAATATGTCATCTACTTAAAAAAATATAAGAACTACATTTAAAATATAATTACGAGTCTACCAAAGTCTAAAAAAGATAATTTAAAGTAGGTTTTAAAATAATCAAGTATTTTGTTCTGTCTGTTCATTTTTACTTGTTCATTTTAAACTTTATAAAATAATTATTCATGTTAATTTCCATGTTTTTCAGTAATTAGTACTTGCTACTTATCGACGATTTTCAATCAGCTAACCTAAACGAGACTAGATAACAAACAAAAATAAATTTTGTTTTTAAAAAAAGTTTGCAACAATTCCATCAATTGACTTTGAAATTTGGTTGCTACAATGGGCTAGGCCTTCTCAAGCATACTTTGCTATGGCCCAAATAAATTGGTCCATTAATTCTCTCAAAGCTTCAACGTTTTTGGATTTTATTATTTTTTCATGGACTTTACGAATATTAAATTTTGAGGAGCACGTCGCAATAAAAGGATGGTCCTTGTGCATTTTTTTCCTTAAGGTGAAAAAAAGTACACCGCCCATTCAATTTCTCATATATAGATATATGTTTGCTTCTTCGTGAGAATTTTGTGAAATATTCTGTATGTATACCAACACATTGTTTATAATAACTAACAGAACATTTTGATTTAATTGTCATGTTTTAACTTGATAAGAATTTTAAGAAAATTAAAAAAAATTAATCTTCTTGTTGTCTTGATTATACGTAAAATGTATAAAAAAAAAATATCCTTTTATTCTTGTCATCTTAATTATATCATGTAGAATATTTTAATTAAATAGTTGTCAAAAAGAGAAAAAAAAAATTCGTCTTAAAATGCACTAAAAATATATAAGGACAAATAAATGAATGAACTTGACTTTCTCCATCATTCAAAGGCTCGAGGACTTTGTTCGTATTTCTTAATTATTTACCAAATAATACTAATTAAGTTAGACTTTATTTAAGCAACCACCAACAGACATAGATTTAGTAATTAGTTTAACATGTAAGAAACGTTCCTAACGTGGTAGCCTTAAATGAACCTAACACTAATGATCTTTGTAATTAAACCATAAACAAATTTCATTGATGTTATTGCTAGGTTTTTATTTAAACGAGTTTTCTAAGCTTCATTTGAAATTATAAAAATGGTAAATTGAACTACCCCATTATAATAACATACTTAATTAAGAAGCACGATGTTGAAATAAAAAGAAGAAGAACTAGTTAGTTAAGGAAGAGAAGGGCTTAATCTTTTTTATCTTTTATCTTTCAATTTCAATGTTATAGTTTGTATATGCAAGTTTAAAGAAATAATATTTCCACTATAAGAGTATTTTTTATATAAAAAGTTACATATAAATCTTAGTATATATTATTGATATTGATAAAATTGATAAGTAACATGCTATCATAAATTAAAAATCATTAGTAATATAATTTACATATTTTTTTCTTATATAAATTATAAGTTACGGCAAAGCCTTTTCAAGTTTTCATTTGACTATGGGAAAAGGTGAGTTGATTATCTCAATTAGTGTTTCGAGGGTGGAGGGATTAATCATGGCATTTGAAAACAAAATGATATAAATAGAGAAAAATACATTTCTAAACTTTTTATTTAGAAAACAAGTATTATTACAAATGAGAAAACAAACTTTTATAATTAAGAAAAGGAAATATAAGTTGCACGATGTCATTTCATGTTAGCTGTAGTTGACTTATCTTTCAACACGCCTCATCTTCATCCACCAGTAGCCTCCTTTAATATTTATTTAGATCATAAATGTATTTGATATGAAAAAAATAATATTTTTTAACTAATATTTTTACTTACCTACCAAGTACAAAAATAAAAATAAAAAAACAACTCACTTATCTTGTAATATTATTTTTATTATGGAACACATTTTCCTTAATTAGTACCAAACAAGCCCAAGTTTAAAAAAGTTTTCTACTTTCTAATTATTGGAAAATTTAAGAATGTAGATAATATATACTTATTTTGTTGTTCGTCTTTAAATGGTGCGGTTGGTGGGGGCAATGGAATAAATAAATAGTACTCATTAATATTATTTCTGACATTTCCAATTTAACTAAAAAACAATAATAAGAATCTTTTTATTAGATTGTTTCTGGTGAATGATATCCAATTTCACCAAATGTGAGTAAATTGAAAAGAGTCTTTATATTTACTTTTGTAGAAAATTGGACCTGTCAAAACAGAGGAACTTTGTACCAATTTCTTATATGTCACTTAATTCCTTAATATTAAATTAAAGGAGTATTTTATATTTAATCTTTCTTATGTGTCATTAGAAAACGATATGAAATTTCATGTGTAGTTATTTATATTACACGCGTATTTGATGGGGTAATTTTTTTTAAGAATTCAATTAACAAAATAATAAATATAAGGGTCCTATTGATAATTGAAGTTAAAGTACAAAAATCATTTCATCTTATATTTTACTAATGCTATCCGTTATTTTGAGATCATAAAATTAAATAAATTCTGTTTATTTTCAGGTTTCATGCTCAATCAAATAACATGAGTCCATGACAATAGTAAATTGAGTCTAAGGGAGTATTATTAAGTAATGTATATAATTTTGTTTTTTAAATGTGTTATTAGTAGTAATATAAGGTAAAACCCTGATAAGAAATGGGATTTAAATTATAATAATAGAGTAATGATTTTTTTTTATACAAACAGTAATTTCACATGTTATCATGATTTAGTTACCATTTATTTAAAGTTATCAATATCAACAAACATTATTAAATAAAGTTACCTGCAATTTGAAATTACTGCTTTTTACAATCTGACTGTAATATAAACTTTAGTTGTACTTTAAAGAATGAGAAAATTGCGGTAGGTGTCACGATAAATCGAGCATCTTCATAATTATTAAACCATGTGAACTATGCCCTTTTTTCATCTTCTATTTCTTTTACTTTTCAACTATACCTTGTATGATCTTTAATAATAAATAATAATTAGTTTTTATTTTTTAGATCTGGATAATAATAAAAAAATTATAGTAAAACAGTAAATTTTTAATTATAAATTTTAAATTCAAGTTTTGAATATAAAATTATTCATGAAAATAGCTTATGTCGTTGTAAGACTTTATTATGTAAATTTAAATTAATCAGCCACGTGACGATGATACTGGGCGAAAATAAACACTGCAAAGCTGTACTGAATAACTAGACAGCTGAAGCGATCACTGAAGCGTGAATGCCGGGTTTATCATTATTTTGACCAAATCCTTTCAGCTAAATCTTAGCAAGTTATTAACATTTTAATTACAGATTTGATCCACATTTGGGAAATGAAAACAAATTAATGGCCTTGTTTTTTTTCTTTCTTTTCCTCTTGGCAAGAACTGAATTTTCATTATATGAGATACTGACTAATGTAAGTTTATTATATATGTTTAAGTAAAAGTTCAGTTCATCTAAAAATTTAAGTTGTTAAGAGTTTTTATTTATTTATAATTTACTTAATTGTTTTTTGATACATATTTTTTTTCCACGTATTTAATTAACTACGAGAAACATTTTTTGTGTTTATGATAACACTGAAATTCGAAATTAAAATTTCTATCTATTGTGACGTGATATTTATATCTTTTGTCATTATATATTATAATTGATCAAGATAAATATATAAATATAAACAATTACTTTTTTAATTTTAACACTTGATACTTAAACTAATATTAAAATTCAAATAAATTCGAATTACGTACTAATAAGATTAATAAGATGGCCATTCGGGCGTGGCACAAGCAGTTATTTTTGGTAGTGTATGGAAGTTGCTTCAACCGGCGAGGGCCATCACTACTCATTTCAACTTTTTCCTATAACTTCTTTTTCTTTGGTTTATACCTTTCAATTTTCATGATGAATCGAATTCCTTTTTTTCTTATTCTAAATAAATATAAATATATATCCCATTTTAGCTTTCTCAAAGAAAATTATTATTACATCTGAAAGTTATATATCCATATGTCAGAGTCTCATATGTTACTAGTGACACTTTGAATTCATAAACTAAAATTAAATTTAACGATCACGTTAAATTCATTTTTTTAATAATAAGTGTTTGAAGAAAATCTCTCCTACAAATTGATGTGGTAATTATAAATCTTTGAGTTGAGATCATAAATTTTAATTTTTTTAAAATTTTAAACTTTATATCAAGTCAAATTTATTCTAACCGGAGACAACTTGATTGGGCCAAATATTCCTTAGGCCGAAAGGAAGAAAGTCATGCCAATCATGTAAGTTCAAATGTTTACCGGTGGGAATGCTTAGTCAAGCCAATTTCATAAAAGTATCATTAATATTTCTTAATATATATATAATTAAATCAAATATCGACAAAAGACGAGAGCGGAAAAAAGGGTTGTTGGGTGGGCGCAAGGGGATTGAGGTGAAAATATGATATGTTAAAGGGTTAAAATGACACAATTAATATAAATATCACTAATTTGTTCTTCGTTCTTGTTTTTATTTTTAAGGATTTTATTTTTTTAAAAAGAATTTCTAGAGTTTTGATCAATGAGAAATATCTATATCAAACACACGTTATATGAAGAAAATGAGAAAATCAAATTTCTTGACCAGTGATCAATTCAATAAAAGAAAATGATTTTTTCATTTCTCTTATATATAATTTTGTAAGAAATAATCATTAATAACCTACCAAACCATTTCTTCTGGTTCTTATTATAACCATCACACGCTATTTTGACAATAAGTCGTACTAATTTTGACAATTGTTTTGTCTACTAATAAAATACTCATAGAATCGTGAAAGTAAATTACGAAGTTTCCCAATTAATTAAGTTTTGTTTGGTATGAGAATGACCAAACAAGAGAAATACTAATTAAATATTAACCGAATTAAAAAAATAAATAATCCGAAAATGGTCCTTGTTTTAGTGGACCACTACCTCCTCTAACACGTGTCATAAATCCATACGGTTAAAATAAAGCATCGTATTTACACACCGATATCCCAGAGCCACGTGGTCACGTAGTTCATACCCAGAGAGGGTAATTTTGTCATTACACTTTGTCCTTACCGTCACACGAAAAAAAGACGTTGACGCTCTCTCTTCGATCCATAAAACTGTATGCAGTTCCCAGAAGAGGAAATTTTGTGCACTGTGTGATTTTCTGTGTGTGTATTTTACGTCGTCTTCTCCACTGAAATTGTTGTTTATTTTAATGGAGAATTTGAGAATGGAGGTAATATTTACTGATATCGTTTTTTTTTTCTCTTTTTCTCATTCATGATCAACTTTATTCGATGCGTAAGGCTTCATCTTTATGTGCTGAGATTCTGAGAATGACGCTTCAATAGTCTATTAGCTTCAAGTTCAATCTGTTCTTTTTTTTTTGGTTGATCAGCTGAAGAAAAGGACTATTCAGTTTTCAAGCTCTTTTATTTATTTATTTTTATAAAAAAATTGTATGCATCGAATAATCCGGATCTTGTTCTTTTAATACTTTTTTTTCCGTTGAAATATTATTTATTAAATTGTTCAATCTGAATAAACATGATTTTTTTTACCGTTAGGATCTTGTGAGAATTTAATATCTACGTTACATTTTTGTTATTTAAATCTCAGCACAAGGATTGAAGCAGACCGTTGAATTGAAATCCCTTATCTATCTCTGAGGTCCTCATTATTTCAGTGGAAACAATAGAGAAGGTGAACAGTCAACTTTTTTTATCAATGTGACTTCTCTTTTTATATCAGCATATGTATATAAAAATTTTGTTGTTTGGCTATTTGCAACAATCTCGAACATCCTATCTTCTTGAGACTCAACTGGTGGGGGATTGCACTGGGTTTGTTGTTGTTTGTATATTTGTATTCTATATAGGTTTTGGGGTCCACCATTGCTAAAAGTTTCAAAAAGCTTCAGAGCTACTGTGGAAATTTCATAGTAGAATAGTATTGTCACTTGGTGCTGAAGCATACTTGGGTCCCAATGTTGGTCCCCGTTAAGCAAAGTAAAGTGGATTGAGTTATGGCGCTTTTTATGGAACTTTAGGTTTAGAAAAAATTGGTGTTAAGGTTTTTAAGCAAAGTGCTTAATCACAACTAACACATGAATTGACCTACCTAATCGTGTGGTTAATTTTTTAAATACTTTCCACGATTAGTTATAGATCATTCAATGGCTACTGTATTCTTTTAGCAATCACAACCACCATGTCTCAAACATTCTAACTGTCTTTTCCTTTTTCTGTTGGATGTTGGCAGCAGCAATATGAGGCAGTGAGAAGTTTTCTTCTTTTTACGCTTACCTTTGGGTGACCACTGATCATGGGTCCATTGTTGGCATTGTGATTGGAGTGGCTACAAAGAGAGGAGGGGGAAAAGATAGGCATGGGAGCTATTGGTGGGGAAGAGTTGAAGAAGTGGGAGAAAATGCAAGGGGCTGTATTGGGCGGTGAAGAGAAGATCTTGGTGTTGGTAAGGCTGAGGCCTCTTAGTGAAAAGGAAATTTCAAGGAATGAAGTTTCAGATTGGGAATGTATCAATGAGACCAGCATCTTATATAGGAACAGTCTCCAGGAACGGTCTGGATTGCCAACTGCTTATACCTTTGGTAAGAAAATTCCCTATTTCATCCTTTGCATGTAAACCTGATTGTTGTAGAATGAGAAATGACAGTGAGAGGTGAATTGAGGTTTAGATCTGGATATTTTAGCTTGCAAACTCCGTCTGACATCAATTCCTGGGTTGGGCTGTTATACTCTGCAGAACTATTTATATTTGTCGGCGTAATTTCATTTGTAGCTCAAGTGCAATTCATAAATGATTTACTGATGCTACACATATCTTCTTGCTTTTCTTTTCTGAGATTAGACAGGGTATATAGAGGTGATTGCTCAACAAGGGAAGTGTATGAGGGAGGAACAAAGGACATTGCTCTTTCTGTTGTCAGCGGAATCAACTGTGAGTGTTCCAGTCATATGCTTTCACATTTTGTTGCAGATTCATTGTTCATTTGAAAGAAAACTCACTGTTACAACTATCTAAACATATTATGCAGCAACTATCTTTGCGTATGGTCAAACAAGCAGTGGAAAGACCTACACAATGAATGGAATTACAGAGTTTACAGTAGCAGACATATATGATTATATGCGAAAGGTAATCAACACATTATATTCTTTGACTTGGAATGTTTGAGCAGTGCATGACGTAATGCATCATATCTTCTTTTGTTCTTTATTTGTTGCAAACATGATATTTCCTTCTCTTTTTCAGCACGAAGAAAGAGCTTTTGTTTTGAAGTTTTCTGCAATGGAGATCTACAATGAAGTTGTCCGAGACCTCCTCAGCTCAGATAGTTCTCCTCTAAGGCTGCTCGATGATCCTGAAGTGAGTTTCTGTTTCTTAGTTTTAACAGTGAGCAGATGAAGGTTTCTAATGATTTTGAGTTTTGTAGAAAGGGACCATTATTGAGAAACTCACAGAAGAAACTTTAAGGGATTGGGACCATCTGAAAGATCTCCTGTCCGTATGTGAAGGTAGTGCGAATCTCCAACTCTACGCTTTAGTTTTAATCACAATATAGAAGTTAGCACCTATATATTTTCTCCAGAATTTACTAGTTTTTATGGTCCTTATGCAGCTCAAAGACAAATTGGCGAAACTTATCTTAATGAAAATAGCTCCAGGTCTCATCAAATTCTTAGACTGGTATTGCCTTCCTGTCCATTTTTCCTTTTGATAAAGTTGGTATTGGCATGTTTTGTTCTCTGTACAGAACAGTAAAATACTATCATGGAATAGAGACGTGTGAATACTTCTGATACTTTTTTGTCGTTCTGTTTCAGACAATTGAAAGTTCAGCCCGTGAGTTTATAGGGAAGGACAACAAAACAACTCTTTCTGCTAGTGTGGTATGCATCAGTTAGTTCACTTTAGGATTTTATTGACAGTCTCTTCATGGACGCCTGAGTTGCTGATGGCAAATTTATGATTTTTGAATGCAGAATTTTGTTGATCTAGCAGGTAGCGAACGTGCATCTCAGTCTCTGTCAGTTGGGCAGAGACTGAAAGAAGGCTGTCATATTAATCGTAGTTTGTTGACTTTGGGAACTGTTATTCGCAAGCTAAGGTCGATTGCTTGTTACTTGAGTCATCTTGCTAAGGCATCTAAATTTGCTGCACTTAGCTACATGTCTGAGTGATCTTTAAACATTTATTCAGTTTTGATGTCCACATTGCAAGTTGTGGATTTTTTTCTTTTCATTTCTCAGATTAGCTAATAAAAGCTTTATGGTGTTGAATAGTATTGCTATGTGAATTGTGTATGTTATTAATAGTACATGGAATGATGTTAACCACAGTATGGACATCCATCACACACCCATTGACTGTTTGTATAAACATTCAAGATGTGTGCATTTGATTAATCTTTTTCCACTGCCCTATTGTTGAAGCTTCACTGCATGTAACGATTTAACTTAATTGCAGCAAGGGAAGACATGGGCATGTCAATTACAGAGATTCTAAGCTAACTCGTATCCTTCAACCTGCTTTGGGGGGCAATGCAAGAACTGGCATAATCTGCACCCTGAGTCCTGCTCGAAGCCATGTAGAACAATCTAGAAATACACTTCTATTTGCTTGTTGTGCCAAAGAAGTGACCACTAATGCACAAGTCAATGTTGTAATGTCTGACAAGGCATTGGTGAAGCATTTGCAGAAAGAGTTGGCTAGATTAGAGAGTGAATTAAAAACCCCCACAACTACTTGTGATCATGTGGTATTGCTGAGAAAGAAAGACCAGCAGATTGAAAAGGCGAGTTTTCTTTCCTAACTGTTGCTTCTTCTGGAAATTTCAGCTACTAGACTTTGGATTGGTTACCACGAGCAGTTGAATTGATCAACCAATTGTTAATCTATTTTCTGTTCATGCCAAGGCTTTTATCTTACTGCTGATTTCACTTATTCTTCACTCAGTTATTTTGCAGTTTATTTGTCAAAGCATCCTTGCTTCATGTTACAGCAAAATTTTCCCAAGGGATACAAATTGAAATGTTTTCAGTTCCGAATTTTATGTGTCAATCTGAAAAGGCATAATACATAAATGTGTCCTTCAACTTGGCTTCGAATCACATTTATGCCCTTCAACTTTTGGTGTGCACAAGTAGACACTTAAACTTGTATAAAGTTGAACAAATAGACACACATGTCCTACATGTCATTTTTTGTCCTACGTGGTGTCCTACGTGTATTGTGTCATGTAGGACTCGTGTTTATTTATTTAAAAGTTGAATAGTTAAAGTGTCTTGTTTGTGCGTTATGAAAGTTGGAGGTCAAAGTTAAAATTTGAAGCCAAGTTTAGGGTCCAATATATGTATTATGCCATCTGAAAAATTGTTGGTTCCACAGTTGTATTAGAATGGAGTTCAATTTAATGAGATTTTCGTTTGTTCATAGAATGTTTATATAGTTTATCTGGTAATATCTGCAGCTAGAGAAAGAAGTGAGGGAACTAACTAAGCAACGTGATCTTGCTCAATCGCGGGTTAAGGATTTGCTGCAGACGCTTAAAAGTGATAAAACCTCCAGCCAAAAGGTTTGTATTAAGTAACCTATTTAGATTATCCATTAGAGATGTTCCTTTATCTGTTACTTATTTTAAGCAAAGTTTCAGGACATATCAAGTCTACCTTCAGAAGGGAACACATATGAAGATGAATGTTCTGTGTCTTGCTCATCAGCTGTAGCAGGGTCCTACATCAGGGACAATGAAAGTGATGCTACCTCGTATGCTGTGCCTGCTGCTGGTCAACAGCAGAGGGTAAAAGAATCTGTAAATTCGTCAGGAGAAGATTGTGATGACCATTGCAAGGAAGTTCGATGTATTGAGATAGATGAGTCTAGTGAAAAGCAAACCTTTGCATCCATCAGCTTGTCAAACACTGACTATGGAGAAAGAATGTCAATGCCTCCTGCTTCCAGTATCAGACATTCTGACCTCCAACAGCAATCACCAATGTTACTTGGACAAGCAAGCAGCACCAGCGGTCGTTCTCTTCATGGGGCCTGGGAGCAGAAAATGCTTGATATCCAGAATACAATCAATTCTCTTGTCAGACCTTTCCCTGATGATTCTTCTTCACCTTCCCTTTCAACAAGTATATCAGGTTCCAGAAGCCGTAAATTAACAAGAAGCAAAAGCTGTAGAGCTAATTTTATGATTGGCTCACTTTCACCCGACACTGAGACAGCTGAAGAAAACCAGACCACCCCACCTAATGTGCTAGATAAGGATTTTCCAGGAAGACCCGAGGGTTTCCAACGGAAGCACTGGAAACTACCCCTATTAATTTATGGAGCAAACAGATCTAACTTATCGAGAAACAATTCACAGTCTTCCATTGGTAGTACTTTTGTGGATGGGAATAATGTCCCTGGAGATGAGGATATCCCAAGTGTTGACAATTTTGTTGCAGGTCTTAAGGAGATGGCTAAGCAACTTCATGATCAGGTATGAAATATCTTGGAACCAGCTGTGTGTGTTTAGAGTTGCTCGCATGTTTTTGCTTTTTTTCATGCATGGGATTACTGGAACATGTCTGCATCATTTGGTTTTAGTGCATCATGTTACTTTGGTCGATTTGATGACAGATACTGCTTGCATGATCAGTTCTTGCTGTTTGATCTGTTTTTGCTTTCTCTTATTTTGGGTGGTGGGCATTACGGGGTAATTGTGCTAGGTAATGCAAAAACAGCTATTCAGATAGAATTTGTGTATACAGTTAACAATTTGACAGTATTGTTTAAGCTATTTTTGCAATGATTTGTGTAGTAAGCATTAAGTTTATAACTTGACGGAACTTGATTTATGTCACACTTTATCATCATTTTACAGTATAATATCTATGTCACAGGGTCAAGGGGCTGGAAAGTCAAAAAGGAGCTTCAAAAGTATTGGAGTGGACCCGATGCTGGACTCATTGGAGGCTCCTTCAGATTGGCCTCTTCAATTTGGAAGGCTACAGAAAATGATCATTGGACTATGGCAAACTTGCCATATTTCATTGATCCACAGGACATACTTCCTCCTGCTGTTTAAAGGTGACCGAATGGATTCTATTTACATGGAGGTAGAGGTAAGAAGACTTTCCTTCCTCAAGGAAATACTTTCAAATGGAAATTCAGCTGTGCAATGCGGTCAGACAATCACACTTGCATCTAGGTATATTCTCTACCCTGCATCTCTCATATTCCTTTTCCCGTCCCACTTTTTGGTGTGTATGCTGTTGCTGTGCGTACATACTAGTCTTGTGTATTAATGCAACAGTTTTAAGTGAAGTGATGCCAATGTAAATTTGTTAAGAGCCTTATGGACTGAAAATACTAGCTTAAACTTTATGTATAGCCTGGTATCATGAAAATTTTGTAACTACCATCTCTGCAACATCTGCTAATATGATTCATTATCATTCTTTATTTAACAGCCTCAAAGCTCTTAGACGCGAGAGAAGTATGCTCTGTCGGCTCATATATAAAAAGTTACCAGGAGCTGAAAGAAACGAAATATACCAGAAATGGGGCATAAATTTGAACTCCAAAAGGAGGAGACACCAACTGGTTCATCGTCTTTGGAATGACACAGATCTGCATCATGTGATAGATAGTGCTGCCATTGTCGCGAAGCTGATTGGGTTCTCTGACCAGGGTCCGGCCCTCAAGGAGATGTTTGGGCTTAGCATTACACCTCCTCCGAGGAAGAGCCGGAGATCTTTTGGCTGGAAGAACAGTATGTCATCCCTTATCTGAGCTTTTTGAAAGTTCGGTAGCAAAAGAAAGATATAGGTGAAATTAGCAATAGTCTTATGATGAATGTAATTGGATTGGATACATGTTGCCAATTCACTGATTTAGAGGATTGATGAATAGTTTCTTTTATTAGTTTGCTTAAGTTTGTACAATACTACTTCTGGGAATCAATTATAATTTGTTGCTTCATATTTGATAGTAATAGATAATGTTCTTAACAATCTAAATCTGGAATTGGAGAAAGTGTTCAAGTAATTCTTTTGGCATATGATATTATAAAACCAATTACTTGTAAGCTGTACCTATCTATACAAGCCATAAATTGGCGATTACCAGAACCAGTTAAATGACATAGGAAGTCTACATTTTTGTACACCGTTTATCGTGTCATACAATAGATTTGCAAGAATTTTAGCTGTATTTTTCTTTATTATACATATCACAAGGATATGTATAACCATGTTCTTTTAATTCAGTAGTTACTGATTTTGGAACTTTGACCCATTTGAATTCATGCCGCATGAAATTTCTTAAAGGAAACATCACCTCTCATTAAAATTAAAGAGTAAAGAGATTTTATTCATTCCATCACAATTATTTATCAAAAAATTATTTAATAATTACTTATCATGCATATTGATTTTCTTGGTGAATAAAGTTGAATTGATTTTAGGCCTGAATTTTGAAATAAGCATATTAAACTGTGTAACTACATTCAATTATATCAAATTTCAGCTTGTCTCTTTCCAAACAAGCCTTAATTACAATGTACATCTTTCTTAATTATTCTTATTTTCCATTCACATTTCTTCAAAGTTGATACCAACTTAACTAGTTTGTAATAGATCATATGTCATTATTCAGAAGGACTAACCTAATTAAAATAACATAATAATTATTTTTAAGAAAACACCAACAAGACATAAATGAAAATGGAACCCCATAAATGAAAAGGTATGTTGCGAAACGACGTCGTTGGGAGTAGTTCTGAATACAAAGATCCAGAAAGGGGGAGAGAGCTCTGAGTAAACCAGAGGGAGAGAGATTGAGAAAGCGATGAGCGGAATAGCATCGGTATCGTTCTTAGCTCGAAGAGCATCGCAGAGGGAAAGGGTTCGGATCCTCTACAGGCGTGCTCTCAGAGACACTCTTAATTGGGCCGTCCATCGTCATCTCTTCTATCCTGATGTAAAAATGTTTATCCCAATTCCTAGGGTTTCTTCGACTGATTCGTTTTTTCCACATTTCCTTCATTCGATCTCTAGATGTTCTTGTTTTTACTTATATATAACTGGTGATTCGTTTTATTGATTAATTTATTTGTTTGTTTGTTTGTTTTCAGGCGGATGCCCTAAGGGAGCGATTTGAGGTCAACAGAAAAGTGGTTTGTTTTTATTTTCCTTCTTCTTATCCTTTTTATGTGGTTTTTCATTTTTCTGATAAGGATTGTCTGGTTTTAGCTTGATGTTGGGAGTGAAGTCTGTATGTTTTAGTGTTATACAGAGCGACTTGTTCATGTGTAATGTTTTAATGATGTATGTTTATAAAAAAAAAAGTAAAAGTTCACATTTAGTGTACTATCAAATAAAATGCTCAAGTATTAATTAGTATCGAATACAAGTAGTGACAGAAGTATTTGTGAAGCTTAATAAATTTATTTTAGACTGTATGAGTCCTTAAATGTTCATTTCATTCTTCTTTTCCTTGTTTTTGTTGTGATTTGTATGTGTACTAGCACATTTTTGGGGTATACAAATTGGCATTTGCTGGTGGGATCATATGTGTTTAGCTCGATATTTGGATTAAAGTTTGTATGGTTACTGTTAAATTGAGTGACTTGTACATGATATGTTCTGATCATATTTGTTTCCAAAAAAGAATTCACCTTTGTCATGCTGAATTCGTTTTTGATGCACAAGTGATGCTGGAAACAATGTGAGGTCAATGTTGCAGATTCTGCTATATAGTAAGAACAAGTAGTTCCAGATTGGTTTTGGTTCAATTAGTAACTTTCTGGGATTCAGTATTTCTGTATTAAAGTTCTTTATGGATAATGAAAATGACTCTGCTTTCATCTTACTGATGGCTAATTTCATGGCCAAATGAGTGAGGAGCTGCATTCCCTTTTTCAACAAGTGAAATTGTTATTCTGTAGTATTTTGCATTATGTTTAGTTTTTTGCTGTTTTATATACAAGTTCATTTTATTCTGTCTTGGTTTGTTAACATTCAGGAAGATGTTGAAACTATTGATAGACTTATAGCTGATGGTGAAGCATCCTACAATAAGTGGCGGCACCCTGATCCTTACATTGGTATGTTTCTTTATGAGTTTTGTATCAAACAACTGCACTTCAATCCCATGCAAGTTGAAGTATTATATGAATCCTCACTATCTATGTTTTCTTTGGGAGATTTTTGCTATCGACAAACTGGATGTTCAATCCAATGAACCAAACATGTTATGGATATGTCGGAGTCTGTATTATATGAGATACAGGTTTTGAACTGAATGAGGTCCCCAGGGTTTGGATTTTGGACTAGTGGTAAGAGAGCAGCTTGTACTTTGTAGGGTTAGGCGCATGTCACAGATAAAAGCCTGGTATTTGAAATTATATAAAAAAAGGCTGGTATTTTGAGTTAAGGGTAGAGGGTGGAGCCCATTTTCCACCAAATTTCAAAATGTCACCACTGGCAAGCAGGGATTTCTCAGCTATCAACAAGAAGCGTTGTATAGAAACTTCTCTTAACAATTATAGCCGGCATAAGCTCTGTTGAAATCTTTCACATCTTCCCAACTGTTAGGGGTGCTCACTTCTTAGATCTAGGGAGTACTGTTTTTTCATGTGAAAAGAGACTGTCTCTAATGATGAAATGTCTTGTAGATCAGGAGAAAAAAAAGGAAGAAAGAAAAATATCTACAGGATACGTCTCATCTAAATTTTTATCTATGTTGAAGTTTGAAGATGCTAATTGGCAAGTGATTACCTTAAGTCTTGTCCTACTTACCTTTACATGTTTCCTTGTTGGATTATGTGATGATCTTTTTTGTTCATACAACTTCCGTCAAATGTTGACAGCAGTAAACATCTGACTTTACAATTTTTTAATGTGAATAGATATAATAAGGATATGCATAAAACCAACTTATTAGTTTTTGGAAGGACATAGTCTTTTGATTTTTTGACACACTTCGGAAATTCGATAAATTGTGGAAACATGAAAATTTGAGTGAACTATTTTATGGTTTAGACTTCTGGTAATAGTTTTTGTCTTTCAATGATGAGCAGTTCCATGGGCACCTGGTGGTTCCAAGTTCAACAGAAATCCGGTGCCGCCAGAAGGGGTAATTTGATTTAACATTTATTTACATCACGTTCAATGTGTCAGTTTATGCTAGTTTCTTAAGCCATTTACTTTCCTGTTTCGTCAGTTCTTGCAAATACCATCAGAAGTAATCTTCAACTGCAATTTTTCTATCTGCTTACAACTTGCTAGTTCATTCTTTTTTAAATGTCAGGACATGTGTTGATCTTTATTTTCTCATCGTGAAATGCTATCTGACATTTTATCCTTATTGTCCTACATTTATATGACTACAACGGGTGTTTTGTGCCAATTATATTCACAATTCATGAGGAAATTCTTCTTCATTTAAAAAAAAAATGTTGATGTTAAAATAGTTAAATAAACTGTCAAAGAGGGAGCTTATAAAAAAGATGTCACATCAACGTCATAGGAATACGGTGTCTACTTAGTTGTACTACTGTTAATTACTAGATGGAAATCTACGACAGTAGCAAGAAAAGTAGGACAAGGATATTCTGATGAAAGGAGTAGATGTTCTGCTCCCTCCATACAAGTCAGGTCCTTATTTGAACCTGCTTGTGATCATTAAAGAGTGGTGATTTTTTTATTAGTGAATAATTTTATTAGAGAAGTATCCAGGGGATGCTGCATTGCTCAAGTATTCAGGATGGGTTGCTGCCATGTTTCTGGTTGTCCCTATTTCCCAGTTCCTTCCGAGGGATCCACTCAGACATGTGTCCATGCAATTTCTTCATCTTGGAGTAATTTGAATCGGGAATACTTGTGGTCCAAAAGATTAGTGTTGGAGTGGAGTAGATCTGGATTGATGTTTGTCCAAATGTTGCACACTTACACTACCTCTGTTCTCTCTCCCTCCCCTGACCCACTTAACCTGACTCAATGTATAAAAAATTATCTGAATCCAGATTCTCATCCATTTTAGGACCATATTTGACCCTAAAAGGGTATCCTCTACGAGGGAGCCAGAACAACAAAATAAAAGAAGGGTCAAACTTGTTGATATGTATGGTCCAAATGCAATCACTTTGGTGTCTTTTGTACTAGGAAGTTACAATACAACTGTATTAGTTTCCTTTGTTTGGGTGTGTAATGGAGTTGATGTAAATGCACAGAAACCATGATAGAGTTCTCTAGTTCCTGAGAATCGACAATACTTTTGTTTCTTTGCTTTTGGTATCTGCAACACCAACTTGGTGCTGCGGTGGTCAATAAATTACTATTTACCTTTTCACAAAAGAAAAATGTTAATTTGATGTCAATTGCCATCCAAATTCATTTATTCTTGTTATACCAAGCAGACTTCATGGATCCTTTATGTTTAGTAACTCCTTGACTCTTGATGCAGATTGAGATAGTGTATGACTATGGCAAGGAAGAGGCTGAACTAGTATGATTTTCTCCATGAAACGAATAAAAGGTAGAATTATGTTAACTCGTGCATCTTCACACATTTGCGTTTCCCAATACTCTCATCATGTTTATCACCTCTGTTGCTTCCCCCACCCCAACAACTGAAGAGGACACCCCAACCATCTGTAAAACTTGTCGAAGAAAATTTTGGCCTGAGTTTTGGTAAATTTTGAGCTAGTAAACTATTGTCAGCTAACTGGGCATACACGACATCTGTCATGAATACCAAGTAGTTTCAATTATCACCTTAAACACGTCAATGAATAAAAACTGAACAACGACTTTGACATCGGTAAAGATCTATATTTGTAAATTTTTCCATTTGATTGAATATTTTCATTTTTTCGGTGGCAGATTCAGAAATTGCGGGCTTGCAAGGAGATTTGCATCCAGTCCTGTCTTCTTTTTTAGTGCTTCCATCTAGCTTTGAACAATGAAACGTTAAATATGTTTTCTGGTTTGATATTTAGAGAAATGGGAATTGGCAGTGGCACTATGCTCACTTAAAATTGACCGTTTAGTAGTTGTGAGCTGCATACTAAGAATTGCAAAAATAAATGTCAGATTTTGATTTGAAATAGACAAAGTTGAAGATTTGCTTGGCTTACAATTTGTCGCATTTCAGTAATCATTATTCCTGTCTTAACCTTCTTTTTACAAGTATTGTGAGCTATCATTAATGTATTGTTGTTTGAACAGTTTCTTGTTATAAAAGATTGTATACTTGCCTTTATTGCAAGAATGACGGGTCCCATTTGTTTGGCAGATGGAATAGATATGTGGTTGTACTCTCTTTGGATTAGAAAGGGAGATGAAATGAAAGATACACAGCAGAGTAAGCAAAGTCATAATAGATTGATGTCTTGTCTATCAACTTAAAAATCAGCTAAAAGGATTTATAACAGTGTCTTTTCCTACTTCAAATTGGCTTTTCACATGAAGTAAGTTTTAATCATCTATAACCACCTTAGATCGAGTTATAAACAATAGATGGCTTTGCTACTCATGCGTTGGTTTTGGTTGAACTCCGCATACGTGTTTTTAATGGCCTTTGCATCAAAAGATCCTCTAATGAATAAAACCCGCAAAAGGTTCTCACAGGACCAAAATAATGCCTCTACATTTGCACTTTGCATGCGTCCCCTGAACATATGGGCATTCAAACTTATTATTATGGTTCATTCGACTACTATGTCAAAATGCACTGTATCACATTTGCACATGATTTATCATTCAACAACGAATGCAAGAAAAAATCCAACCTAAAATCATCCTTTCTATTTCACTTACACGGCATAAGAGAGCAACCTATTAGCTCTGGACCATGAAAAGAGGTGTTATATGTTGTAGTGCATGTTCCATAAGAACGAGCAAACTCATTTCTCTGCACATCTGTATGTATCACAGTGTCTACATAACAAGATTAATTTCAGCAGAAAGCAGTAATTAGCAGAATCATCGAACATCACAATTCATTATTCTCCATTCAGTTCTCTCTGTCGTACCAATTCTAAAATCTATTGACAGACTAGGAGAGGAGATCATCCAGGCCCTTTGCACAATTGCACTCTTTTGCCTTTACTTCGAATCTGTGAATACAACATTATGTATGTACTCCAGCATCAGTTTCTTCCACAAGTTGATCTAATGTGAGATAAACTGTCAATAGGCGAGAAGATCTCTTGCTCAGCATCAATTTTTAAAGAAATCGAGAGGATGGATGCCATACACACCGAAACATGACGTTCAATGTTGAAAGCTGCAGAAAACTCTCCTGCAGTTTCATCAAGTCAATTAACTCTACCCCGTCCCTCTCAAGGATGTTTTAAGGAGAGTTCTGCAACTTTTTGTTAAACTATTTCTCTCTAGATCGAAGATTTAGTTTGATTCCACCCATATATGAGACCAGTTCTGTCAGAAGTGGCTCAGTTCCAAAGCTATAGACGCACCACCCCCTTCAAGCCAGCAACTACTATTAACAACATGAAAAAAAGCAAATTCATATCCTTTTTCTCCATTAGCTTATATTTCAATTTGAATCTCACACTATCTTAACTCGGGCACAAGACTAAATCAGCTCATAAAGTCATATCAACCAAGGAAAACAGATATACATCACACCACAATATTTGCTGCAGGATAACTAGAGCAACAAGTAAGTATCTCTTATACCCCAAATTTGGGCAATGGAGATGCTGATATCTATAAAGTTTACATCTTTATTGATGAGCAGTATCTGAAATAACTAAATCACATATTGGATCTTCAGTTTTTCTGGACTAAAATACGTGCAAACCATAACAGTCCCAAACCCGGAAAAAACAGGAAGGTTTTGCCTTAGGTCGACAGATAATGTCATCAAAAAAAAATATAGTCAAACTACGATTCATATAGCTTACCCCAACTGAATTTGCATAGTGAAGCTAAGTTGTGTTTTGACATCAAATAACCAAAAGTGATTTTGATAAGGCACCGATTAATCACAGTGTTCTTCATGAAACAGAAACAGTAATTCAGCATTTATTCTCAACTCTTAATTCTAGAATGCCATATTGGAATGCAAATCGTAAGGCCAAACAAAGCAATTGAAACACAATTTTTCCCAGACGTCAATACATTCAGATTCATCATAAGAAAAACATAATCTATCTTCTAATCAGAGGATTGCAAAGAGAAACAAGACTAGATTTTTTTTGAAGGGTACATAAAATGAAAGCTTAGAAATCAAATGAGTTTGAAAGGAAGAGGCCAAGGTGTAGACCTGGGGACCTCAACTTTATCCTTGATGCGTTCAATTTTCTTCTCCTTTTTAGGTCTTGAATTTCCATATGAATCTTTGAATCTCTTCCCTTTCTTCGTCCTCTTGTCCCCTCGTCCGCAAAGGATCGGACCTCCCATCGCAGCCGACGGGGCAGCTGAAGATGAATAAGCCATTCGTTGCTCCATAACAGTCATCAGTCTCCTCGCTACTGTGCTGCACCACTGTGTCATCGCCATCTCCAATCTCACCCTAGTTCCTGTACCTTAAACCCTAGCCCCTGAACTGGAAATTCCCTGACCAAAATAAAATGAAGAAAGAATAGGGGAAAAGATAGATACTGATTAATTTTTCCTTTTGATTTCTTTTTCTACCATAAAGTACGAATTTAACAGTTTTACGATTGTTATAATTTTGAAAAAATATTACATGATATTTTTTATTATTACAAATATGTTTTTGTCAAAATTGTTGTCAATCTTTAATACTTGAAAACTCTCGTATAAGACATTATCTAATTTGCTAACAATATATATTCACTCACTAATCAACAACGAAATTTATTTTAGAAAATATTCGTTTTGAAAAATATTTTTTTGGAAAAATGATTTATTGATGTACCAAAAGAGCAATGTTGCTAGTTAAAATTTAATTAATGTCATCTTTATTTTTTTTAATTTATCTTACTTTTTCCTTTTTAATATATTTAAAGGATATGATTAAGACTAAATGATTCAGAGATTATTACACGTCTTTGAATTTAAAATTTCAAGATTGTGAGAAATTTTTTCATTTTCTTAAATTTTGTATCGAGTCAGCCAAACATTTTCAAGATGTGCTCCTCAATGAATTAGGGAGTCCATCATTTGCAATGAAACCCAAATTGTATAAAATATAGTACAACGAGTTGCACATAATTAAGATATTTGACTGACAAAAGAAAAGGTTAATATGCAATTAACCCCTCAAGGAGTACTTTTTCCCAGAGAAAGCCTGAAACTTGGGCTCTTCTTTCTTTTCAGGTTCCTCTTTCACAGGTTCCTGCATATGAACAAACAGGCTGAGACTAGCAACCTACTTACAAGTAAAGATTTTCTAAAGGACTCTTATTATTACAATATGAACATTAGCATATAGAGAGATATAAAACCTTCTGTTTTTCAGGAGCGCGGTTTGCGTTTGAACCAAATACAAGCTTCCCTTGTGACTGACGACTAGAGCTTTGGGAACTTGGAGCAGCAGCTGACTTCTTACCGCCATTAGTAGCGCTGACTTGCTTATCTGAGGACCCAGAAGAGGAAGAAGAAGGTGGAAGCTGCTGTTTTAAGGGTTTACCATCCAAACGTCTCGCTCCACCAGTAAAAGGGTTGAATTTTGGCTCAACTTCTGTTGCATCCTCTTCAACTGCATGAGCGAAGAATTATTAAGCTATAGAAAGAAGTTTAGAAGTTCTGCAGTAACGAGTAATCTATAGGAAGAAACAATTACGAGTGAGAAGTGAAGTCCTAGAACTGCACCATACAGGCGAAATAAAATTTGCCAAACATCCCAACCTGGATGTATCATAGTATTTTGCATTTCCAAGAAGTCCAACAAAAATAGAAGGATGACGCGTTCTTGATCAAAGGTTTTCCAGTTCAGGATTCCAAGTACAATATATACAGTGAACAGCATAAATTTACAGCACTGAAGTCGGAAGCCTAGTGCATTGAGGCCTGGACTGCCTTTTTTAACCACATAAGTTGGGCAAAATTGCAATACCCAAGCAAGCTCTAGTGTTTTTGTAGAACTGATCTCTACAACCATACAAGATACTGCCTTCGTCTCAATTAGATGCTGTCCGTTCAAATCGTATAAGATAAAAGAGTTTGAATAGATTTTAGGAGATGATCATCAGTATTTCCCCAAAAAAAAAAAGTTAATATGTTCGAAATGTGGAGTTGTTTGTTGGTAGGAAATCACACGCACAATCAACTAATGTAAGTGTTGTCAAAGGCATGCTTAAACCCAAAAGTGAGGCTCAAAACATGTTGAGCGCTTTGCTGCTTAATGTGCGATTCAATGTCATCATTAAGGCTAAAAGACAAAATATTTTTCCTTGTGAATGAGGGTTTCTAGAAGAGGTGACACTACATAATTGGTATTTCACTTTATCCTAAAATGGCTTTTTGATAACACTGATATGTGCTACTACTAGAATTTGTGAAGACAGTAATTAACTTCAGAAAATTTGAAGAATATGCACCTTCTGCTGGAGAGTTGCTTGGACGAGAAGGAGCCGTTCTTTCAGGTTCTTTGTAATCAAGTGGGGGAGAAAAGTCTACTTCACAGTCTGTCTCAATAATACTTATTCCATTAGAAGGTTTGGTCTCCACAATATCTATATAGTATTTTTTATTGTTGTAAGCCACCATAATACTATCTCCTGTGGTTAAGCAGGAAAAGTTTCTGAGTGTCGTCTCCAAGCTGCATCAGTAAAGGAAAGAAGTCAAAACTTTAAAACCTCCTATTAGTATGCAGGTATGTGCAAATGAAATTAGATTAATAAGCAACTGAACAAGCAAATATCGGTTATACCGGTTAGCAGATGTAATTCTCCTAATTCAAATTAAAAAATGAAAATAACTTTTACTTGTCAATCATCTCACTTAGCTATGCTTAGTGCTCAAGCAGGAAGTCTCATACAAATAATATAGTAGCAATTATAGAATAGGTGTAAGTAATACTATCGATTTGGTCATCAAGAAGCCAATCCTGTGCATATTCATAAATTTAACACAGACGGGACTATATATATTCATTATCTGTCAAAATTTCGACCACTACATTGGACCATCCTCTTCTCTCAATGTAAAAGAATAATGAGAAAAACTAATTAGGGAAGTATTTGAAGCTAAGAGCAGTCCCTGCGTGGATCTCTATCTCCTCCCCGAGGCCCTCTTTCCATACTTAAAATACATGTCAGACAAAAGAACTTCAATCCAGGATAAAATAATGTTTCTCTTTTTTCCAAAGACACTCCAATTGGTAATTCTAGTTCTACAAGGAAACTTTTACCTCATAAACCATCTCATAAAAAGTCAATCCATCAATAAAGAGGTTATATTGCTCTATGAAGTTCTTATACATCCCAATTTTTTTAAAAAAGTTCTTATACACCTTATTGCTGAAGCAATCTCACTTTAAAATTAAGACAGATTTTAACTCCTTAAGAAGAGCATTATGGCATTAGACTAGTCAAACTCTAATTTTTAGTAATTACCTATCTACACCAACAATAAATTGTAATCCCAGTGATCCCTCCTAAATGTTTAAATACAAAGTTGTCCTCAAATTCCTCTTTAACCCAAGAACATGGATTGACTTCATCTTCTTATTTTTTACAACACCCTACTCTCCTATTTTGATGACCACTATCTCTTATACTTGTTTCCAATTTATTCTCGTACTTCTTATGTTCTTTTCCAAACCTGTCAGGTAAACTTATTACCGACAAAATGTGATACTTCTTCAATAATCTGTTAATATTAGAATAAGCTATGGAACCTACTTTTATATTTTAAAGAAGTACTAACTAATTTCAAAAAGATTACTTCATCCACAGCCTTGGACCCACTTACATTTTTACACAAGTTTCAATTCTTAACTCAATGATCATGCCCCACAAAAAGAGTGTGAAGAGCACTTCGATTGTCTTTGCTGATTTTTCCTTTTGAGTGTGCCATGAATTATATAAATTATGCAGAAACAATTGTGGCTACCCAAATACTAGCATAAATTGGAACAGATCCACAGAAAGTTATTGAAAAGGAAAAAAAACTTCAGCACACTTACATGGCCTTCGGGTTAGAAATATCCAGAAAATCCTTCGTGTGGGGTTGCAGCTTGACATATTTACCCTTAGGAAGAGTTACATTTTTCACTGTCACAATGTCGCCTTCTTGTAGGCATAAATTTTCCATCATCTACAAGGTCCACATTAAAAATGAGTGTATGCACAGCAGTCGAACTCAAACCAAGAAAATAGAATTACACAGAAATGAGATGTACCCAATATGGCATATATATCAAGCCCTCTTCTGCAATGAACTCCAAAACCCCACAGTGAGAAACCCGTTCCGTAGAATCATTTCGAAGCTCAAACAACATTGGATAATCAATGTGAAGTGATGCTACAAAATTTTACATTCAATGTTGACTACGGTTAAGAAAAGAACCAGCTGCCAACTGATAAAGGTGCAAAATCTAAATAACTGAAAATGCCCAGATACAAGAACAAGGATACTGACCTAGACGATCAAGAGCAGACGGAGGCATTATAACTAGGAAAAAAATAAAGAAAAAACAATATAAGACTTAAAGCTCGAATAACCTTCGCAAATACAGAAAAGAACTATTGACATTACTTACTTTTGTCTCCATTTTCTATTTGTGGCTGCAAAGATGGAACATACATGATCAGAATTTAAAAACAGAAAACAACTACCAAGCAAAAATAAATTGCAGTGGGAGAAGTGATATGTGGGACAAACATCTGAAATACAAATTTAATACACATAGAAGACCCATCCACCACATATACATAGCATATAGGTAAAAAAAGAAAGACTTCTTTCAGTGTACAACTATACCAAGAAGAACTACTAAACAGTTAAATTGTTCCCTCTTCACCTTAATAAAAGATAATTCATTCGCTCCCCAACCCCTTTCTCTACAATAACAACAAAATGTGAATGATGCAACCAGCCAAAATAAGATGTAATGAAACTTAAAAATTAATATTGAGGAAAGCTCTTCTAGATAGTTATCTCAAAATAAATCATAGACCTACATTAGAAGAATGAAAAATTAAAATGACCTAAGCAAAATTTCGTGAGCATGAAAATCTAATGGAAGCTAAAGGAATGAGAAAATTTTGGTGAAACCATCACAGGTAATTACCACATTAGATTAGAGTAGTAAACGAAATTTGTCTTTTCAAAAGCATTCCAACCTTATCAATGAAAGATGCAGGATAGCACCGGTACGTCTGCTCAAATGATCGTCCATGATATCCATATCCATCAAAAAACTGCAAATCACAAATCAAAAAGTACAATAATGACGAATGAAGATAACACTAATGACACAGATATATGTCAATAGAGTCAGTGGTAGTCTTTTAAAGGCTATGAAACAGAAATAAATAAACAAGAACACTGCATTCAACAAAGGAAATGCCCCTTCGAAGGTAGATGTATTTAATGATTGGCTGTGTTTAGGGAAGCTAAAAGAAAATCAAGTCAGTTTAGCCAGTTCCAATTAAAGGCTGTGCGCTCTCAATAGTATGCTTCTGTAAACAAAACTTAATTTCTGTTGCAAGTCTACACGGCTTCTATGGAGACAGGATATGAGCCCGTAAATGTTAGAACAAGCCCGTTTTCTTTGGAGAGGGGATATTTTTTGTTACTTCATCCTGGTGTATTATGGGTAATAACATCAATGGGAATCTATAATCTCTATAGTTGCTCAAGCGTATGAACCAAATATACAACCGCTGACTCTCAGAAACCGTTGTCCATGCCGTTTTGCAAAACTGACAACAAACTTTTTGTAATTTAATGCACTCTTGTCTATTAACTACCATAAAGATCATGTTCCTCCTCTTTTCTCAGTTTTTTTCCCAAAAGGAGGAAGTGAGCCCCTGCAGATGGACATTCTATTCACAAATTCGACGCTCCCTAAGCTGGCACTTGAATCTTCAGCTCTTATTAAATTAAGAAACCCCTGAGTATAACTTCAGTCATGATCTAATTCCATCTTTTATTCAAGAGAACAAATTCTTAGATGATATTCTTAAAAAAGCCTCTAGCAGAAACACAACACAACTTCCGCTAAATCCTCTATGGCCTGACCCTTGCCCTAGCTTATTGCACCAGGCTGTCCTTTCTATTCTTAAAATAGTCTTACTAAGTTATACTAAAAGAATAATCAGAACAACCATGGGAGTATATAATAACAATAATCAATAAACTTCTGCTGCATATTAATCGTGAAAAACAGAAAATTTACCATGGTTTCTGTCTCTGAGTATCCTGAACTCAACTGTTTCAGCTAACCTAAAAAAGAACAGTAATAAAAAAAGAGAACATAATTAAAAATACAGTCAATTTTCAATAGTTTTGTACTATTTCAGATTTTACAGAAAATTTAGCACACAATCGCAAGTTCAAACCTTTATCCCACAAATGAAGGAAAATATTTTATTTATAAACTCTAAAGTCTTTCTTTTCTGTATATTTATGTATGTCTATATGTTTCTGTATATTGAAAACTTACAACAAGAAGCCCTATTAATAACAGGAACAACCAAATCAAACTAGGACTAGAAGATATTTCTATATGAACTAAAAAAATATATATATTAACAAGAGATAATTAGATAAATACCAAAAATAACAAATCATAAACAAATTAGTATTCCTACTCCAATTTTGAACTATTATACCAATAACAAATAAATGAAATTTATCCAGTAATAATTGCATAGTACTATTATACCAATAACAAATAAATGAAATTTATCTAACTTGTAAAAATTGCAGAGTACTGTGATATTAGACTAGAACTCATCCAATTCACTAAAATTTCGTGTTTCACCATTAAGGATCATCGCAAAAAGGACAAAAAGGTTCATCTTCTAATAAGAATCATACAGAAAAAAAAAGAGAGAAAAAGAAAGAGAAACATACAAATTCGATTCCTCCAGAGAAAGAGAATGTGAAGAATTCGTGCAGAAGAAGAGCATGAATTTGATGCTGAATGCTGATGGGAGACGGTTTCTGGGTATGGGTCTATTTGTTTGGGCCGGCCCACTAAGAGGAATTCCGGATATGGGCCAATATTGGGTCCAGAAGTAAGCCTATTAGAGTTAAATTAAAGGGAAAATTACGCGGCTAAGCAAACTTATACTATTTAATTACTCATTATAGCTATAGTTTGCTATAATTACCATTTGCGACTAACATTATACATTAATTACGTGGAATGACTTCGAGTTTGTATAATTAGTCATGTTTGTATATGTATAACTCACCAAGATATACAAATACATATGTATAATATACAATTTTTTAACCTACATACATATACAAGTCACCTCTCTCCCACTCTCTGCCCTCTCTCGCTCATCTCTCTCAATCTCGCTCGCCTCTCTTTTTGTCACGCCTCAAAACCCATTAAGACGGACAGGCACCCGATGCCCTAAAGGCCCGAGAGAACCAACCTGCAACCTGTTCTTACTGAGCATATACTATAACAATTGAGACAAGTTAACTTTGGATAATCGTAACACTTTGAGATGTTGATTTGGTGGTCATAATCATCTTGGAGACATGAAATTACAGAACAGTAGTGGAATACATGAAAACAATACTTTGAGGAAGTAACAATGACATAAGGAGCTATGAAACATCAACACCTTACTTTAAGACCTTAATGGCACAATTGACTTCAATTGGCTTAGGAGAAGGGTTCATCAAACTTTCTTTTGCAAATACCATTTCTATAACAGCACAAGGAAAAATTACACAAGTATAGAGTAGTGAACATATAATGAAGTAGTTCCATGTACTTAGAATGGGGAAAGAAATATTGTTAGCTATTTGGAGATAGTACGCTGCCAATATGCTTCCTTTTCTAGAAATAGAACTTATGGGAATCACTTCATTGATATTAATTGCAGATGGCAGATTTCATGCCAAAAGGATATAAAATCGAATAGCCTTACATACCTTATATTTATGACCAATACCACTATCACGATTCAGCCTTCCTTAATGGGTGCTAATCTACAACATAAGTAATGATTAAGCTAACATCAGCAGCTAATCACAATAAGGTCCTCCAAATCAGTAGCTAAAATATTTGATGGAAATCAGGCCCATACAACCCTTACATAAATGGTGAACCACCACACCCTTCCTCTACACATTAATACAACTTCAAACATCATTTCCAGAGATAGCCAAACAGCCCTCAACAACAATATTCATAAGGCAGCCACTAATAATCCCAAATCTTTCAGCATAATAGGAGAATATTGACTCAAAGATTTATCATCATCCATGAATTCTTGATAAATATATACAAAATTCTCCAATCCAAACATGATCAAAGAGAGGAAAACAAATGGGTTGAAGTCTTACCTTGATTCTGGAAATTTATCCTCTAAACTTGAACTTCAAGAATTCAAACTCTCCTTCAAACTTCTTACTTGAAAATGAGACAGCACTCAAGAATCCCTAAGGTATTTTAGGGCTGCTTATTGAAGCCAAGAGAGACCAAGAAAGAAACTTAAGAAAATCTGAAATTTTGCAAGTTCAAAATGGAGAATAAGACTTGATCCTTATCCTTTGAAAAAAGGAGGTGTTATGGCCGACACTCTTGACCAATTTTGGTCCATATAATGTCAAGTAGGTGCCCCACCTGCTTGTCCTTTTAACTTGGGCCTTTTTGGACTTAATATTATTGGACCTTGACTGTCCATTTTCCCTTTGTTCTTTTATTCCACTTGGGACAGATTAATGCAAGTAGGTGGTACACACTTGGCCCAATAACATGGTAAAACAAATCTTAGGAGGTCATGCACTTACCTAGTTTCACTTGGGTTTTATCCATAATGGACAATTGGCAGATTTGGCTGTTGGGCCTTCTTTCATTCACATTTTCTTTAATAGGTTTGGGCTTCAAATGAGCCCCTAAATATAAGCCTAAATCTGGTCAATCAAACTTGGGCCCTTTAACTATAATATAGATCAAGTAGGTGATGCAACTGCTAGCTCAATTACCACCTTACTATAATTACTTAAATACTTTCCATCGGAGTTAACTTGCAATACATATGCTAAAACGTGCAAGGCATTACATCACCTTCCAAGCTAGTTTAAACCAACACTAATCATGTAAGAAACATGATCCCTCACCTACACTATAAGTATATGTCAAGTATAACATGAATAGAACTACCACATACAAAAATACAGGCCGTTACATCCTTCCCCCCTTGGAACATTCGTCCTCGAATGTTAGCATGGTTGTGCGGCCTAAACAAGTTCAAGCCTAAGCTAGTACTACTATTAATCACATTGAACATATAGACTTATACTTACTTGTCAATGCCTCCACTAACATTTTGATCATTCCCACCAGTGTGGAAGAGGTGAGGATACTTCAATTTCATTGCTTCTTCTGCTTCCCATGTAACTTCTTCTACTTGTTGGTTTTTCCATAGAACTTTTACAGAAGCTACTTCTTTATTCCTTAACTTCCTAACTTGTCGATCCAGAATAACAATGGGTACTTCTTCATAAGTGAGATCTCCTGTAACCTGTACGTCTTCAGTAGGAGTAATACGAAATGGGTCACCTACGCATTTCCGTAGCATTGAGACATGGAACACCGGATGAACTGATGAAAGCTCTTGTGGTAGCTCTAACTCATAGGCTACTTGGCCAAATTTTCGGATAATCTTATATGGCCCTATATAGCGTGGACTCAGCTTTCCCTTTTTACCAAACCTCATTACCCCTTTCATCGGAGACACCTTCAAGAACACCCAATCCCCTATAGAAAATTCTAGTCCTCTCCTTCTAATATCTGCATATGATTTATGTCGACTTTGAGCTGTTTCTAGCCGCTGCTGTATCACTTTGACTTTTTCCATAGCTTGATGAACAAGATCTGGCCCAAATAAGGCAGTTTCACCCGTTTTGAACCAGCCAATCGGTGATCTACACTTTCGACCATATAAAGCTTTATAAGGTGCCATTTTTAATGCTCGAATGATAGCTATTGTTATAAGCAAATTCAATAAGTGGTAGGTGATCATCCCAGCTACCCTTGAAATCTAATATACAAGCTCGCAGCATATCCTCAAGTATCTGAATCGTACGTTCTGCCTGACCATCTGTTTGAGGATGAAAGTCTGTACTTAAATTCACTTGTGTTCCCAAACTCTTTTGAAATGACTTCCAAAAATTTGCTGTAAATTGAGCTCCTCTATCCGATATTATAGAGATTGGCACTCCATGTAGTCGAACTATCTCTTTAATGTACAACCTCGCATACTCTTCAGCTGTATAAGTAGTCTTCACCGGCAAGAAGTGTGCTGCTTTGGTAAGTCTATCAACTATTACCCATATGGAGTCAAACTTCCGGAATGAGCGAGGCAAACCAGTAACAAAATCCATGTTGATCATGTCCCATTTCCAAATTGGAAGTTCTATACGCTGCATGTAACCTCCGGGCTTTTGGTGTTCTACTTTTACCTGTTGACAGTTTGGACACTGAGCCACGAATTCTGCAATGTTCTTCTTCATGTTCCCCCACCAATACATTTCTTTCAAGTCATGATACATTTTAGTTGACCCCGGATGAACAGAGTACCTTGAATTATGTGCTTCCATCATGACCCTCTTTCTTAGTTCATCTATATTAGGTACACATAATCTGTTTTGACATCGAAGTACTCCGTCTTGCTTAAGCTCAAACGCCTTTGTCATACCATGTAGTACATTCTCTTTAAGTTGTAAAAGAATTGGATCAGTGTACTGCTTCTCTTTCACTTCCACTATTAATGAGGATTCTGCCGTATTTTGCACAATTACCCCTTCGTCTTGAGATTCAAGAAGGCGAACGCCCAAGTTAGCTAGTTGGGAAAGATCCTTAGTCATTCCTTGTCTTTCCATAGACTTCCCATAAGTGGTTGCCATTATTTTACGGCTTAAAGCATCAGCTACTACATTAGCTTTACCGGGATGATATAAGATGTCAATGTCATAATCTTTTAATAGCTCCAGCCACCTTCGCTGCCTCAGATTTAAGTCTTTTTGCTTAAAAATATATTGCAAGCTTTTGTGATCAGTGTATATGTCAACATGAACTCCATACAAGTAGTGGCGCCATATCTTCAAAGCAAACACAACTGCTGCTAGCTCTAGATCATGGGTTGGATAATTTTCTCATGTGGCCGCAGCTGCCTTGAGCCATAAGCTATAACTTTACCATGCTGCATCAATACACAACCTAAGCCCACTCCCGAAGCATCACAATACACTACATAGCCTTCTGTACCTTCTGGAAGTACCAACACAGGTGTAGAAGTTAATTTACTCTTCAGCTCTTGGAAGCTTCTTTCACACTCATCGTTCCACAGAAACTTGGTTCCTTTGTGTGTTAGCTTTGTTAAGGGTGCAGCCATGGAAGAGAATCCTTCAACAAACCTTCTATAATAACCTGCCAATCCAAGAAAACTACGGATCTCCGTAGGCGTTGTAGGTCTTGGCCATATTTTCACGGCTTCTATTTTCTGGTTATCAACCCTTATTCCTTCCTCAGATACGATATGACCTAGGAATGCCACAGATTTTAACCAGAACTCACATTTAGAGAACTTTGCATACAATTTACGATCACGGAGAATATGTAAAACCTGCCGCAAGTGATTAGCATGATCCTCTTCCGATCTTGAATACACCAAAATGTCATCTATGAACACTATCACAAACACATCTAAGAATGGCTTGAACACCCTATTCATCAAATCCATAAAAGCTGCTGGTGCATTTGTTAGCCCGAATGACATGACTAAGAACTCAAAATGATCATACCGTGTTCGGAAAGCTGTCTTGGGTATATCTTTGTCCTTGACCCTCACTTGGTGATAACCTGACCTCAGGTCGATTTTTGAAAAACACCTGGCACCTTGTAATTGATCAAACAGATCATCAATTCTAGGGAGGGGATATTTGTTCTTAATTGTTACCTTATTCAACTGCCGGTAGTCAATACACATTCTTAATGAGCCATCTTTTTTGCGTACAAACAAAACTGGCGCTCCCCATGGGGACACACTGGGCCTTATGAATCCTTTTTGTAACAAGTCTTTTAACTGCTCCTTCAACTCCCGTAATTCTGCCGGAGCCATTCTATATGGAGGAATTGAGATAGGTTGAGTATCTGAAAGCACATCAATACCGAACTCTACTTCTCGTTCTGGAGGCAAACCTGGAAGATCTTCAGGAAACACATCTGGAAATTCATTTACCACCGGAATGGATTGAAGGGTTGGTGGCTCTACATCTACATTTTCACTCTAACCAGATGGCATATGTATCCTTTGGAAATCATCTTCTTTGCCTTAAGATAAGAAATAAATTTACCTCTTGGCATCCCAATATTACCTTTCCATTCGAGGACTACTTCTTTTGGAAACTGGAAATGCACTATCTTAGTTCGGCAATCTACCGTGGCATAACAAGAAGCTAACCAATCCATACCCATTATAACATCAAAATCTACCATGTCTAGCTCAACAAGGTCAGCCAATGTATCGCGATCACAAACAGTTACAATGCAATTACGATAAACTCTCCTAGCTATAATAGATTCACCAATCGGTGTAGACACTTCAAATGGCTTCGCTAATAATTCTGGTGTTCTTTTGAACTTTCCAGCAATCAATGGTGTAACATATGATAGTGTAGACCCCGGATCGATTAATGCATATACAATATGTGAAAAGATGGACAATGTACCTGTAACCACATCCGGCGACGCTTCTAAATTTTGTCGATCCCCTAGTGCATATGTGCGATTCTGACCTCCACTGGAACTAGCTGCTCCCCTAGCTCCTCTACCATGACCTGTAGGCATATGTAGTCCCCTACCTAAAGAAGGGGTTGATGAGGTCGACGCAACAACTGATCTAGTTGGTTGAACAATGCCACCCACTCCCCTATGAGGGCAGTTTCTCATAATATGCCCTGTTGTGCCACACCAAAAACAAACATCCGTCCCAAACCTGCATGCACCTAGATGATTCCTCCCACATTGTTTACAAGGCTGTCGTGGAGGCCTTGATTGGCTCGTACTTCCTTGCTCTTGGTGACTACCTTGACTTTCACTTCTTTGCCCAAACTGATTGCCCCTAAACCCTTGGAACCGTGGTGGAGCACTAGCTGTAGAGTAGAAAGATGATGGCCTAGGTGGTCTATTAGAAAACCGAGGCCTAAACTCACCTTGGGATGGTGTAAACTGCCCCATTGATCTGGCCCTCTTAGAATGACCTGTTTCCAACTCTTGTGTTCTTCTTCTTTGCCTTTGATCCTCCAATTTTTGTGCAACAGCCTGCATCCTTGCTATATCCATATCTTTATTTAATGAAGCAATTGTACAGTCTCTAACCAGATATGAATCTAATCTATCCACAAAACGATGAACTCTATCCTCCATAGTAGCTACTACATTAGGAGCATACCTGGCCAAGGAGTTAAATTTGAGACTATACTCCCTCACACTCATATTTCCTTGGTGGAGATTTAAGAACTGATCCGCACGGGCCTCTCGGATCTCCAATGGCAGATAATGATCAAGGAATGCCGTTTTGAACTCTTTCCACATAGCTGAAGGTGCATTTGTTCCCCTAGATTGCTTCCAAGCTTCATACCACAATATAGCCACACCCTTTACTCTGTATGCAGCTAGCTCAAGTGCTTCTTTACCACTTACATGCATAATATCCAAAGTGCGTTGGATTTGATCTATAAAGTCTTGGGGATCTTCATTAGGATCTGACCCGGTAAATGATGGAGGGTCCAAGTTAAGAAAATCACGTATCCGTGTTCCAGCTGATCTAACTACACCACTAGTACCTGCAACTGGACCTTCTTGCCTTTGGCCATGACCAGCAACTATACGAGTCAATAATTGGACTACATTCCTCAAATCTTGCTCGGTAGCATTAATAGGGGGTTCCTGAGGTTCATCTTCCCTCCTTATTTCTTCAGGAGATGGAGGCGTCGAGGAAGTCTGCGATAGAGACTCATCTTGAGCCCCACTTTGAACAGCTGGACTTGGTGGTGGTTGGCTGGTCCCTTCTTGGGCAGCCACTTCTACTCGTTTACCAGTACTTTTACTCCTTCTCGTAATCGGCATCTTTGCTATAATAAAACAATTGAGGAATTAGATATGATTCACCTAAAACACAAGTTCTATCGCACGATCTAAGAAATGAAAGAAATGAGACAACTCCTATATGTCCCGTAGCCTCCTGTTTATAAATGTGGTGCACAACACATCCATAAGCAAGACTCTACACAGACACGGCTTTGTAGACTCCCTAGGATGACCTGCTCTGATACCACTTTTGTCACGCCTCAAAACCCATTAAGACGGACAGGCACCCGATGCCCTAAAGGCCCGAGAGAACCAACCTGCAACCTGTTCTTACTGAGCATATACTATAACAATTGAGACAAGTTAACTTTGGATAATCGTAACACTTTGAGATGTTGATTTGGTGGTCATAATCATCTTGGAGACATGAAATTACAGAACAGTAGTGGAATACATGAAAACAATACTTTGAGGAAGTAACAATGACATAAGGAGCTATGAAACATCAACACCTTACTTTAAGACCTTAATGGCACAATTGACTTCAATTGGCTTAGGAGAAGGGTTCATCAAACTTTCTTTTGCAAATACCATTTCTATAACAGCACAAGGGAAAATTACACAAGTATAGAATAGTGAACATATAATGAAGTAGTTCCATGTGCTTAGAATGGGGAAAGAAATATTGTTAGCTATTTGGAGATAGTACGCTGCCACTATGCTTCCTTTTCTAGAAATAGAACTTATGGGAATCACTTCATTGATATTAATTGCAGGTGGCAGATTTCATGCCAAAAGGATATAGAATCGAATAGCCTTACATACCTTATATTTATGACCAATACCACTATCACGATTCAGCCTTCCTTAATGGGTGCTAATCTACAACATAAGTAATGATTAAGCTAACATCAGCAGCTAATCACAATAAGGTTCTCCAAAACAGTAGCTAAAAATATTTGATGGAAATCAGGCCCATACAACCCTTACATATATGGTGAACCACCACACCCTTCCTCTACACATTAATACAACTTCAAACATCATTTCCAGAGATAGCCAAATAGCCCTCAACAACAATATTCATAAGGCAGCCACTAATAATCCCAAATCTTTCAGCATAATAGGAGAATATTGACTCAAATATTTATCATCATCCATGAATTCTTGATAAATATATACAAAATTCTCCAATCCAAACATGATCAAAGAGAGGAAAACAAATGGGTTGAAGTCTTACCTTAATTCTGGAAATTTATCCTCTAAACTTGAACTTCAAGAATTCAAACTCTCCTTCAAACTTCTTACTTGAAAATGAGACAGCACTCAAGAATCCCTAAGGTGTTTTAGGGCTGCTTATTGAAGCCAAGAGAGACCAAGAAAGAAACTTAAGAAAATCTGAAATTTTGCAAGTTCAAAATGGAGAATAAGACTTGATCCTTATCCTTTGAAAAAGGAGGTGTTATGGCCGACACTCTTGACCAATTTTGGTCCATATAATGTCAAGTAGGTGCCCCACCTGCTTGTCCTTTTAACTTGGGCCTTTTTGGACTTAATATTATTGGACCTTGGCTGTCCATTTTCCCTTTGTTCTTTTATTCCACTTGGGACAGATTAATGCAAGTAGGTGGTACACACTTGGCCCAATAACATGGTAAAACAAATCTTAGGAGGTCATGCACTTACCTAGTTTCACTTGGGCTTTATCCATAATGGGCCAATTGGCAGATTTGGCTGTTGGGCCTTCTTTCATTCACAATTTTCTTTAATAGGTTTGGGCTTCAAATGAGCCCCTAAATATAAGCCTAAATCTGGTCAATCAAACTTGGGCCCTTTAACTATAATATAGATCAAGTAGGTGATGCAACTGCTAGCTCAATTACCACCTTACTATAATTACTTAAATACTTTCCATCGGAGTTAACTTGCAATACATATGCTAAAACGTGCAAGGCATTACATCACCTTCCAAGCTAGTTTAAACCAACACTAATCATGTAAGAAACATGATCCCTCACCTACACTATAAGTATATGTCAAGTATAACATGAATAGAACTACCACATACAAAAATACAGGCCGTTACACTTTTCCCTCTCTCAATCTCGCTTGCCATTTATACAAATGTATATGTATAATATACAGTTATATACAATTATATACATATACAATTCACCTCTCTCCCACTCTCTGCCCTCTCTCGCTCGCCTCTCTCCTCTCTCTCCCAGTCTCGCTCGCCTCTCTCCTCCCTATCCCAATCTCTCTTGCCATATACAAATATATATGTATAATATTCAATTATCTAACCAATATACATATACAATTCACCTTTCTCCACTCTTTTCCCCCTCTCTCTCTCCTCTCTCCTCTCTCTCCCAGTCTCGCTCGCCTCTCTCCTCCAAATAACATGTAGCTACAAATTGTAATTATCAAACTATAGCTATGGAAAGTAATTAATTATTTTTAAGTGGCTAGATGTGAAAGTTTCCCTATATTAAATTATCTTGCAATATATCTAGAAATAAGTCGATTTTCTGCAGCTGGATTACCAAATAATGTTTTTTTCAAATTTGTTGTCAATATTTAATACTTAAAAATTCTCGTATAAGACATTATCCAATTTGCTAACAATATTTAATACTTAAAAATTCTCGTATAAGACATTATCCAATTTGCTAACAATATATATTCACTCAATAATCAACTACCAAATTTATGTTAGAAATATTCATTTTGAGAAATAGATTTTTGGAAAAATGATTTTTTGATGTACCAAAAGTGCAATGTTGCAAGTTAAAATTTAATTAATGTCATCTTTATTTCAATTTATTTATCTTACTTTTTCCTTTTTAATATATTTAAAAGATATGTCACAAAATGATTCAGAGAGAATTTTATACAGTACACATCTTAGAATTTAAAATCCCAAGATTGAGAAGTTTCTTCATAAGCATGTGCTCCTCAATGAATTAGGGAGTCCATCATTTGCAATGAAACCCAAATTGTAGAAAATATAGTACAACGAGTTGCACATAATTAAGATATTTGACTGACAAAAGAAAAGGTTAATATACAATTAACCCCTCAAGGAGTACTTTTTCCCAGAGAAAGCCTGAAACTTGGGCTCTTCTTTCTTTTCAGGTTCCTCTTTCACAGGTTCCTGCATATGAACAAACAGGCTGAGACTAGCAACCTACTTACAAGTAAAGATTTTCTAAAGGACTCTTATTATTACAATATGAACATTAGCATATTGAGAGAGATATAAAACCTTCTGTTTTTCAGGATCGCGGTTTGCGTTTGAACCAAATACAAGCTTCCCTTGTGACTGACGACTAGAGCTTTGGGAACTTGGAGCAGCAGCTTTCTTACCGCCATTAGTAGCGCTGACTTGCTTATCTGAGGACCCAGAAGAGGAAGAAGAAGGTGGAAGCTGCTGTTTTAAGGGTTTACCATCCAAACGTCTCGCTCCACCAGTAAAAGGGTTGAATTTTGGCTCAACTTCTGTTGCATCCTCCTCAACTGCATGAGCGAAGAATTATTAAGCTATAGAAAGAAGTTTAGAAGTTCTGCAGTAACGAGTAATCTATAGGAAGAAACAATTACGAGTGAGAAGTGAAGTCCTAGAACTGCACCATACAGGCGAAATAAAATTTGCCACACATCCCAACCTGGAAGTATCATAGTATTTTGCATTTCCAAGAAGTCCAACAAAAATAGAAGGATGACGCGTTCTTGATCAAAGGTTTTCCAGTTCAGGATTCCAAGTACAATATATACAGTGAACAGCATAAATTTACAGCACTGAAGTCGGAAGCCTAGTGCATTGGGGCCTGGACTGCCTTTTTTAACCACATAAGTTGGGCAAAATTGCAATACCCAAGCAAGCTCTAGTGTTATTAAGAATTTGTAGAACTGATCTCTACAACCATACAAGATACTGCCTTCGTCTCAATTAGATGCTGTCCGTTTGAATAGTATAAGATAAAGAGTTTGAATAGATTTTAGGAGGTGATCATCAGTATTTCCCAAAAAAAATAAATTAATATGTTCGGAATGTGGAGTTCTTTGTTGGTAGGAAATCACACGCACAATCAACTAATGTAAGTGTTGTCAAAGGCAAGCTTAAACCCTAAAGTGAGGCTCAAAACATATTGAGCGCTTTGCTGCTTAATGTGCGATTCAATGTCATCATTAAGGCTAAAAGACAAAAAAAAATCCTTGTGAATGAGGGTTTCTTGAAGAGGCGACACTACACAATTGGTATTTCACTTTATCATAAAATGTCTTTTTTATAACACTAATATGTGCTACTATCAGAATTTGTGAAGACAGTAATTAACTTCAGAAAATTTGAAGAATATGCACCTTCTGCTGGAGAGTTGCTTGGACGAGAAGGAGCCGTTCTTTCAGGTTCTTTGTAATCAAGTGGGGGAGCAAAGTCTACTTCACAATCTGTCTCAATAATACTTATTCCATTAGAAGGTTTGGTCTCCACAATATCTATATAGTATTTTTTATTGTTGTAAGCCACCATAATACTATCTCCTGTGGTTAAGCAGGAAAAGTTTCTGAGTGTCGTCTCCAAGCTGCATCAGTAAAGGAAAGAAGTCAAAACTTTAAAACCTCCTATTAGTATGCAGGTATTTGCAAATGAAATTAGATTAATAAGCAACTGAACAAGCAAATATCGGTTATAACAGTTAGAAGATGTAATTCTCCTAATTCAAATTAAAAAATGAAAATAACTTTTACTTGTCAATCATCTCACTTAGCTATGCTTAGTGCTCAAGCAGGAAGTCTCATAAAAATAATATAGTAGCAATTATAGAATAGGTGTAATACTATGGATTTGGTCATCAAGAAGCCAATCCTGTGCATATTCATAAATTTAACACAGAAGGGACTATATATATTCATTATCTGTCAAAATTTCGACCACTACATTGGACCATCCTCTTCTCTCAATGTAAAAGAATAATGAGAAAAACTAATTAGGGAAGTATTTGAAGCTAAGAGCAGTCCCTGCGTGGATCTCTATCTCCTCCCCGAGGCCCTCTTTCCATACTTAAAATACATGTCAGACAAAAGAACTTCAATCCAGGATAAAATAATGTTTCGCTTTTTCCAAAGACACTCCAATTGGTAATTCTAGTTCTACAAGGAAACTTTTACCTCATAAACCATCTCATAAAAAGTCAATCCATCAATAAAGAGGTTATATTGCTCTATGAAGTTCTTATACATCCCAATTTTTTAAAAAAACTTCTTATGCACCTTATTGCTGAAGCAATCTCACTTTAAAATTAAGACAGATTTTAACTCCTTAAGAAGAGCATTATGGCATTAGACTAGTCAAACTCTAATTTTTAGTAATTACCTATCTACACCAACAATAAATTGTAATCCCAGTGATCCCTCTAAATGTTTAAATACAAAGTTGTCCTCAAATTCCTCTTTAACCCAAGAACATGGATTGACTTCATCTTCTTATTTTTTACAACACCCTACTCTCCTATTTTGATGACCACCATCTCTTATACTTGTTTCCAATTTATTCTCGTACTTCTTATGTTCTTTTCCAAACCTGTCAGGCAAACTTATTACCGACAAAATGTGATACTTTTTCAATAATCTGTTAATATTAGAATAAGCTATGGAACCTACTTTTATATTTTAAAGAAGTACTAACTAATTTCAAAAAGATTACTTCATCCACAGCCTTAAACCCACTTACATTTTTACACAAGTTTCAATTCTTAACTCAATGATCATGCCCCACAAAAAGAGTGTGAAGAGCACTTCGATTGTCTTTGCTGATTTTTCCTTTTGAGTGTGCCATGAATTATATAAATTATGCAGAAACAATTGTAGCTACCCAAATACTAGCATAAAATGGAAACGATCCACAGAAAGTTATTAAAAAGGAAAAAAAACTCCAGCAAACTTACATGGCCTTCGGGTTAGAAATATCCAGAAAATCCTTCGTGTGGGGTTGCAGCTTGACATATTTACCCTTAGGAAGAGTTACGTTTTTCACTGTCACAATGTCGCCTTCTTGTAGGCATAAATTTTCCATCATCTACAAGGTCCACATTAAAATGAGTGTATGCACAGCAGTCGAACTCAAACCAAGAAAATAGAATTACACAGAAATGAGATGTACCCAATATGGCATATATATCAAGCCCTCTTCTGCAATGAACTCCAAAACCCCACAGTGAGAAACCCGTTCCGTGGAATCATTTCGAAGCTCAAACAACATTGGATAATCAATGTGAAGTGATGCTACAAAATTTTACATTCAATGTTGACTACGGTTAAGAAAAGAACCAGCTAACAACTGATAAAGGTGCAAAATCTAAATAACTGAAAATGCCCAGATACAAGAACAAGGATACTCACCTAGACGATCAAGAGCAGACGGAGGCATTATAACTGGGAAAAAAATAAAGAAAAAACAATATAAGACTTAAAGCTCGAATAACCTTCGCAAATACAGAAAAGAACTATTGACATTACTTACTTTTGTCTCCATTTTCTATTTGTGGCTGCAAAGATGGAACATACATAATCAGAATTTAAAAACAGAAAACAAATACCAAGCAAAAATAAATTGCAGTGGGAGAAGTGATATGTGGGACAAACATCTGAAATACAAATTTAATACACATAGAAGACCCATGTCCCACCCAGTGTTTTGGACGGCGAGAGGCGACAAAAGACGACAAGGGCCTGCCTCGCCACGCGGCGAGGCGAGCGGCGAGGCGCTCACCTTTTTGAATAGAGGCGCCAATTAATACCAAAAATTAAAAATATTTAATTGCACATATAATATTCAAAATTTCAATAGCAATTACATATATTACAAATACTATAATAATTACTATAGAAGAATTAATTTTTTCTTCAAAAAAATAATGGACAGCAGTCACAGACTCACAGTACAGTGAAAACAGAAGGCATTTTACAGTAATCTGGGACAAAACAGAGAGTGAAGAAAATAGAGGAAAAAAAGAGTAGTGAAGAAAACTTGAAGAAAACAGAACTGAAAGTCTGAAACGAAAATTGAAGAAGAAGAACAGAAAAAAAGAGGTATACCTCAGGTCTTCAGCAGCAGCAACTCGAAGATGATGGAGACAAGGAGAAGAGATCGCGAGGGGAAGAGAGTCGCGAGGGGAAGAGAGTCGGGGAGAAGAGTGCGCAGCAGCAGATTTTGAAAATATAAAAAAAAGCCCTAATTTTGACTAATATTGTTAAGTCAAATATTTTTTAAAAAAAAAATAAAAAAGGCGCCGCCTTTTCTGGCGCCATTAGGTCGCCATGGGCCGCCTTTTGCATACCGCCTCGCCTCAGTGGAATGGCGAGGAGGCCTCGCCTCGCCTGTCGCCAAAGGCGATGAGGCGCTCGCCTTTCACAACACTGGTCCCACCACATATACATAGCATATAGGCAAAAAAAGAAAGACTTCTTTCAGTGTACAACTATACCAAGAAGAACTACTAAACAGTTAAATTGTTCCCTCTTCACCTTAATAAAAGATAATTCATTCGCTCCCCAACCCCTTTCTCTACAATAACAACAAAATGTGAATGATGCAACCAGCCGAAATAAGATGTAATGAAACTTAAAAATTAATATTGAGGAAAGCTCTTCTAGATAGTTAACTCAAAATAAATCATAGACCTACATTAGAAGAATGAAAAATTAAAATGACCTAAGCAAAATTTCGTGAGCATGACAATCTAATGGAAGCTAAAGGAATGAGAAAATTTTGGTGAAACCATCACAGGTAATTACCACAGTAGATTAGAGTAGTAAACGAAGTTTGTCTTTTCAAAAGCATTCCAACCTTATCAATGAAAGATGCAGGATAGCACCGGTACGTCTGCTCAAATGATCGTCCATGATATCCATATCCATCAAAAAACTGCAAATCACAAATCAAAAAGTACAATAATGACGAATGAAGATAACACTAATGACACAGATATATGTCAGTAGAGTCAGTGGTAGTCTTTTAAAGGCTATGAAACAGAAATAAATAAACAAGAACACTGCCTTCAACAAAGGAAATGCCCCCTCGAAGGTAGATGTATTTAATGATTGGCCGTGTTTAGGGAAGCTAAAAAAAAATCAAGTCAGTTTAGCCAGTTCCAATTAAAGGCTGTGCGCTCTCAATAGTATGCTTCTGTAAACAAAACTTAACTTCTGTTACAAGTCTACAAGGCTTCTTTGGAGACAGGATATGAGCCTGTAAGCCGTTTTCTTTGGAGACGGGATATTTTTTGTTACTTCATCCGGGTGTATTATTGGTAATAACATCAATGTAATCTCCATATTTGCTCAAGTGTATGAACCATATATACAACCGCTGACTCTCAGAAGCCGTTGTCCATGCCCTTTTGAAAATTGACAACAAACTTTTTGTAATTTAATGCACTCTTGTCTATTAACTACCATAAAGATCATGTTCCTCCTCTTTTCTCAGTTTTTTTCCCAAAAGGAGGAAGTGAGCCCCTGCAGATGGACATTCTATTCACAAATTCGACGCTCCCTAAGCTGGCACTTGAATCTTCAGCTCTTTTTAAATTAAGAAACCCTTGAGTATAACTTCAGTCATGATCTAATTCCATCTTTTATTCAAGAGAACAAATTCTTAGATGATATTCTTAAAACAGCAAGTTCTGCTAAATCCTCTATGGCCTGACCGTTGCCCTAGCTTATTGCACCACGCTGTCCTTTCTATTCTTAAAATAGTCTTACTAAGTTATACTAAAAAAAATAGAACAACCATGGGTGTATATAACGATAATCAATAAAACTTCTGCTGCATATTAATCATGAAAAACAGAAAATTTACCATGATTTCTGTCTCTGAGTACCCCGAACTCAACTGTTTCAGCTAACCTATAAAAGAACAGTAATAAAAAAAAAGTGAAAATTTATCAACTTGTAAAAATTGCAGAGATCTGTGATATTAGACTAGAACTCATCCAATTCAGTAAATTCGTGTTTCACCATTAAGGATCATCGCAAAAAGGACAAAGTTTCATCCTCTACTTAGAATCATACAGAAAAAAAAAGGGAATTCAGAGAGAAAAAGATAGAGAAACATACAAATTCGATTCCTTCAGAGAAAAGAGAATGTGAGGAATTCGTGCAGAAAAAGAAAAGAAGAGCAAGAATTTGATGCGGAAAGTTCATGGGTCTATTTGTTTGGGCCGGCCCACTAAGAGGAATTCCGGACATGGACCAATATTGAGTCCGGAAGTAAATTGATTAAATTACCTTATTAGACATACATTACTACGACGTATACTAACCTTACCTATACATTCGAATAATTACATATATAATATATTACCATTTTTAAAATTTGATCCATATATTATTGAAGATATACAATTTGAGATTTGTGTCTGTTTAATCATTTTCAAAGTCATGCGTCCGCGATAGATTTCAATGTTTTTGTCTTCTAGTTTTTGAAAGTCAAGGTAAAGCTCCATTGGTTTAGAGTTTTTATTTCCTAGCAAATGGTTCCAAAATGAGAATAATGTTAATTTGTTGTTGTTGCTCGGAAAAGGCACGAAAATTACCACTGCAATTCTCAATTTTTTCAAATTGCTTAAATTTGAAAATCCAAAAATGCAACAACCTTGATGAATAAAAGAGAAAGATAGTTGTGATTTGTTGAAAATGTAAAGAAGTTTATGCAGTAATTGTGATAAACCTTAATGAGGAAAAGATGAGAAAAAAAACTTTTTGAATCGAATTAAAATTATTGATGTATCGATACATTACCCTAATAACAAAAATTATCCGAAAATAGCCCTAACACAAAAATATTTCCAAGAAAATCACTTGATTTATGCTGATATTCTTCTATTTTCTTGATTTATGATGATATTCTTCTTAGTTGTAAGATAATATAACACAAAGCATGTCTTGACTGGCATAATTATGCCGCTTAATTTCTACCAAATTTATGTCGATAGAAGCATAAGTTCAATTCTTAAGCGACAAATTATGCTAACTTAGTTATTACAAAACTTACAAAGAAAGTTCAATTCATAAATCAACTAGTTCCATCAAAACCTTTACATCAATAGAGGCATATAAGTTCAATTTTAAGACACTAACATTCACAAATTATGCTAACTATTTCCTACAAAACTTACACTTACATTTCCAAAGCCAATTAGTTCCACCAAAACCTTTACATCATTATAGGCATAAGTTCTATTTGAAAACTCAAGTTGTGTTGGGTAAGGCAAAAGTTCCATGATTAGCCCACAAAATTTTCATTAAATGAAAAGCTAAGATAAAAACTAAAACCCACAAATTTGATGAGCAAAAATGTTGTTTGGCATAAAATGGTGTGTCAATAATGGACATAGGGTGATCAGTGGAGAAATCGACTCTCTCCTCATTACCAAATGCATCAGAAGGGAATGGAAAGTACCTTGGAGGATTCTACACATCATCAATGAAATCCAAGAGTTAGTTAAAAAGCATGGATTTGAAATCAAGCATTGTTTCCGAGAAGCCAATAGACCTGCTGATAAATTGGCAAGCGTGACCATAATTTTGATCCAATCCATGCTTTCTACTCTTATACTGAGCTACCCGAACAAGTAAAGGTGCTAGTCAATATGGACAAATGGGATATTCACTCTTTCAGGATCAAAATGAACAAAACTTCCCATATCATCTATGATCCCCCATAGGTTTTGACTAAGTAAAGCTTAGTGAACTCCCCTCAATGATCATGTACAAAGATTGGTATGCCAAACTCAAATTGTAAGTTTTTACACATCAACGATCAATGGAGTTATTTTATTTAATAAAAAATAAGCAAATAATAACAAAGTAATGAAAATTTGGGCTCTTTGCCCAAATTCAAATTGTTGGGCTTGGCAGCCCAAACTTGTCCTAATTCTAAAATGGATCCTGCTGAAATAAGGCAGGCCTCAACCCTTTTCTCTTCTTTCTGGACCTGCCTTGCAAAAATTTAGGTTTTGGCCCATTTTTCGTCCCTGTTACGCTGTGTATATATTGAGTATAATCTATGTATATGAGCGATATATCATCCTAATTTACCTTCAGCTCTTGCATATTAAGCTTTCATTTGCCCTGTGTTTCATCTTCCCTCTTGATCGAACACTGATGCGGCTAACTCAAAGAAATTTAACTCGATGAAATGCTATGAATGAGTTCAAAGTGGAATTGAATTGATTTCACATGCATTACATATACAAGAAGCATAGAACCATTAGAACATCAAAACTAAAATTTTATACTATTGTTGCAAACAGTGACAAACGCCATTAAAAAAGGACGTTGTCTGAACTCGAAAACGCTAAGTTTAATATGTAATCATTTTGAGTTAATTAGTGAATTGAGCTAAAAAGTGAATGAGATTGAATTCAAATAAATAAGTAACGAGCTTAGTGAATTGAGCTAAAAAGTGAATGAGATTGAACTAAAATAAATAAGTAACGAGCTTTTTAATCTTTAACAAAATAATAACTATTGACTAACTAATACTAATTAACAAAATCCTTTTGGACGATTTTTGAATACTTATAAAATGTATTAGTTATATACATAATTATATAAAAACATTTTATTTTTAATATATGTGCAAAAAAAAAATGGTCAAAATGTAATCCTTGCTCAAATCGAAAATAACTTTTCTATCCATAAAAGTGTAGTTATGAATAATACACCTATCTTTTTTTAAGTGCCGTTTATGGATTACACTATCTATATTATTATTGTTTGTTGTTGTGGTGCTTATGTGTAAGAGCCTAAGAGGCATCTTTGATGCAACTAGAATACAAAAATGGAGTAATCACATTTGTAAGAGGATTTCAGCCAAATAATTTATCACTGTGGTAGCTGGAGAAAAACATTAAAAATCTTCTAAGAATGTTGAAGAATTAATGTGTGTAAGAAAAATAATTTGTAACTCGTATACTTCGTATAATTTTTTCTATGTACAATATATTTTTTCGACAAAAAATGCTTTAACTAATTCTTGTTGTCCGATATAATTGTTGAGAAACCATATACTAGTCTTGTTTTATGTCCAACTTTTTTTTTTTTTTACTATGAATACAACTGGAGACAATGTTGGTTTCAAAAGAAATGATATTCTGATAAAATATTATCATAATCTAATAATATCACGGAACTATATTTCACTTATACTTTTGATTTATTTTTACTATAAAACAAGTATTTAAAAATATCTTTTTTATTTACCCAATAACAAGCTCAAAGTCTCTTCCATACAAAACAGATATGGGGTTCAGTTTTTTTAAACTTTTTCTTCTTTATCGTTTTGAGAAGTGTATTATCTTACATTATTATTTTTGTTTATATTTAACTGATTGCTTACGCCATTTTGGGCCATCGTTTCATTTTCTTGATTCATCATCAATTATAAAATGTATATTGCCTTACAATTTATTTCGTTTGTCTATTTGATTTGTTTTTTTGTCTGCACTATAGTCTAGCACTCCAATAAGTTATAATAATCGTTCCAATAATTGCTGCAATAATAATGTGGTTCTTATTCTTTTGTTTTATTTTCGTCTTTCAAGTGGAACAATAAAATTTAACTGCTCTCATATTTCTAATTACTTGTCTATTTTTAAATTAGCATACATATTAAGAAAACAATTATTGACATAATAAATTTATCATTTTATACATATAAATTAAGAAGTGGGTGAATTAAAAAAACATAAGATTTTTCAGAAGTTTTATATCTTTCAAAGTAATTAATTGAAGGTAGAATAAGTTTAAAAAAAATGTCCTTTCTTGATTTGTCAAAATGGACAAATAATTAGGGAAAACTAAAAAATGAAAAGTAGATAAGTAATTACGGACAGAGAGAGTACTTAACATCTTCATTTAATACGAATATTTGCTCCTCATTTCCCTAATTACTTGTCCATTTTAACAAATCAAGAAAGGACGAAATAATTTTACCTATTATACCATCAATTAATTACTTTGAAAAAGGTACAATTTTGTTGAAAATCTTAAATTTTTAATCCATCCACTCCATGATTAATAAAGACAAAATTGTAAACTTTTGTCAATAATGATTTTCTTAATAAGTGTATTCGATTTAAAAGTGGACTAGTAATTAGAAACAGATGGAATATTAAAGTTGATGAATACTAAATATTTGGAGTTGAAGATGAGAATATGTATGAAAGTTATTAGGTTTGAACATAATTTTCATTTGAAAGAAAAAGTATAATTTGTAAGTGAATATTATTATCTCACTTGAAATATTTTTTTAAGTATTAGAAAAAATGATGACAATTACTCCACTTGTTTTTTATCTAAAGAGATACGAGGTATAATTTATTAAATATTTTTTGAGAATTGAGCGATGTTAAAAGAATCACTTCGTTAATGTTCAAAATACAATTAGAAAATTTTAAACTTCATATTTGAATTTCTAAAATCATATAGTTATATTGTACATATTTTTTTAAGCTAAAGCAACTCATCCTAGCTTAACTTTTGCCAAATGTCAACTTAAGTGAGTCTCATTTGCATAATGCTTGCAATTATTTTTCAATCATAGATAAGGTACATTTTTCTATATTGAATGTCCTTTTTTTTATTAAGATTTCTTTTTAGGGCAACTTTCACATATAGCAAATAAAAAATTCATATTTGTATGCTATATCAAAGTTTGCATAATTGCGCTCCATAGCAAACGTAGAAACTGTATAATTCGCTATACATATACAGTTGAAGCGAATTATATAAAACGAAGTGTATAAAACGAGAAAGAGAAAGATACTTGGGAGAGACTTGTATAAAAACGAAGTGTATAAAATGAATTGTATGATTATAAGTGTATAGAACGATTATATACAATTTGAATTTGTATAAAATGAGAAAGAGAGAAAGACAAAAGAGACTTGGCAGGGAATATAGAATTGTATAAAACGAGAAAGAGAGAAATTAGTTACAATTTGAAATTTGTATAAAACAAGAAAGAGAAAAAGGCAAAAGAAATTGGGCAGGGGAGTATTTTTATTGTATAATTATAAGTGTATAGGACGAAAATATGTGTACTTGCATGTGTATATATAATTTTCTCACGCTTTATACAAACAGAAACGCAATTATACATTTCGCTTCTGTTTGTATAAGTGAGAAAGGCGAGGGTGGCGAGCGAGATTTGGGAGAGTGGCGAGCGAGATCTGGAAGAGGGGAGAGAGGGGAACAAAAATATATGTATTTATACAATTTCCTCTGCTTTATACAATTAGAAACAATTTTTATGCACTTGTGTTTGTATAAAAAGTGAGGGAGCGAGCGAGAGATTGGAGGAGAGTGGCGAGCGAGAGATTGGAGGAGAGTGGCGAGCGAGATATTTGGGAGAGAGGCGCCTGGCAATTTTTTGCAAACGTTTGCTATGGAGCACAATTAAATCAAACCCTAGCTACTCCATTTTTTTTAGGTTATTAGTTTGCTATTATATACAATTATCCCTTCTTTTTATCCTTTTCTTCATTTTCTTACTTAATTACTCCAATTCATTTAGTTTTGTCATCTTATATATCATGCATTTGATTTCCAATGACAAGAAAAAAAAAATTAAAAACTCCCTACTTAAAATCATTATCATGTCTTACACTTCTGATTGTGCATTTTTTTTTAATGGGATAGATAAGATAGAATAATAAATTAGGGCTTGGCCTAAACAATTTTTTTATTCTTAAAATGGAAAAAGTTCAAAACTTGCCCTTCATTATTTAAATTGCTCAATTTTATCATCCGTTATATTTTTGCCCTATTTATGCTTTTGGCATTAGTAAATAATCTTGTATTCATCTTTTTAAGTATCATCAAAACTCTAATATGATAAAAATGAACCCTATGTATTCAAATTCTTCGTGCGAAAAATTTAAACTTGTACGTAGACTTCTTATTATAAATATTTACATGTAGCCACCTTAAAAAAAATTTGGTTGTATAACTATTTCTACACTATATGTATATATATATATAAAGAAACTTAAACTCCTATGATATTAATAAAGTAATCATAGATTATAGTAATACATGACCTTTTGTAAAGAGAATATGTACTTTTAGGAGGATTAGGTCAGCCATGGCCCATAGAGTGTGAGCTAAACAAATTAGGTCTTTGATTAAATGCAAATGTGTCAAATTTATGAAAGATTTTCAATTGTTTAATATCATTGTTTTCCTTTTCCTTGTGCTTGCAACGCAATCTATTTAGGTTTCGATGTACCAATGAATTGTATAATAATATTCGGCTAATCATATCATCAAAGTCTTTTTTTGAAACTTGTTTTGCATTTTATTATTTCAACATAAATATTCAGTATAATTCTATAGGTGAAATTTAAAAGAATAGATTAGAAAACTTACCCCACCTCTATAAAGGTAGAAAAATTACTTTCAAAAAAACCTTGACTCGAATAATTCATATGTCAAAGCAGTTAAAATAATTATATAGATATAAAACAGAAAAGAGAAATTATTACATAGTGGATAAATTATTGTGTCAAGTAATCATGTACTCACTACGTTCCAAAAAAAATGACTCCTTTCCTTTTTATTCTATTTAAAAAAGAATGATTTTTTCCCTTTTTTGATAACATTTTAAGTTCAGCTTGCTACGTGGCATGTTTAAAGCCACGAGATTGAAAGGCAAAATTTCACATAACTTTAATTTAGGACCACAAGATTCAAAAATCTTCCTTATATTCTAGAACTTCGTGTCAAGTTAAACCAGATCACTCTTTTTGAAACGGATGGAGTAATTATTATATACTACAATACAAGATCGAAAAAAATAAAATACTACCACAGTAGAGGATAATTTTTTTTTAAGTTAACTATTATGACATTATTAAAATGGATACTAATTTTGTAATGTCATCAATTGATTAGCTCATTTTTGAAAAAGAAAAATTTCTTTATCTTGTCTTTTGGCTCTGTTGAAGGACTTCCACACATTTCACACCATGACCTAACTACAGGACATAATTATTTAATGTGTTGTCTTTTAACAATGTATATAGACATTATATAGTATGATTACTTTTGTTATGTTAAATGTTTTTTTAGTAAAAGAGGATGATATTATGTTTTCTCATCTGCAATTAAAAGGGAAAAACATAATGAAAGATTGAATTTAAAATTTTTAGTGAGATTACTCTTTATATGAGTAGGTAATTGAGTAGTATTGAGGATCAAAATCGAAGATTATATTAGGTAATCGAGTGTTGTTACATTTTACAAAAGAGAGGCAGGGGCTAGTTAGCCTCCCTTCCTTTTATCCTTATCAGTAATATTAATAATTAGTAATTACATATTTTTAATTATTCAACGTGTATTATATTTATCATTTCATTTGTTTTGTATTTTGCTATTTTGCTTGTCATATATTCTTGCAGCTCTGCTTTGAATAAGTTTCTTTTGAGATGAAAGGTTTTGTTGGAAACAACCTCGAACCTCTATGACATCATAGAAATAGGGATGATAGAAATAGGGATGATGATTAAGGTCTGTATATACATATTATTTTTTCGATACATATTTATGAAATTATTATTATATAAAAAATTATCTTAACGATAATTAATTAACGGCAATATTAAGTGGTAATTAAATTTTTTTGTATATGTCCCTAAAGTCTTTAACGATATTGGATCTAATGACACTTAACTAATGCCAATAAAGACTATAACACTCTTTATTAATATGTCTATTATTTATTGCAGTTAAAAATTATTTTTGTTGTCACATATATTGTTATTGTTGTTTTATACCTTTATGTTTCTAAGTAAAGTGAGGTTTTAATTTCATGGCACAAATAATGTAATCTGACTAATTCAAGGTGCAAATTTAGAAGTAACTTATTTCAAAATATTTCATCTAATTAAGATGAAGTAAAAGGTTGGTTTATTTTACGTCACTGTATACATATTACAGACTTTTATAGCCTACCAAATTGGAATTAAAAAATATTAAAATAACGTAACTAACGTGTTATGTAAACTATGAAGCAACACGAAAATGTTTTAGAAAAAAGACAGTTAACATTAACGTGTATATATTTATTATTTCTTTGGTGTTATATTAGTCCTCCTTTTTTCTCCTTAAAAATTAGTTTCACTAGTATATATTTTAACAAAACACTTTTAGAACTTTACAAATTTATTCAATTACTTCATGAAAAACATAATTAGTACTAATGACAAGGGTAAAATGGGAATATATAATTAATTTTACTGACAAATAATTTAAGATAATTATTTTTAATAATATAGACAACTAATATTGAGAGTCAACTTAAACTTCTTAAGAAACTCTTGTATTTTATTTTATTTTTCTTTATAACGTGCATTAGGTTTTACATGACCAAATTCATTTTCTTCTTTACGTTTTCTACGACACGCCATTATATTTAAGGTTTCTGCTTTCTATATGTTAGTGATAATTATTATTATTGTGTTGGACTTTCAAGTATTTTAATATTAAAATATTAAAGTATATTAGAAGGCATAAGTGGGAAAGATATATATTGATAAGTTGTCGTCATGCATGGGATCAAGATGTTACTGTTGGATTTTATTTGCCCTGATTTTTTACTATAAATAGATTTTTTTTTGAATTAACTAATCCTTTTTCTTGTAGGAAAAAGTTTAGGATTATATAAGTAGAGGCACATTCCTTCAAACTTAATCAGCATTCATAATGTAGTCTTAAGGACTTTGAGAGTTTTGGTTAAGGGGAGAATTTATGGGTCACAAGATTGATACGTTATCACTTGTGTGAACCTCTCATGTATTCCGAGTGAATTGGTTGAGGTTGTTTCTCTCTGTATTTTGTACTCTCATATTTATAGTGGATTGCTCATCTCCTTTGTGGACGTAGGTCGATTGACCGAACCACGTTAAATCTTTGTGTCTTTTGGTGTATTTTTCGTCGTCTTCTTACTCGTAGTCTTTCGAGATTTGCTTTGCAAGCTTCCTCGTTTACACCTGCTTAGTTTTCAATCCTAACAGTTACTGTGGATTTGAAAAATAATACTATATATAAATAAATATAGAATAAGTTTGTGTATAATAAATTTTTGTAATTCAATTCTTTTATAAATGGCAGATATAATGAAAGTTTAGTACACGTAATCGTCTTTCTTTAAAGAAAAGTGGAGATAGATGCAGTCATTAAATTTTTTTTAGATCATGTAACTTTATATTATGACTACATGTACTTTCCATTATCTTATGTAAATTACCTTATTACACCTCAAAAGTCAAATCATTATTCACCCCAACTTCCAGTTAATTATCAAATAAAGCTGTGGTTAAATTCTTAACTTGAAAGCATTTTTTGAAGGAAAAAATTCACTTAATTAAACCTGTGTAGAATATATATTGTGTTTATAATTTGAAGGTAATATAATGAAAGAAGACAAAAAGTTTAGACCAAAAAAAAAGTAGAGTATTGTTTTAATCCCATGACATGGTCGGATTATTATATTTTGAAGAAAACAACAAATTTAATCAAAACTTATATTGTTGATAAGTAAAAATTATACCACAATAAATAAATTTTTTCTTTATTATAGAAAAAAAGAAGCAAAATATCTGTGTCTGTACTTCCGTAAAACAAAAGTCTCGACAATTTTTAAAATGGACGTTACGTTTTATCAAATCCCAAACGCATTATACCTTTGGATTATTAAAAAATAGAAATGTCTACACTTAAAATTAAATTGAATTATATTAATTAGATATTTTAAATAATATTTAAATATTTAAAAATTATAAAAAAAAACCATTAAAAATTCTAATATTTTGCATATCAAAAATATTTATCTTAAAATATTAATCAAAATTATTATCATTTGGCTCTAAAAAAACTAAAAAAACTATAACAAAAAGTAGACGGAGGTAGTACTTACTCTTAGTCAAAAAATAAATAAAAATTCCTACTCCTCCATTACGTTTCATTAGTCCAGTATATAAAATATATTTTCCTTTTACATATTATATTCCTAATAAATTAAGATATTTTTTTCAACTTTATCTGTATTACTAACAGTTTAAGCTTATCTAAGCACTAGCAATTACAGACAGATTTTCAACGCATATTTATTAGCAAAATAAATATCATTATCTTATAAGGGTTAATGCAAAGTTAATACTGGATTAGAACATATGCGTGAAAATACATCTCTATCGGATTTTGTTTATTCGTTATAATCGTTTATAAATTCGAATTATTCAAATAAGTATATTATTCATAACGAAAAAATACTTTTTATCGAGAGTTCCTTTTACGAAATACAAATTTGAAACTTTATTTTTGAAATCTTTTATGGCATTTTAACCTTATTTCTTTCATTTTATTTACATGTTTATAGTGTGTACTCAAGTACATATGAACATGCGATGTTATTAAATATTAGTAGTAGAAAATAAGTATAAGATAAAGTCGAATATATCATTTAACTAATTTCTTATATTCATCGTATATAATTAAGCAATTGGGACCTCATCATTATTGCAAGTTTTCATAATTAATTAAAATGCCAGTACTGCAGTACATACATGCACATTCATTGCTTTTGTACTAAATATTCATATTTAGCAAGTTGCATTGTACATGTTATAATTTTTCTAGTCTTTTTAAATGTATTTTTCTAATTTATATAATATTATTAAGTTAGCACGTGGAAACGTTAGTTGATCATGTTGTAGAAATATAATCTTCATGCATGTGCTTGCAGAGTTGCTAATTATACGATATCATCTCTAATTTAGATAGTTCAATGGATTAAGCTTTCGCTATATATGAGATTTAGAGAAGAATTGAACCACGAAAATTTATGTGTGCAACCTTATCCTTAATTTGAATTATATTAATTGTTTAAGAATGCTCTAGTGAATTTAATTATACATATTCTTCTCAAAGGATGCTTAGAAACTACTCACCTTTTGTTTTATATATTAGTCGATATTTTTTTTACACTCATATTTAAAATAAGAAGATAATTTTACTAATTCACTCCTTAAAAACTTTTTAAAAATTTTGCAACAAATGTTAATATTTTTAAAAAGCATTAATTGTAAGGATAATATAAGAAAGTTAAGTTGTTGTTTTTTTTTATAAAGGTGGACAAATAATATAAAATAAATATTTTTAATAAGATGATCAATTAATATGGGACGAAAGGAGTAATGATTTGCAATATTGCGAGGGAGAAGATTCAACATTTTATGTATTTAATTTGTCGTCTCATTAATTTGTAATTGCGCATTTCCTAATTAGGGTTAAATTATTTATGTTTAATATATTTATTTTTAGATCTTAATCATTTTTGTAGAGATCTGCATTTTTCAAAATATATAATTTAGATCAGCTCCCAGGTATTACATTGTTATTATTTACTCAATTGCATATGCTTTGGCAGCTCCATTTCTCTTATCAGATTATATATAAAATTTTGTTTTCCATTTGTGTTAATTTTAGTGGTTGAAGTCTCTGCATCTCAAATAATATCTTAATGAATGATATCACCAAAGATATAAAATCGAAAAATTCAATAAAATAAACCGATTATATGTGGCATTTAGTGACTTGAATTGGGCACGTGAAAATTTTATGAAAAAAACAAAGTGACAAGTTGACGTCAATAAATATGGCTGGTAAGGAATAGCAACTACTCACTATCATATTTATATTGTAATTAAAAATATATAATTTTTTGCGTCTGATTTATCATCGTTTAAAATTTACAAAATTATATGATTCTACAAACACATAATTTGTGATTTCATTTTTAAATGTAAAATTTTATATAATTATTTTTTATTTTTTTAAAAAATAATTATTTTTATTTTACAAAGAAAGACTGGGAAGCATAATTGAAGAGATTGTTTATATTATATGAAAGAATTACTAACTAGTTATTGTTATTGTTGACTAGTAAAAGAAACATAAATATTGTGGTTTCTCAATGCGGTTTCTTATTATATTCTGAATTGTGTTTATGAATCATATATAATTTGCTTATTTGGTAAAATAGTATAAAAATGGAAAAACATTGATAGTTTTCACAATTTATAATGTTTATGTTTATAAGAAAAAAATATAATTTTTTTTCAAAAAAATCCAAATTACATGTCCAAATAAAATTTTAACTATAAATCAATCTAATTTTAAATCATGATTTCCTATCACATGTTTAAACGGGTCAATAACTTTTTTTTAAATTAAAATTAAGTGTTCTAGAAGGAATTGTTGTTTTCTTGGTACCAAAAAAAATGAGACCATCGCACATGTTTTGTCGTCTTTGAGCTAACCTTGTAATGTTCGATGGTGGGCTAAGCTAAAATATCGATAACGAGTTTGACTGAATCTGACTTTTTAATGAATTAATTAATTTAGACTTAAGACTTAAAATAGCCTCATCGTATATTTATGCTTTATCAACAAATTGTCTTAGTGTCGATATTTTATTCTTTAAAATTTCAGCTTTATTAGGTGAAGTAATAAAATTGGCCGATAAATGATACTTTTTATTTTACTCTAATTGGGAGAAAACATGTGTTCTGTTTAGTATTGTTAATAGTCTCTTTCCATAACAGCTAAAAAGTGTACCATTTCTCAAAATTATAAGGACTATTAGTGCTTCAAACTTTTATTTTAGGGACTATTTTGAGTCTAAACCTAAATTTCAAGGACTATTTTGGCCATTTTCTCTACTTCAATATGCTCTTTTTCTTTTTTGCCCTACTCCTATATTCATGAATCATGACCTATAATATGTTCATATTTTTTTAATTGCGTGTACTCTTTATTTTTTTAATTTAAAGTTAAACAAAGTGGGTGGTTAGACTTTAATGATCATTTGATATGGAAACAGTATAATAAAAATAACTTTTAGCACCATTAAATATTGATATTAATAAAAAGTGCTAAAATTATTATCGACATTAGTTAAGTTTCATTAGAACCAATATCGCTAAAAGTTTTAAGGGCATATACAAAGAGTGACAATTGCCGCTAAAAGTATATATTTAGCGGCAATTAACAATGAAATATCGCTAATGATCATTTTTGTTGTAGTGAAATGAGATACACATAGTAATTTTCTGGATAGAGATATTTCATGAAATTAATTATTTCACTGATATATATAGTAATTTATTTCATCAATATAATATACATATGGGATAGATAGTTTCGAGACTAATTTGTATCCCTAATCAAAATTGCATAAATAAATTAATTGTATTTTATTCTAGAATTATTATTCTCGTATCAAATGACTCCTAGTTGTAATTAATATTTCGATGGAACAATCTAATAAATCTTAAAGCGAAGAAAATATTTTTTAATATTTGATTAGTTAAATTTTTGGTAAATATTTTTTTTAGGAAAAATCAAAATTTAGATCTCTCCCCAACTCTACAACGTATATTATATTCAACCATGTTCCCACTCTTAAAATTTTCACTCCCACCTCTTATAATATTTGTTTAAATAATATACAAATATTCTTGGACTAATTATACAAAATATTTACAAAATTATTTTTTAAATTTAAAAACTGGGTATGAAAAATAATTTTCTTAAGAGTTTTGAAAACTCGTAAACGTTAATCACGCTGAATGAAGAACTAAAAAACCAACTACTTTACCAAACCACAGCTTTACTTATTATTATTATTTTTTTAAAAAGAAAAGGATAAAACTAAAGGTGGAAATGATGATGTGTTGGGTTCCACACAAAATCTTTATTGAAACAATCAAATATAGCATAACATATTTTTTTGCCAATTTTATAGTTTAAATATGAGACGTGAAAAATTAAAGTTAAAATATTATAAAAAAAATAATATTATTTTTTAAATAAATTAAAAAAAATAGAATTTTTTTTTGAAACGAAGGAAAATATATCATAATAATTTTGAAATCCGAGTCGGACGTATCTAAAAGGATAGGTTGAGTCAGTGAAGTTTCAATTCGATGAGAGTAAAGACAGTGTGTGAAGCGCGTCAATAATAGGCCACCGCCGTGGGCCTCTTTTTTCATCATTGAGATACGCAAATTCTCTGTGTTACCACTAGGAGTACTTTCTCTTTTTTGACAACAAAAATATAAACACATAGTAAGAAAAATAATAATAAGACAAAAAAAAAGTTAAAAATTCTAATTTTATAAATTTTATAACGTTTAAGATGTATTAAACTTCGATTTATTTAGTTTAAACTTAAATTTAGATTTATTTTGTAAAATTGAATCGTATATGATTTTTGAAATAAATTGTGTTTTTGGAATTTAGTATTGTGTTCATCTAGAAGAAACACAAAACAAATGTACTTTTATTATATTTTACTGTACTAATTTAATTTTCAAAAAATAATAATATAATATAAAATTTGAATTAAAATTGCGTCCACTCATTTTATTTGCATGATTCTCGTTTGAATTTATGAATTAGGGTTATGTTATGTGTATTTGGTCCCCATAAAGAAAGAGAGCTACATGTATTTGTGTTTGTAGATAAGATAACCTTCCAAGGGACACCACTTTTTGCTCTAGTTTTTTCAAACAAAGTTGTGCTAATTAAATTACAAAATTATAAGAAATTGGTCTAAAATAATTATTAAAAACTTGAGGAAATTAACTTGTCTTATATACTATCCAAAATTTGATGTGTTTGAAATTATACATAGTAGATTCATAATTTAATATGTTAAAGAATTATTTTGATCCGTCCTATTTTACCTGACTTGTATTAGATAGTAGAATAGATTCTCGATTTCAAATATTCACTTCATACAAAATGAAATATAGAATGAAAATTTTAAGAAATCACTACGAATTATTATAATTTAGCTTTCCATATAATAAAAAAAGAATAAGAACTAAACTAAATGAACAAATATGTAGAGATAGCAAATGATTAAAGATAGAAAAAAAGATAAGGTTGTGTTAAATCTTATCTTATGAAAGTTTCGAATAATATGGGTTGATTTATTTTTGACCATCAAATAAATAATTAAATAACTTTAGATAATATGAATTTATTTATATTCACTAATTTTTAAATAATTGAATAATATAAATTAATTTTAAATGATTAAATAGCTTTGGATAATATCAATAGGTTATATTTGACCAATTTTAAAAAATACTTGAATAAACTTAAATAATATAAGTTAATTAATTTAGATTTACTACAATAAAATTATTTCCTACAAGAAATAGTTTTAGCTAAAACTCCAAAAAATAAAAAAAATACAACTTTTAATAATTTAAGTAAAACCCATATGGCTTAATTTTCCGCCGCCTGATTGTTATCTCTGCACGTTTAATTACGAAATTCTTAAGGAAGCTTCGTTTTCGTAAGCAAACCAATATCTCCTCAAATACTCACGATATTATCATACCTAACACTTATCTTATCTTCTCGCTTAACGATAAATAAGATAATGGGCTCCACCTCGGGCCACGCGGCAACTCTCCGTTGTCTATCCACGGTCCGTGAGAATCTTGCCCACTTAATTAAAAACAATATTCATACTCTTGCCATTTTTTATTTCTTTTTTTCATAAAATCTACTGCCTTCCCTTGATTTTTTTTAATTTATTGATTATTTTTAATTGTCTAGTGTATTAATTATTTTTTACATATTAGTTATTCTATTGAGATCTGATAAAATATAAATAGAATTTATTTATTATTGTAATTCTTTTATATATTTTTAATTATTTTTAATTATCAGTTATTATAATTTATGCGTAATTTTTAAAAATATAAATTTTTGTTTTTCTTTGTTGAGAATTTCATGTCCAATATCACATTTAACTTAAAAGATAAAATAAATTCTAACTAGGTATAAATTAAATAAATATTAAATATCAAAGTTTAAATAATTTAGAAGGCAAACTACTTAATTAGATCTACCTCACTATCACATATATCAGTATTACTTTTATCACTTTTAATATCTTGTACCACATATTATTAAAGATACAATTCTTTAAAATTAAAATTGATTAATTATTTTCACATTTAAACTCCAAAACTATCGTGTTTAATAACATTTCTAAGATGTTTGATTTTGTAAGTATTTTATGCTACAGAATGTCAAAAGCAATGTCTATGAAAGAAGGAACATATTTGAGATAAATTTATACAGGGGTGCATATCGGTCAGTTTCGTTCAGTTTTATGTGTTATTTGTATGGTTTATTAATTTTCGAATTATAAATATGTCAAATCGATAATCAAATCAATAACATATTTCTTATCGATTTTTAGTTAATCGATATGATACTTAACGGTTCGATTTTCAATTTAACCAATAAAAAAATACTCATATATATTAATATACAAGATAAAAAAAATCATATAAACCATATAATTTTTCCGGCATTTGACATGAAAGTAATAATCATAAAAGTAACAATCATTTTTCTTGCAAATCTAGGTACTAGACACATTCAAAGAAAAAAGTGTGAAAAAACATGTCGTCCTCACTGCTGTTGTGTCGCAGAAGCCAAGAGGCAAAGAGGTAATAGGTTTTGAGTAATACCGAGATTAAAGTTATTCTAGAGTTTGTAAAATGTTATATAATTAGGGTTTACTGGTTTGGGGTCGTCGTGTCGCATAAGCCAACAGGGCAAAGAGGTTTAGGTTTTGAGTAATAACGAGATTAAAGTAATTAGGGTTTGTAAAATGCTATATAATTAGGGTTTACCGGTTTGGGGTTAACATAGTAAATTTAGTAGAGGCAAAGAGGTAATAGGGTTTTAAGTAATACTGAGCTTAACGTAATAGGGTTTGTAAAATGTTAGTATATAATTAGGGTTTACTAGTCTAGGAATAAAATAGTAAATCTAGTATATAGTCTTATTGGGTTATCGGTTTAATCATTAACAAAAACATAAAATTAGAAACAGAATCAATAACACAATAAAAAAATTGCAAAACCGTTTAAAAACAGTTAACCCAATAAAGTCCCAGCTAACCAAATTCATTCCAACTCCCTATGAGCTCATAGTCGCTAAGAGGAATAAAAGCTTATTCCATCAATATCAATAAACCAATAGTATTTTTCGATTCGATTTAATGATTAAATCGGTTTTTGCGCACCCATACATATATCCGAAAGATGAAGCTCAAAAGTCAGAGAAGAAAATTGTGATTTCTGAAAAGAAAAATCACTTTATTGTTGCTCGAAAATAAATAGAAAAAATTAGGAGTTTAAAAAACTTTTTTAGAAGTTATTAGATTACATATAGTTAAAAAGTTGTTAAAGAGTGATTTCTTCCTTAAATTAAGTATTTTAGCTACAATCCTCAATAAATATCTATCATACTTCTTCACTTATGAAATATCATATAAAATAATATTTAAAATACTCGGAAATATTAGTAATAAATAGAACCAAAACTAGTGATATTTACCCTATTGCTACTCCAAGAAGAAGAAGGAAAAGAGAGAGTGAGATACTTTCCGTGGGCCGAGAAATGGGGCCCACGGCCCAGCCACGGATTTCAGCCCTATATAAAGCGTCTTCGTCTCATGCAAATCTCGCTCACTTCATAAGCTGTTTGTTTCACGTTCTCTTCACATTTTCCATTGCAGCCGCTAGGTTTCCGTCCACTTCTTCTTCTTCTCCATTAATATCTGTATGGTGTTCTTCTTTTTTGAATTCTAGATTTTGGCTTTGAATTCTTGTTACTCTTTAATTTTCTTTGTTTAAATCAAGAAATTAGCTTCTTCTGAAGTCAGGGTGGGGATTTTTGGATCGTGTAAAAGTGTGTTAGAGGGTGATTATCTTTTGATTCACTTGTTTTTTTGCTTCTTTTGAGGGGGTAGCCGGGGCCTCGGCCTCGGCGGGTTTTAATAGCCCCCAACTATTACAACATTGGGAAGAAGAACATCAATCTGTACAAACCCTTACGTTAGTTTTTCTTTTTTATTCTTTGATTCTTTCTTCTTCTTCTTAAGAAATCAAAACAGATCGGGGAAGAGATGCCGGCCTTAGGTTGTTGTGTAGACGCTTCTGTTTCCCCTCCTCTCGGCTATGCCTTTTCTTGGGATAGCTCTCTTCCCGCGCCGGAGTTATTTTCCTCCGGCGTACTTCCGGCGACAAACGCCGCCGCTGTTACCACCGGTTCTCATTGGTCTACGGATCTGTCATCTGCTTTGTATCGGGTAGATGGGTGGGGTGCTCCTTATTTCTCCGTGAACTCTTCCGGGGATATTTCCGTCCGTCCACATGGTACGGATACTCTTCCTCACCAGGAGATTGACCTTCTAAAGGTTGTGAAGAAGGCGTCTGACCCGAAAAATTTAGGTGGGCTTGGGCTCCAGATGCCTCTTGTTGTCCGTTTTCCTGATGTTCTGAAGAACCGTTTGGAGGCTTTGCAATCGGCTTTTGACATGGCGATTAATTCTCAAGGCTATGAGGCTCACTATCAAGGTGTTTATCCGGTGAAATGCAATCAAGATAGGTTCGTGGTGGAGGATATCGTGAAATTTGGGTCGCCATACCGATTCGGGCTGGAAGCCGGGTCTAAACCGGAGCTCCTGTTGGCGATGAACTGTCTGTCAAAGGGCAGTGCTGATGCTCTTCTTGTTTGCAATGGTTTCAAGGACACTGAGTATATTTCGCTTGCTTTGGTCGCAAGAAAGCTCCTTTTGAACACTGTGATTGTGCTTGAACAAGAGGAGGAGCTTGACCTGGTGATTGATATCAGCCGTAAGATGTCTGTCCGTCCTGTAATTGGACTTCGTGCTAAACTCAGGACCAAGCATTCTGGCCATTTTGGATCCACTTCTGGTGAAAAGGGTAAGTTTGGGTTGACAACCACCCAGATTCTTCGTGTAGTGAAGAAGCTTGATGAATCTGGAATGCTGGATTGTCTCCAGTTATTGCATTTTCACATTGGATCTCAGATCCCCACAACAGAGTTGCTTGGTGATGGTGTTGGTGAGGCCACTCAGATTTACTCTGAATTAGTCCGTCTTGGAGCTGGTATGAAATTCATTGATATCGGAGGCGGGCTTGGAATTGACTACGACGGTTCTAAATCATGCAATTCTGATGTCTCTGTTGGCTATGGCATTGAAGAATATGCCTCTGCTGTTGTCCAAGCGGTCCTCTATGTCTGTGACCGTAAGGGCGTAAAGCATCCAGTGATTTGCAGCGAAAGTGGCAGGGCAATTGTTTCTCACCATTCAATTCTGATTTTCGAAGCTGTATCTGCTTCTACTACTCATGTTTCTACACAGCCATCTTCCGGTGGTTTACAATCCTTGGTGGAGACTCTCACTGAAGATGCCCGTGCTGACTACCGAAACTTATCTGCTGCTGCTGTCCGTGGAGAATATGATACATGTCTCATCTACTCTGATCAATTGAAACAGAGATGTGTTGAACAGTTCAAAGATGGGTCCTTGGATATTGAACAGCTCGCTGCAGTGGATAGCATATGCGATTGGGTGTCGAAGGCTATCGGGGTTGCTGATCCTGTCCGCACTTACCATGTGAATCTGTCAGTTTTCACCTCAATCCCTGATTTTTGGGGCTTCAGCCAATTGTTTCCTATTGTTCCAATTCACCGTCTGGATGAAAAGCCTACAATGAGAGGAATACTGTCTGACCTGACGTGTGACAGTGATGGAAAGGTTGATAAGTTCATTGGGGGCGAATCAAGCTTGCCGCTCCATGAAATTGGAAGTAATGCCGGTGGTGATGGTGGACGGTATTATTTGGGGATGTTTTTGGGTGGGGCTTATGAGGAGGCGCTCGGAGGACTCCACAATCTATTTGGTGGACCAAGCGTTGTTCGCGTGATGCAGAGCGATAGCCCTCACAGCTTTGCGGTGACTCGCTCTGTCCCTGGTCCGTCCTGTGCTGACGTGCTCCGGGCGATGCAGTTTGAGCCTGAACTCATGTTCGAGACTCTCAAGCAGCGTGCAGAGGAATTCTTGGAACAAGGAGAAGGAGAAGGAGAAGGAGAAGGAGAAGATAAAGGTCTTGCCTTTGCATCTTTGACCAGCAGCTTAGCTCAGTCCTTCCACAACATGCCTTACCTTGTGTCACCTTCGTCTTGCTGCTTCACTGCAGAAGCCACTGCCAATGCCAATACTAATAATGGTGGCTATTACTATTACAGTGAAGACAATGCTGCAACAGAGGAAGATGATATTTGGTCCTACTGAACTCTGCTTCAAGTGTCTTGTTAGCATCTCCAGTTTGTTTTGTTTTAGTTTGTCGTCGAGGTCGTCTGTTTTTTTTCCAATAATAATCCCACCCCCCTTAGTTGGGTGCATGTTACTTTTGTTTGTCTAGTTTGAAAAAGATGCAGTAGACTGTCATCTCCTATTGCAACTAAGCTTATGTTATGACCACCGAATCAATCTCGGCCTCTCTTATATTAATGCATGCATTTTGTTTGTTTTAGTATATGATGATGGTGTGCTATGATCAAATTGAATTGAAAGATAACACCTTTTTTTTATGAGTAGGTGAAAGAAGATTCTCATAGCGTGGCTTAGATTCGTTTGTTCATGATAATGTTGTTGCTACTTTTATTTTGTACAAGGGAGTAGGTGGAGCTGTATCATTTTCAACTTCTTGAAACGTTTAGATTATTAAGACCTTTGGATTTGTTTCATCTTGGCACAGTTATTGAAATCTTTGGTGAAAGGTGTAGAGATATGTTTATTGATTGACGTAGTGGCCTTTGAAACAGAAAAGGAGTTGTGGGTCATGTGGATGTGTAAAAAATTCAATATATATTAGTTATAGAGAGTTGCTTTTGTAGTTTGTGCTGCTAAGATACGAATTGCCCCATATATCCACTACCATACCATAGGATTGAAGATCACAGATTACTGATGTTGCTTTTGTACACTGAATGAGATTCCTTATCGGCAAAAACAGTTTTAAAGATTTTTTGGACTTGGATGCGCTCATTGAAAATTGTCTGTAATAATACCCTCACCAATTAGTGAGAATATTATAGATAGGACTGTAGCTTTAGCCTTCCTATTTTTGTTTCTGCCTAATTACACATTGCTTGGACTCTCAATATATTTCATTGATCATTAAGCCATATATTTAGGTGGTAGGAATTTTTTACATTCAATATGAGATACTCAAAAAGTAGTAATTGTAAATATAACAACAAGATACCTACTATACTCTCACAAATGGAGTTTACGTGATAAGATATAAAAGATTGTTTTTGATAAACTTTTGGTACTAAGATGATCGTTTTTCAATTCAATCCGTGTTGTTAGTTGTCATTTTCCTTGACATGCTGGGAAGACTAATTGGGCCAACATACAAGATTCGGAGCCCATAAAACTCCTTTTGCAAGCCCATTTATATAAGACAGTGAGACACCAGTCAATTGCAGGTTCAGTAGTTTCAACTTTCAAGCAATCAACACAGAGAGAGAGAGAGAGAGAGAGCAGAAATGGCGATAACACTGAAGAGCGGCTACAAGATGCCGATTGTGGGATTGGGTGTTTGGCGAATGGAAGGAAAAGATATAAAAGATCTTCTCATCAACGCCATCAAGATTGGCTACCGTCACTTTGATTGTGCTGGTAAACTACTTTTCTTGATTTTACTCTTTTCATTCTTGAATCTTGATTAGATAGATAGAAAAAGTTCCTCCGTTTGGATTGCTAGATTGAATGTGATTATTTCTTGATTTTCACTCATGTATAATTCTAGATTGTACTTTTTAGTGTTAATTAACTATTAGTATAAGTTATAACTAGTTGTATGAACATTCTAGCCCTAAACCGAGGTTTAAAACATGTTAGAGTGTTTTGTCTGGCTTAATGTGGGCTGAAATGTATCATCATCAAGTTAATAAGACACACTTTTTCTTGTCAATGAGCTTTTTCCCTCTATAGTCCTAACATACCTTTAGAACTTTTTGTGCTTTTGATAATACTAGGTATGGCCCCTCCCTTAAATCATTTTTAAATAGAGTATTGCTCCTTACAAGTTGGGTTAGTGGAGAATACACCTTTATGTAAAGTTTCAGCTGCATCGATCTTCTTATGTGTACTTAGTTAGTAGATGGTTAAGTCTCGGGTGGGGATAGTTTATCACTTAACCATACATCTGCTAGTGGGAGGTAGCAGGTACCAGGTGGAACAAGTAAGCTACTTGGACATACCCTTATGTTTTGAAAAATGTTTAAAGATGTATATTTATGTTAAGGTTGTGCACGATGTCACAAAAAAGTAACAGGTGTTATGCTCCTCTTCACTGATCCACTTAACTTTTGAATGTGTCTTTGCTACTAGACATGTTCTTGGATTATTGTGACCTGACATTTGGTATTGCTTGCAGCTGACTATCAAAATGAAGCTGAAGTTGGGGAAGCACTCGCAGAAGCATTTCAGACAGGGCTCGTGAAGAGGGAGGATCTTTTCATTACAACAAAGGTTAGTGCAAAAATGTTAAATTTCATCTGTCAACTCAGTTTTAACATTTCGCTGAGAATTACATATAGCTGGCAATGAATATCGACTCTCTTTTTTTGCAGCTTTGGAACTCAGACCATGGTCATGTTCTTGAGGCCTGTAAAGACAGTCTTAAGAAGTTACGCCTGGATTATCTGGATCTCTACCTTGTTCACTTCCCCGTAGCCACAAAACATACAGGTAAAGCTGCTCGTCTTATTACCTTCGATTTCTTCAAACTTTTGTGCATTTATCTCTTTTTTCCGTTCCTTTTTTTTTTGAGTTGTGAGTGGGGCAGACCATAACTAATGGCTGATACAGCATATTAGCTATTGCATTTTTGTCATTCAGATCATGATTATTATGCTTATTGCTCATCTCACACTGAAGGATGTTGTACATAATAACTGTATGGCAAAAATGAACGGCTGGTATTTCGACAAGTACTGCTTGGATCAACGGCGCGTAGGTGATTGTTAGCTGAATATTGATGCTTAAATTCCCTGATTTCCAATTATTTGGTGATTGACTTTATACACCTTAAAACCCAAATGAACTATTCAGCAAAATCAATATTTGATTTCAATACATATAGTATTGATCTAAACATCTAGTAATCAATACTCTACTTTAATCTTGGCCTTGGCTTGAACTCAAAGAATTTTCTCTTTTTGAACTGGCTCATTGTGTTTCTTCTAAATGCATTCAGGAGTTGGTACAACAGCTAGTGCATTGGGTGAGGATGGTGTTCTTGATATAGATACCACCATATCATTGGAGACTACTTGGCACGGAATGGAAAATCTTGTATCCTTGGGCTTGGTTCGCAGCATAGGAATCAGGTAGGCTTACGACTTAAAAACCTGTACTACCCTTTATTCAGCTGCTATGGCCAGCAGATTCATTCTTCTGCTTCATGATACTATTGTGCTGTAGATAATATTATTGCTGAAGTCAGGCATTTTTGACAAAAACCAGATATTGTTTGGCCATTTAACTAGCGATTTCCTCCTTGAGTTTGTGTCGCTCCAATGCACTGACAAATACGTAGTGTTTCAACGAACAAACAAATCTTAAAAGGAAATTTAATTCTTTAATACATATATAGGCACTTTTTGAAAAATTGAAAATTGTCACAAACTTAACTGCTCAGTATTGCTTGAAATGAATTCATCCTTCTTGAAGTCATCTTGTCTTGTCTACAGCCATTATAAAATTGTGAAAAGCCAACTTATCACCTACATCTTTACATGTTTACTTTCAGTTATGGTGCATAACTACGTTAGTTTAGGCACAAGCAGTAACTTATCATGCTATGCTATTAAAATTTGAATTATTCTTCAAACTAATGGGCTTGTATTCTTACTCTTGCAATCGATGTGCAGCAACTACGACATCTTTCTCACCCGAGATTGCCTAGCATATTCCAAAGTGAAGCCTGCTGTGAATCAAATCGAGACTCATCCTTATTTCCAGCGTGAATCTCTTGTCAAATTTTGCGAAAAGCATGGCATCTGTGTTACAGCACACACCCCACTCGGTGGTGCTGCCGCTAATACTGAGTGGTTTGGTTCAGTGTCATGCCTGGAGGATCCAGCTCTAAAAGTAAATCCTCGTGCTCTTTTATTTTCCATATTTCATGAACTGTTCTCTGGAAGTTTCACAAAAAATTTGTTTCATATTTACTGGTTTGGTGAATTGAGGTTGTTTTGTGTTTACTTATTGCATCAGGGTCTAGCTGAGAAATATAAGAAGACTGTGGCCCAGGTCATTCTGCGCTGGGGCATCCAACGAAACACAGTTGTGATTCCGAAATCATCAAAATTGGAGAGACTGCAGGAGAATTTCAACGTACTTGACTTCGAGCTCACCAAAGAAGACATGGACCTCATCAAAAGTTTGGACCGCAACTATAGGACCAACCAACCTGCAAAGTTTTGGGGCATAGATCTGTATGCCTAAAAGCTTCATACTTCATTCTCATTTTAACACCAAAGGCACCAGGATAGGGGACTAAACTACTTAGACCAGCATCTCATTTGAATATGGAAAAGTGAGTTTATGTTTAGCATGAGAGAGACCATTTACTGCTCTACCTATGATGTAGTTATGTTTTTTCCGTTTCGAACTTGTGTACCAAGGCTGATGGATGGTGGTTTAGTTTCTGGGAGAACTCTGGGAACACATCTCCCATCCAACGGCAAATAAAGCTATTGGCTACTAAAATGCTGCAAAATTCTATCTTTTACATAATAGCTAGTGTTTGTGAATGGGCAGTTAAAGTCAAAGGTGATTTACATAGAGATCTGGGGTCTTGAACTTTTGAACTCGCTTGTGCTTTGGACAAAACATTAAAATTAACAACTTTTGACTTTTACCTTGAAGGTTCACGCATGGGGCAAAGTGGAATCAGAAGTTCAAGATCACACATTTTTAAGGTCATTATTTGTGTGTGACTTTCTGTTTGGGTTGTAATAGTAGATCATGACTTAATTTGCTTGGTTAAAATGTATCAGGTCAAAATTGATCAAATAACGAGTACTAACCCGGTTCGTTCAAACATGTTTCATCCTCCCATCTCTTTTACTTTGATTTTTTTTTGCAAAAAGAGTGTGAAAGTATGATATTGTAAGTTGGGTCTAAGTTATAAGTTAACTTGCAGTTTTACTTAAATGACCTAATAGTTTGATGGGTAATTTTGAGTTCAAGTCAAGTGAAGTCCCACTCGTTTAAACTTGAACTAGTTGAGCAGATCACTCAAAAAGAGGTCGATTTGACAACTTTAGCAATAGCATCAATGCTGGCTAATGGAACTGATTAAGATCCTTAAAACACAAGGCAAACAATAAGGAATTATGGGCCAAACAGTAAAAATGAAGACCTTAGTGATTTTATTTCTGCAACATCCACACTTATGTTATGTTACATGATAGTTAAGGCAATAAGAAAAAACCACGGCAAAGACCAGAAGTACTCACTAAAACAGTTGGGCATATTCAGATCCATAGAGTTGTATCCATGGTTAGATCACAGTTTCTAGGCTAACCTAAGAAACAATTTCACATCTAGCCTGCAGAACCTATATATACATACACAGATCCGCTCAAAGAAATAATATAGCAGAACTTGGTCATTGAGCATCAATAAACATATGGAAAAATAGCAAAACGATTCCTAGGATAGTTGTCAAACTTGTGCAAATACCATCTGTGTGTTTCTGCTGCTGCTAAGACAAGATTTGCCACCTGAAATTGCAACACGATGCATCACGTTATAGAAATCAAAATGAATTACCGAAGAATACAGGGTGGTGAACAGGGGGTGCTTCTCAAGATTTTGAATAGAGTTGTACCGTGAATCCCCAGAGTAACCATATAGTGAGGTCCGAACATCCACTAGCAACCACAAAGCCAGCATATACAACCTTAAGTACAAGTGAAAAGCAAAAAGGAACTTGTAATTTAGAGCTTGCAAAGATCAGCTTCTTGTATGTACTGAGACACGAAATAAATACTCCTAGAAGAGAAAGAGAAGTTACAATCTCAGCCAAATAGTGTGGAGATGAAACATATTGAAACCAATCACCATAAGGAACTACATATTCATCATTGTCTTCTCTGTTCTCCCTCAATGATCCCTGATTGGCAATGTAAAGATGTTATTATCACAGGATGATCTAAGGAATTCTAAGGCTACCATCAATGAAATAACCGATACAAGCATACAACAACTACGGCTCAATGGCCGACACAAACATAATAAAAGAATCAGTTGTCAAGTTCAAAGAGAAATGCCTTTATGTTAAACAGGGAAATTCGGTAAAGGAAATTTTACAAGCCAGCAGAATAAGTAAAAACAACAGAATGAAGCAACAGACATAGAAGTTAGTCGAACCTCTTATAAGCTCATGTACTTTTGTTGCAGCGTATTTTGCACCTCCATAATTATCAATAAGCTGAATTTCAACTTATTGCTTCAGCTTATTAATGAACTGAATTTATCCAGCGTATAATATTTATTTATATAGATTAAAAAGAAGTGGATAAGCTCGGTTATTCACCTTCACAGGTTATTACTTCAACTATTGTATCATTATATGCTATCACATCAACCTCACTATCTGTTCATCCTTGTATTTGCAATCTCTCAATGAGAATCAACCATAAAGTCAAACCACATCCAGTTATAATATCTAGAGCAGCTACAGTTTTCAGATTTCACAACCACTCAACCACCAATGTGCCTTAGGAAAAAGAACTAACTCTAACAGTCGGTCTTAATGACAGTGAGATCCATCCCCCACTCACACATATCGACATTTAGATCCAACAAAATACTTAAGGTCAAGAATCCATATTCTTACCTTGATCCAACCTTGACCAGATTGCCACAATTAATATACTTGGCTCTAGTCCATTTCTGTGAATAGATAGAGATTTTCTTTTCTTTTTTATAGGTGAAGAGCCAGCCTTGGTAAAGCTGTCTCCGTGACCTATAGGTCACGGGTTCAAGCCAAGAAAGCAGTCACTAATGCTTGCATTAGGCTAGGTTGTCTACATCACGCCCCTAGGGTGCGGCCCTTCTGCGGACCCTGCATGAAAGTGGGATGCTTTGTACACCGGGATGCCCTTTTTATATAGGTAAATAATGTTAGCATGATGAAAATCTAAATAATTGTATATATTAATGTAATTAGATAGTGATATAAATTAGCATGATCATATAGATTTGTTGTAGAATCAAAGGAATAAATATTGTGATAGAATAACAGATTTGGAGGGATTGAATAGCAGATTCGTAGAGATAGAATAACTGATCTTTAGGGATAGGAATGACGGATCTTTAGGGATTTGTAATATTTATTCTCTATATATAATGGAAAGACTCTCACTTTGAGAGGCATTCAGCAAAACTGACATGGTATCAGAGCCTTTTTCAGTGCTTTGATTCTTAGTGTCCTTCATCTGTGGTTCCTTCCAAAAAAAATTTTGGAAGTTTTGGTTCTGATTAATGTTAGTCAACAGTTAGTCCTAAGTATCTTGGAAGTTAAGGCATCTTGGAATCTTAGTCTCCCTTCATTCTGGTTATTTTGCATCATTGCATTTCTATCTTCCTTAGCTTGTCAAAAACATGTCGTCATATCAATTTGAGTCTTTCCATGTTCGTTTCACGGGAAAAAATTACTCCGCCTGGGAATTTCAATTCCAACTATTTGTCACCGTAAAAGAACTATGGGGACATATAGATGGAAGCGATCCTACTCCTACCGATCCTAAAAAGCTCAGTCAATGGAAGGTTAAAGATGCTCGGGTGATGACATGGATTTTAGGGTCAATTGACCCTCTTATTGTTCTTAATCTCAGGACATACAAGACAGCAAAGGCCATATGGGATTATTTACGAAAGGTTTACAACCAAGACCATAGCGCAAGGCACTTTCAGTTATAGCATGAAATTGCTATGTATTCACAAGGAGGTCTCTCTATTCAAGATTATTTCTCTAGATTTCAGAACTTATGGGCTGAATTTACCGATATCGTTTATGCTAAAATACCTTCTCTCTCTCCATCATTCAAGGAGTTCTTGAACAAAACAAGCGAGATCAATTTTCGATGAAATTACGATCTGACTTTGAAAGTGTTCGCTCCAACTTGATGAGTCGTGATCCATCTCCCTTGTTGGATGTCTGTTTTAGGGAATTACTTCGTGAGGAACAGCGTCTCGTCACACAAAATGCTTTTCATCAAGGAAATGTTGTCACTGTTGCATTTGCAGCTCAAGAGAAAGGAAAGGGCGTGGATATGGCTAGAACTCAATGCTACAGTTGCAAGAAATATGGTCATATTGCTCGCAATTGTGGCAAGAAGTTCTGTAATTATTGTAAACAACAAGGACACATTATCAAAGAGTGTCCTACACGTCCTCAAAACCGTAGGACAAAGGCTTTCCAAGTTGGGATAAATGATTCCACTACAGATAGCTCATCTTCGGTAGGACAAGTTATTACTCCTCAAATGGTACAACAAATGATCTTGTCAGCATTTTCAACTTTGGGACTATAAAGTAATGAGGTAATATCTAAATTTTGGCTTGTTGATTCTGGCGCTTCCAATCATATGACCAACTCAACTGATATACTCAAAAACATCCGTGAGTATAATGGTCCAACACAAATTCAGGTTGCCAATGGTAGTAATTTACCCATTACCAAGGTTGGGGATATTACTGAAACTTTCAAGAATGTTTTTGTAACACCAAAGCTCTCCACTAGTCTTATTTCGGTTGGCCAATTGGTAGATAACAATTGTAATGTGAACTTTTCTCGTAATGGTTGCCTTGTGCAGGATCAGGTGTCGGGGATGATAATCGCGAATGGGCCTAAAGTTGGAAGATTGTTTCCTATACACTTTTCTATTCCTCCTATTCTGGCTTTTGCTTCCACCACTACTAAGAATGAGGTTTGGCATAAACGTCTAGGACATCCAAATTCCATTGTGTTGTCTCATTTGTTCAATTCTGGGTTATTGGGAAATAAAAATCAATTTTCAGTTGCTTCCTTTGATTGTTCTACTTGTAAATTAGGCAAAAGTAAAACTCTTCCTTTCCTAATTTTGGTAGTCGTGCTGCAAAGTGTTTTGAGTGTCATTCATAGTGATGTTTGGGGAATTTCACCAGTAATTTCTCATGCTCATTTCAAGTATTCTGTGACATTTATAGATGACCATAGTCGATTTACATGGGTGTATTTTCTTCGATCTAAATCTGAAGTGTTTTCCATATTCAAGAAGTTTTTGGCTTACGTTGAGACTCAATTTTCCACATGCATCAAAATATTAAGATCTGATTCTGGTGGAGAATATATATCTCATGAATTCAATAATTTGTTGCTTGAGAAAGGAATTGTATCACAACGCTCTTGCCCATACACGCCACAACAAAATGGGGTTGCTGAGCGTAAAAACCGTCATCTTTTGGATGTCACTCGTACTTTATTGATTGAGTCCTCTGTTCCATCTAAATATTGGATTGAAGCTGTGTCTACTGCTGTCTATTTGATTAATAGACTTCCATCTAAAGTGTTAAACCTTGAATCTCCATATTATCGTCTTTTTCACAAGCATCCTAGCTATCATAGTTTTCATACATTTGGTTGTGTTTGTTTTGTGCACCTTCCTCCTTCTCAACGCAATAAACTCTCTGTTCAGTCTATTAGATGTGCTTTTATAGGCTATAGTACTTCGCAGAAAGGATTTATTTGTTATGATCCAAGTTCTAACAAATTTCGTGTTTCTAGGAATGTTATTTTCTTTGAGAATCAGTATTTCTTTCCTACTCATATTGAGTCATCTTCTATTTCTCCTCTTCTTCCTACTTTTGAGGATTTGTCATTGTCTTCTAAGCGGTTCAAACCAGGATTTGTGTATGAACGACGACGGCCAACTTTACCCCATCCTGAAACAGATCCGCCACTTGAGACTGCTCTACAACCAGAATCTGAGATTTTTTCAAGGCCTGCTCCTCTTGAGCCTCCTCGGCGATCTACTAGAGTGTCTCAAAATCCTAAACGGTATGGTTTTTCTTCTACTTTATCCACCATCTCTATTCCAACAGGTTACTCACAAGCCTCCAAGCTTGAATGTTGGCAAAAAAGCAATGGAGGAGGAACTTTTGGCTCTTAAAGAAAATGACACATGGGACATTGTTTGATGTCCTTCAAATGTCCGCCCTATTGGATGTAAATGGGTTTATTCAATTAAACTTCATTCTGATGGAACTCTTGATCGGTACAAAGCTCGATTGGTTGTTCTTGGTAACAGACAAGAGTATGGGGTGGACTATGAGGAGACTTTTGCACCAATAGCAAAAATGACTACGGTGCGAACTATTATTGCCATTGCTGCTTCACAAAACTGGTCTCTTTATCAAATGGATGTCAAAAATGCTTTTCTCCATGGTGATCTCAAAGAAGTGATTTATATGAAACCTCCACCTGGTTTGTTCTCATCACCTACATCAGATGTGTGCAAGTTGAAGCGGTCTTTGTATGGATTAAAACAAGCTCCAAGAGCTTGGTTTGATAAGTTCCGGTCTACTTTGCTACAATTTTCTTTTGAGCAAAGCAAATATGACTCGTCTTTGTTTCTTCGGAAAACACCTACAGGTTGTGTTCTTCTTTTGGTGTATGTAGATGACATTATCATCACAGGAACTGATTCTTCACTAATTACTAGCCTCCAACAGCAGCTTAAAGATTCTTTTCATATGAAAGATCTTGGTACTCTTACATATTTTTTGGTTTTGGAAGTTCATAATGTTGCTTCAGGTGTGTTTCTAAACCAACACAAATATACTCAGGATCTGATTTCTTTGGCTGGTCTTCAAGATTCCTCCTCTGTAGATACTCCATTGGAATTGAATGTGAAGTATCGTCGTGAGGAAGGCGATCTTCTTCCTGATCCAACTATGTTTCGACAATTAGTTGGGAGTCTAAATTACCTTACTATTACTCGGCCTGATATCTCTTTTGCAGTGCAACAAGTTAGCCAATTTATGCAAGCTCCCCGTCATCTCCACTTGGTGGCTGTTCGTCGCATCATTCGGTATCTTCTAGGAACATCTACTCGTGGATTGCTCTTTCCAAGTGGTTCTCCTATTCGTCTTAATGCTTTTAGTGATTCTGACTGGGCGGGATGTCCTGATACTCGTCGTTCAGTCACTGGTTGGTGCATGTTTCTTGGAGAGTCATTGATATCGTGGAAGAGTAAAAAGCAAGATCGTGTGTCAAAATCTTCAACAGAGGCTGAATATCGATCCATGTCTACTGCTTGCTCCGAGGTTGTATGGCTTCGTGGATTACTTGCTGAGATTGGATTTTCTCAATCTCATCCTACTCCTCTCCATGCTGATAATACAAGTGCTATTCAGATTGCTACTAGTCCAGTTTTTCATGAGAGGACCAAACTCATCGAAGTAGATTGTCATTATATACGAGAAGTTGTAAATAAAGGAGTCATTACTCTTCCACATGTGCAGTGTTGTGGACGGCGAGAGGCGACAAAAGGCGACAAGGGCTTGCCTCGCCACGCGGCGAGGCGCTTGCCTTTTTGAATCAATGCGCCAATTAATACCAAAAATTAAAAATATTTAATTGCATATTTTATCCAAAATCTTAATAGTAATAACACATTAGCAAATATTCAATTGAAAAACCAATAGTAGATACTAAAATGTCTAAAACTTTAAAGACCAAATAATTCAAAATACAATAAACTAAACCTTTAAAAGTCTATTCTTCTTCAAAATTATCCAACTCTTGAAGATCAAAATCCTCTACATCATTATATTGCTCTTCATCTTCTTCCTCCTCGTATTCTTCATCAATTAGTGTCCGAGTCCTACTTGAAGATGAACTTGTAGATGTACTTTCTACTCCTTTGCCCTTGTCAAGTGCTCTTGATCTTGAAGAAAGTCCCCTAAGATGATAGATACTCTCATCCGCTCCAATTGTCGTAGCAACACTACCCCAAGTAAGATCATCATCCTCATATACTAGTTCATCATCTTGATCTTCGGGGCATCCAACTAACCATTCATTTGAATCATCTATGTTATCCAAGCGAATTGGATCAATAAGATCACGAGCATCATAACGACGTTTCAATGTTCTATTGTACTTAATGTACACTAGATCATTGAGACGCGATAGTGTAAGCCTATTCCTCTTTTTGGAATGAATCTGTGCATAAGTTATTGATATTAACTAGTTGATATTGATAATAATATAATATGGAAATTAGGATATAAATTTTTACTTACGTGTTCAAACACACTCCAGTTTCGCTTACATCCGGATGAGCTACAAGTTAGGCTTAATACTTTCATGGCAAACTTTTGCAAGTTTGGTGTTTCACTACCAAATAGTGACCACCATTCAACTATAATAAAATAAATTTAAAGGTTAGTGACTATAAATAAGTCAAATAATTTAAGTAAGATCTAAATCAACCCACTTACCCGGTGACCTTGTGTCTCTAGCTCTTTTAGCCGGACCACAACCAAATAGTCCATCCGCCATTTTGTACTTAGGAAGCTCAGCGACTAGTGCATCTTGTATTGTTGTATGATGGACCAACTTCTCAACACATGCAATATACTCGGTCCACAGAGTCTTTGCTAAAGTTCCCTCTTCTTGAGCTTTATAATATAATCCTGGGTTCAAAACATGGCCTGCAGCATGCAAAGGCCGATGGAGTTGTTCTGACCACCTTGCATCAATAATTTCATACACTTTCTCATATTGCTTCTTAACTCCACGAAAACCATGTGCAATAGCTTCTTTGGCTCTATCCATTGCTTCATAAATATAACCCATTGGTGGTTTTTTCTCCCCATCCACCAAACGAAGCACTTTTGTCAAAGGGCCACAAACTGTAAGTGCCCGAACAACATCATTCCAAAAGTGGACAGAAATAATAAGATTGGCAACTTCTTTCCCCAAAGTTTTCCTTTGCAAATTTACTTGAATTCCATTCGGTTGAGAGGGACTAAAGTTCTCAAGTTTTTTCTTTGTATGTACATAGCTCTCAAAGTTAAGAATGCCGTTGCAAATCTTGTCTTGGCCGGTTTCACCAAATTTCTTTCTTTGGTGAATTTTCTCATCAAGTTTAACGACAATGGCCTTTGACTAATGTAAGAATGGATTCTGATGGCCTTGCTTAAAAACTGTTACAGAAAGATTAGATTATATTAATTAGTAGCTAATGAATTATTGACAATAAAGAAAGTTAAAGGATAGGTTGATTACCGGAAGCATATGGCTTAACCTTGAATATGTCACCAAATATCAAGTTGATGCAATGAGCGGCACATGGAGTCCAATAAATGTGTGGGTACGCACCCATCATCATACTTCCCGCTTTGACATTCTCACTAGCATTATCGGTGACAATTTGTACAACATTTTCCGGTCCAATTCTTTCGATAGTGCTTTCAAATAACTTGTACATTTTGGTGGAATCGGTAGATTCATTGCTATCATCAACAGAACCAAGAAATACACTACCGATTGGAGAATTCACCAAAATATTGATGATCATTTTGCCATTTTGTGCCGCCATTTGTCCATCATAATGGAACATCCAAACTTTGTCCATTGCACTTTATGCTCATCAACAATTTTTTCTACTTTATCCACCTCTTTTTTTAAGGTGAGTGACTCTAACTTCATGGAATGTAGGAGGCTTCATTCCGGGGCCATGTTGTCCAACCGCCTCAATAAATTTATCGAATGATTTGTGATTGACGCAATTAAAAGGGAGCCCCGCATCATACATCCAAATTGCAAAAGCACTTACCGCACGCTCTCTTAGAATTTTCTTTGTTTCATCAATTCCTCCTTTTTCAAAGCCTCCTTTTTGTATTGATTTCTGAGAAAAATAGAGGTTTAAAGGTTCTTTCGTCACATTCCGTGCGGTGGATGAACCTCCACTAGAAGATATCTTTTGAGTTTTGGAGGGACGCATCATTTCCGCATAATCATCCATTTCATCAAGATCATCAACATCAATATATTCTTCCGGCTGCCTCACTTGAAATTTGGGATTATTAGCGATCTTGTTTTGCATATAAGCCCATACTTCTTCTCTAATCTCCGACGGACAAGCGGTACATTGTTTAACATTCTTGAAACCACCCACTAAATGTTGTTTGTGTAGAGTTATTCCACCATTAAAAGTACTCCCACAAAAGTTACAATTAACCGAATCTTTCGTCGCTCCTTGAGTGCCATAATTCCATCCAATGTCCCTCTTTTTGCTAGCATCCGCCATACTCATCACTGATGAGTCTGATGACTGATGAAGGAAAAATACAGAACTGAAAAAAAAATTGAAGAAGAAGAACAGAAAAAAAGAGGTATACGATATACCTCAGGTCTTCAGCAGCAGCAAGCCAGCAACTCGCAGCAGCAGAGAGTCGCGAGGGGAGAACTGAGAAGAGAGTCGCGAGGGAGAACTGGAGAAGAGAGTCGCGAGGGAGAAGAGAGCGAGGGAGAAGAGAGTCACGATGGAGAAGAGAGTCAGTCGCGAGGGAGAAGAGAGTCAGTCGCGAGGGAGAAGCAGCAGATTTCAAAAGTATAAAAAAAAAGCCCTAATTTTGACTAATATTGTTAAGTCAAATATTTTTAAAAATTTTTTATTAAAAAGGCGGCGCCTTTGCTGTCGCCATTACGTCGCCACACATCGCATTTCGATCTCGCCTCAGTGGTGAATGGCGAGGAGGCATCGCCTCGCCTAGCCTCTCGCCAAAGGCGAGGAGGCGCTCGCCTTTCGTAACACTGCACATGTGTCCAGTGATCTTCAAATAGCTGATGCGTTTACAAAATCTATGGCACGACAACACCATCAGTTTCTAGTAGGCAAATTGATGCTTCTTGATCCACCGGCATCAATTGATGAAAATCTAAATAATTGTATATATTAATGTAATTAGATAGTGATATAAATTAGCATGATCATATAGATTTGTTGTAGAATCAAAGGAATAAATATTGTGATAGAATAGCGGATTTGGAGGGATTGAATAGCAGATTTGTAGAGATAGAATAGTTGATCTTTAGGGATAGGAATGACGGATCTTTAGGGATTTGTAATATTTATTCTTTCTATATAATGGAAAGACTCTCACTTTGATAGGCATTCAGCAAAACTGACAAATAATAGCAAAACCATTAATCACATGGAGGCAAATAAAAATTAATTGACTCTAACTTGAAAATCAGAAGTGCTTTTGCTTCATCTATTTAAATAAGAGCTTATCTCAGTCAGGAGATAGCTGCTCCCAATATGCCACACTTGTTTCGTGCTCTTTAAGTTCAATTCTTGTAATGTGGTGATTGTGCTCTATTTAATGAAGGTGGGTGAGCTCTAGTGAATAAGAAGGGCTTAAGAGACCAAAACCATTAGGCGACAGGAAATATGATCAACACTTTTAACAATTTTTAGACTACAGTTAAAACCTTTTTTAGGTTTTCATTGAAAATACCAGTAGCCTTTTTTCTTCCACGAGATAAATTATAATAACTAATAAATCCTCATATAGAAGAGGTAGGGCCCAAGGACAAGCACATAATATATTAACCAAGAAACAAAAGACACTCCTAACTTCAAAGACAAATCCAAATCCATATTCAATAGCACATGCCACTTACCAGAATTGCATGACAACGGTGCTGATGAATCCAGCCCCAAAAAAATATAGCTGCACCAATCCATGAGTACCATCGTAGTTGAATGAGAGGGTTCAAAAATCTCCACCAATCAACCTCAGTTGCTAGCATCCTATCTTTTCCTTTGACAATAAACTCTTGAATCAAACTCAACCCGAACTTGTATACCTCTGTAGCATGATTGCAGCAAAGAGAGATGGGAACTGCTGTATAGAAACTTGAATCAAGAAAAAGAACAAAATTCAGCAAGTGTTCTGTCCATCTGACAACTTGGAGTTGATGTGTTATGGAAACTGCAAGAAGTTAGGCACTAAAAGAGAATATACTAGTGTTGTCCAAACAGGAAATAGGGACTACGACTTCTATAAAGTATGAACCATTTCAAACAATTTTTTTTTTAAAGAAAAAAAAAACAATTCAAACAATTTTCTATACAATTACAATGCAGCTTATCAAAACTAAAGCCTAGTTGGAAATTCTACATATAGATAAAGAATATATGCTCCATAAAAAGATAGACATGTAATGGTCAAAGATTAGATCCTTTTACTAGGCAATGGAAATTTTGATCCAAGTAAAATATATGATGGCCAAAATTGAAGTTCCTATTAAAGAAAAGAAAATAACACACCAAAGAAAAAAAAGAGGAACAGACACACCAGGAGTCAGCTGTACCCTTAGACAGTCTACGAGTAATCCACCATGACTATGGCAAAGAATGTTACTTACCAGCTGATAAAACGCAACAAGAAATATGGGAACATTTACGGAAAAAAGAGACGGTGAGATACCAACTTACAATAAACCTGTGAGGTAGCCTAAAATGTGCATCCTGGCTGAAGGACTATATTTAAACACGTATATTGACTCAAACAGGCGTCGCAGTACTTGAGCTTCCATTAATAAAAGAAGAAAGATCGATACAGCAATCCTGCTTCTATGTTCCTTTGATGTATGAGAACTGTGCAAAGAGAAGATACGCGATCCTCCCGTCAAGTGGCTAGCAATACTAGAAAAAAGCAATGGTTCTGTGATCTTTGGCATTGTACAATAAGCATAAAGCCAGGTTGCAACTAACAGAAGTGTTGTCCAAACAGAAGCTAGAATATAGAAGTGAATGAAGAGTTTCTGTGGAACAGAGAATTTCTGCAATTGAACAAACCAAAAAGAGTGTCAGGTCAATTAAGTGTTGCAGAAACTTTTTTTTCTTTTAAAAGTTGCAGAAATTTTCATTTTCATAGAAAAAATCTATTGCCAGAGAAGAAACAAATTGATATTTAAAAAAATAGTAGTCATCATCCATATAACACAGTTGTTCTTGCAACTACAAACTTACTTTATTTATACATAATAACAAGTACTTTGAGGGTTCATTCTACCTTATACAAGGGTTGCAAATACCACATACTTAAGCTTGTAAACATGAGACAAGTGAGCGTGTACTTGGAATAGAACTTTGTAACAAGACACAGGTCACCAAATAATTGAAACTGAACTTTATTTCACACAACAGATTTTATTTACTAAAGTTGAAAAGATAAGTGCAAGGCGAACATGGCATGATAGAAGACACACGAGGATAAATAAAGATATATTAGCGCTTCGCTTCAGAAGATGGAAACCTACCAAGAGAGAGAGAGAGAGAGACTCAACGAACAAATTAGACAGTGATATCACATATTTCTGAAAGGTAGATTTTCAGTATTCATCAATGTATCAGTCAGACAACTACCAAAAGTTGATCAGTACAACACTCAGCTAGTAACAATGAATCAGTTCAATTTGATAGGGATTCTATCCTAAATTTCCACAAGCCACATTCAAATTAAATCATTTGAATGGAGGTTATCTATCTGGTTCAATGAAGATGATTAGAGATCCTGTAGCAGTGGATACAATCAACACCCAGTCTCACCCCAAAATCATGTGTTAACATTTGTATCCTGCTCAGATCCCCTTCTAATTTGCTTAGCTCCAGCCTTCGGGGGATCAGACTGTAGATTTTGCAATGCGGCAGTGAGATACCACATTTGCTGAGTGAGATGCTGCTGTAAAAGAAAGGGGCAATGCAATTGCTTCCCTCTACTTTCTCGAAAGTGCGCGCCTCAACCCTTCCTCCAAGAACAACCTTAAAGCCTAGAAATATTAGCCTTGTGCCATTGACCATTCCATTCCCGTTCTAAACATCTTGAGATGGCTTAAATCTCACTTCTTTAGTCATGGAACTAAACCAATATTGAGATATAATGATATAGGAGAAATTGTAAGCAGAACTAACAAGTTTTGTGTTCAGCTCGTATGGATTACAAAGCATGGTCTTCAATTGTTAACATGCCAGAATACTGTTTCCTAAACATTCAAGGTTGTGGAAGTCGTGAGGTTGAGACTCTGAAACTACAGCTTGGATGCAATTTGAGGAGGGGGGGAATTTTCGTTGTCATGCAGTTACTGTATTGTCAGAGAACTATTCAGGTGGATGCCCGGAGGCCATTTCAATTGTGAATACAGAAAGTTGAGCTAGTCGTTCGGTACACTATTTCTTTCGGGAACCAAAACTACACGCCAACGACCAAATAATATACATCGATTAATCTTAGAAGAAAAACTTAAATCAATTGAACTATACAATGCTTGAATATTTAGTGATATCAAAAGAGATTGTAAGAACACAAACACGCAAGCAACAAGATTTCAATTTTTGAATGAATCACTTACATTTGATGAAGAATGCATAATCTTGCCACGCTTAGCAAACCCTAACACGAATTGTTGAAAAAAACTAATCTTGGATGAAGGAATCAAAGCGATAACAACGGGCAATATCCCAGCAACCCATGCAGCTCTCAACAGGGTGACCAGCCCTAACTCCATTTCTACGAAATCCCAAAAAAAAAAAAAACTTTAGTTCAAATTCACAAATGGGGTTTCCAAATTCCTACTGATTATCAACAATATAGAGTTACCAGAACTGAATGAATATAAAAAGATACAAACTTCAATGAGTTCACGGGAAAATGAAGGAAAAACAGAGGTACCATATAAATTGTGGGTCCTTAATGCAGTGCCGTGAAGGATTGAACATGCTATGCGTTAAGGCTCGAAATTCAAGAAAACTTGAAGAAGAAGAAGAGAAGATTCCATGGATTTGCTTCCTACTGTGGGAAATTCAATGCTACTGTGGAAGGTGTGAAGTGTAGAGAGTGTTTTGGAAAATAAAAATGATTTTAGTTTCGAAAAATCAATTTAATTTAGGTTTTAAAGAAAAATAGTAATTTTAAAGTAATAAACAGTTAATTTTTAAAAAAAATTAAGAAACTTAATAAATTTTCAGAAGATCTCAAAACAGAGAAAAAATTATTTAAAATCCAGAGATCTTTCGAAATCAATTTAAATTTTGAAAAAGTGTTAGGCCCTTAAAATTATTTAAATTTTTTTAAAAAAATCTCACCAAGTAATAAAATCCATTTTTTTATTTTTAAAGGAAAATAATCTAAAGCGATCTTTTAAGAAAAATAATTCATTGACAAATAACTATTAAAATAATTCATAAAGAAAATAAGTAATAAATAAAATATAAATATTTTAACTTGAGCATAAAAGTGGAAATGACTTTCTTTTGGAAATTTAATTAAGTAAAATCAATTAAAATAAAAGATTAGTTGATAAAATAAATAAAGAAAAGAGAGAAATTTGAACTTGGGCTCCTTGCCCAAATTCAGCAAAAATTGGGCCTTTAGGCCCACTTGCCCTAATTCTAAGCTTCAATCTTTGAGATTGATATTGCTTGCACTTTGGGCCTTGTCTATCTGCAACACAACTGAAATTCATGGATTTAGGCCCAAAATGTCAAAATATACTGCTACTCATTTCATTGGGCCTTTGGGCCCAATTTTCGCTTGGACCTGCTGTTGAAATTTCCTTGGTCCACTTCCCTGTATATTCTGCGTATATTGGGTGTATACTATCGCACCCATTTTGGGCTTTCCGAAACCTGAATTTCGACTTAAACCTTGTATTTCTGCATATCCCAATATTTCAATATTTTCGTCTGTATACATCGTATATACAACTCATTTTCTGGATTTTGGAGACTTAATAAGTTAATTTCCAGCTTTGTATTGGACTTCCGAAACCTGTATCAGCTTCCAAAGACCTGTTCACCGACTTCACAATTTGCCATGGGGCTGACTCGAGAAATATGAATATTGGGCCTTTATGGCCCATTGGGAGACGCAAGATATCGAGACAGAATCCATTTGGACTCAAAAGGGATTTGGTAGGAAACAAAACAAAAACAGATGAGAATTAGTACCAAATTCCGATAGAAACTAGCAACAATGAAGCAACATGGAACACTGATAAGAAAATCATGGGAATAAATGATATGAGAAGACAAGGCCTGTATATAGGGAAGGGACAAGAATTTAGTGACACTTCAGATATGTATACATCAGCAAACTAAATTCTACTCCCTCCGTTTCAAAAAGGATGGCCTAGTTTGATTTGGAACGGAGTTTAAGAAAAGAAAGAAGACTTTTTAATTTTGTGGTTCTAAATTAAAGTTATGTCAAATGTACCAAAATGTCCTTTAATCTTGTGGTCTTAAACATGACACGTGGAAAGTTAAAGTTAAAGTGTTGCCAAAAAAGGAAAGGGGTCATTCTTTTTTAAACAAACTAAAAAGGAAATAGGGACATTATTTTTGAAACGGAGGAAGTAATAATTCTCAGAACAAAACAAGAGCAAAGCTACGAACTCATCGACTTTAATGTGAAATAAAAGTATAAATCGATGCATTAAGAAATAGAGTGAGAGAACAGACATTCAAGCATAATGAATTAATCTATTCAAAACTCTTATGACTCAATCAAACAAGAAACAACAATGAGGAAAATTAGAGGTTAAGCTAAGTCTAAAACATATATGGCAAGCTCTTCCCTTAAACAGTGAAAAACAACAAAGCAAGTTCATCCAAGTTTAAGACACGCAAGAGTAGTGCAGCTATACTGATTGTAGAAGTCGATAACAACCAAATTCATAGGCTAAACGAACTACAGCTTAACTGATAATGAACCACTCTTATCACAAGAGCTACTGCCCCAACAATACCGAATAATCGAACACCACAATGTAATCAACTACCACCAAATCCAGATTGATTTAAAGACTTATGCAGGCTGATGGAACTTATAAGAAAAACTCGGATCAATATGAGGAACTAAAAGAGGACAAACAGAAAAAGAGAAAAACAAGAGCTTGTAGTAAGCTTAACATCTAAAAAAAAAAAAAAATCCTCACATTTTAAAATCTCAACTGCAAATAGCAAACACTTCTTCATGGAGACGTGAAAGAAGGCTCAAATAATTCGCTATAAGCGATAAGAAAACAAAGAGACAAAGTAAGCTAATGGAACAAAATGCAATCATACCACATGATGGCTATATCGATCAATCTCAAAAACTCAGACTTAACGCTAACAGTAACAAACCAAATAAAGAAACATTGATGCTTAAAGACGTATAAATGAAAAAAGCTCAGATTTGGCGACATTCGAATAGGTAGAACAATGAAACACAGCTAAAATGATATTAACCTAAGCCAAATGGATCACTTAAACACATCATCACTAAAAATCAATTATCCATAGCAACGAAATACTGACTTCACTAAATCGAAACGTTATACCGAAATAGAAAAAGACGCATTACTTTTTCCGGGCAGCATGCCGCTTGATTCTCGAGCACCGAAATTTCTCCACCTGTCCCGATTCTCGAATATTCTTCCGAGTGAGCAGGGCTGCTGGTTCGCGATTTTCGCGTGAAGAAGAAGATGCTTGCTGTACCGGGTCGTTCTGGGTATGTATTGTATGTGAATTGGATCAGGTTGGGTCTTTTTGGTGGGCTACTCTCTCTCTATAGGAAATACGATTTGAAGGTATCAATTTGGGGGTCTAAAAAAATAAGGAGAGTGTGGTGAACTTGAATTAAGACATGAATTGCAATTTTAACTAAATACGTAATTAAAATAAGATGAATTGTTATCAATTAATTAAACAAGCTTCTTAATCTTAACAAAATAAATAATCAAATCAATTAATTTAAAAATATTAATTATTAATTAACTAAATTAATTGACAAAATTTTAGGTAAAATTAAAAAAAAAATTATATGATTTTTGAATATTCATAAAATGTATGTAAAACATATATATTATTTCAAATTTATTAACAAAAAGTGACAAAACTCTTTAAAATAATTTACCAACTATTTTTATCTAAACATTTTATAAAAATAATTATTTTAAATTGTTTGAAATTGAAGAATCTTGATGATCTATATTATGGGAGGTTCAGTATTGGGTGTCCACACCTAAAAATATAAATAAAATAAAATGGTCCTTTGGCAGTTGTTTGATATAGCTATAAACTACCCGCTATAATAATGTTGGGATAACTTTTATTATTATTCTTTAATTATGAGTTTAATCGGAGGTAGTAGGTAGTTTTGAATTATTTATTTTATATCATAATGATAAGATAAATTTATTTTATATACGTAATAAATAACTTATTGCGTGATAATTTATTCTCGATCAAACAATTTCTTTTAAGTTTAACTCAAAATAATCCTTATATTTCAATGTGGAGAACTAATAATTCTTTATTTTTCAAGACAATTGATATATTTTTAGATTTTTTTTGAAACATATGCCTATTTTTTTAATGAACTTGCAAACTACCCCAGGTGAGAAAAATTTAGGACTGAGTTGATCTTAATTCATATCTTATCATTAGAATCTTTATATTCATACTATTAATATTTATTTTTCATAATTAACATAGAAATTTAGGGAAAACAAAGTGTTTATATTTGAAGTTGATACAAAAACCTATAACTTGTTCTACTTCTAAAGCTTCAAAACTTTAGAGGTCCAAAAAAAAAATTGGTTTGCTTTGAAACAAATATTCATTTTTTATTTTATTTTTTGGTTTTCCACTCGGTATTTTTACTCTTTTTTGTCCAAATGTCGCGTGGTATTTGCTTGAACTCAGGAAACACTTCTTTAATATTGCTTCCAAAGTTATTTTTAGATCCTCTCGACCTTTATACTGATGTTATAATAGATAATTCTCTGATCCCATGGTTCTCCTAGCTACGAGACTTTACACGGGTAGAGTTCGATATTCCTTTGTCGATGGTCGATCCAACTCTTTTCTTTCATCGGTTAATGATTGTATCCTATTCATATTAAGCGGGGCATCGATTTCCTCGAATGTCTAGTTGTTGCAATTAGTGTGTTCAAAAAAAATATATATATATATATATATAGAGAGAGAGAGAGAGAGTAAATTATCGAATTAATTATTGGTAAACATAGTAAAATTTATAATTACATATCTAATAATACAAGATATGAATTATTCAATTTTATTATTGAATTAATATTAATCTGTTAAGAATACTTAAAATAACATTTATAGCTTGATTGTATCTAAGTTTCTTTAAATGTTAGAAGCCTAATTTCTTAGGACCTAATTATTGTAATATGTGAGGTGTTTTTGCTTAATTTTGTCTATGAAATAAATTAAGTGAAACGATAAGGTTTGTAAACAAAGAAAGGATGTACGAATTCAAACCCTCAAAGCAATTCCAACCGGGAAACTTACGTTTAGAGTAATTTTTTTTTAACTTGATTATTTTTAATATATTTATAATATAATGTTAATATATATTACAAAGAGCAATTTATAAAGCATATATATTATAAGTTTTGTTGATAAATAATACATTTGTCACACATTTTAATGCACTAATTTCTTGCCAAACAAGCATATATATTTTAAAACAATTATAATACATATGTATTGCATACATAATCCACTTTTAAAATATATTATAGATTTATCATATTATTGCTATATATTATTATAAATTGTAATAAATAATACTAAAATGAATAACTATTTATTAAAAAATACCTATTTAAATAATTTTTCCATTCCCCAAAAGTCTCTGTTTTTCATTAACCTTGTTAATTGACTGATAAATAGGTCAATAATCTTTAAATTCAGAGAAAATCAGCGCTATCATATTAATTAGATTAGCAAATTAGTATATTTAAGATAGATAATCAGTAAGTTACATCGCCTAATAAAATACCTCTATTTGTAATCAAATCGACATATTGTAACTTGTAAGTATCTCAAACAGGTAGCCTGGAGGCTGAAAGCAATTTTATTAACCGACAACTTACAGTCTTACACGTAGTTCAAACTTTAAAAGATACGTGGCAAGTAGCTTTTTAAAAATCTAATAACAACTTCATAGAAAGTCTCTCGCAACTACTTTTCTTATGCTATAGATAAAAAGTTAAAGAAATTTATTTGTAAATATAAGTTTCCATAGAGATAATGACAGGAAAAGGACACACCATCACAGCTAGATTTAGCTTTGGATCGATCAATTGCTCCAATTCCATCATCGAATGAGGTTAAGCGCGCCTTTCGGTGACTTTGATAAAGAATGTCTTCCTTCGACGAACGGCTAGACACTTCTAAAGTGGAATCTCTTGAACCTATGAAACTCGTGAAAGTAGGCTTCACTCACCGATTCCTTTAATAAGAGGAATGCCCGGAATGCTTGGTACCCTTTTTCTTGCTACTGGTTTGTTCCTGTCCCACTTCTGCTTTCCTCACTCCCCGGCTTGCTTGCGTAGTAAAAAGAAAGAAAACGTCTATGGCAGATGAAATACAAGATTTAGGAATGTTTACACCAAGGCAATGCAATTTTCATTATTAAGTGATTTAGTGAAATAAAATGAACTATAAATTTAAATACATTATATGCATATATTGACTTGGTATAAACACCCATTACAGATAAATTTTACCCATAATAATGTCTTTTTTTTTTTAGCATTTAGTTGCCTTAAATTTTTATTGTTGTATTTGTATCAAAACACCACAAAATTTGTAGGTTACATCACAAATCTCTTGAGAAGTTCTAATAATTTATATATATGTGTGTAAAAAGGACAATGACTTTTGCTCTTAAAAATATGTTTATATTTCAAAAATTAAATTAATCTTTTTCTTTCATTATAAAATATAAAATGAACAATTTATTGTAGCAAACATAATTAAATTCCACTGGAGGGGTTCGGAAAAGGGTTTTCACTCACCGGCGATTCGCTAATGATCATACTTCACTCGCCGTCTTACTTCGCCGGTAATTTTCTCTCTGCAATCTTCACCTTCTTCTCGCCGTTATTCATTCTCAATCAATTTCTATGATTGTCTCTCTTTTTTTTACTCACAGCATATTACTGAAGCATTCTCTATAGCTGCGTCGATGTTGTTTTAGTGTGTGTTTAAACGTTGAAACCCTAGTTTATCGTTTTGCTGATGTTATGTTTCGAGAAAGTGATGTTGTAGTCATGAATTTGTCTAATTTCACTGTTTCTGCAAGTACTTCAATTCAGTAGCAAAGCCACGAATTTCATTAGAGGTATTCAACATTTTTTTTATATATATATATATTGTTCAACATACCACCCTTGGGCCTTGGCTACACCCCAGTGATTGTTTAGTCATATCAAGCCTTGCTAATTTAATGGTAGGTTTACTATTTATTCTGATGACTCATTGTGAGTTTCTAAATTTTGTTTCACTTGAATGTAATGTATGGGTTCTTAATGCAGAGGGGGAGTTTAAGCCTTTTAGGTTAAAGGAAACGTGAATTCCATGGCCTTGACTTGAATTATGAAGTTTGGTTCTGTATTGCTTTGTAAATTTTCATCGTTTAGTATATTGGAATCTCTCTAGTTGATCGACTAGGCCAATTGAAATTATTTTGAATCAGAATAACCAAGTAATGTTTTATCCAATGGTTAGCTATACTCTGGAGTTGGCAGGTCTTTGGGTTCAATCGTGAATTAATGAAAGCTCAAATTGAATGGGAAGCATATGCAAAAAATTCCAGCTACCTCTTGAGATTGAATCTAACATCATTTTTTTCCTGCGCTTGCTCCATTGTTCTATTTTGCCATCTTATGACCTTGATAAGCCTCATCCGATAATTAATGACTTTTTAGCAGCCACCAGCAGAGAATATGTTGGATATGCGAAGTTTATCCCTCTCCTCCTCTCTCTGACATATAACTTATTAGTATACTAAATTGATGCTCTTTCCCTTTTTTGTCAGTGGTTATTGTGAACATACATGTCATGGCTGTGATATGTTTCTTTCTGGCATTGTTTCCTCCAGCACAAGTAACCTTATGTCTTGTTGCAATCTTCGATGCAGATTCCCACCTTTCTTGCTTACCGTTTTGCCTCTACTAGATTTGACTTTTCGTGCCATATCACTATTCTCTATTTCTTTCTCTCTTCTTTTATATATGTGATGGCATCAGAATTCATTAACATTAATATGTAATCTCAAACCTCGATTTCTTTTCTTGCAGTAGAGGTGATTCTTTTGTAATCTTTGTCTCTGAAGTGAAGGTTTCACTATTTTTATTGTATGTGTTCAGGATATATTGTCAACTCTAATCTGCAATAAGACATGTATACTGGCAGCAACTAAGTTGACAATTATAATATGAACCAACTGGCCTAAGAGTGGAGAGAGAAGGTGTAACATTATGAAGATTTATATTTGAAAGGATAATGAATACAAGTGACTGCACAGTGACTACATCTTCCTGCTACTATAAAAGTGATCTCTCCTCATTTGTGTATATTAGGAACAACATTTTTTTTTTCTTTTTCTCAAGTAAGTCTGTTTCTTAGATATACATTCCTCTTGCATTATTTGGGAGGAGCAAATTTCTAGTAAATTGGGTTACTCAGAAAGATAAGTCTGTCCCTTTGGCTTGGTAGTATGATGTATGGAAAGATGTTTCATTATCAAGCACTAGAAGACCGACTTCCGTTAGATCTACTCCTTAGATACACCTTCCTCTTGCAAATATTGTCGTCAATTTGACCTACTATTTGCATGAAAGTGGGTCGTTTCTTGAGGCTTAAGCACCGCTTGAGGATTGTCCGTGTTTGGGGATGATTAGTTTTCAAAAGGCTCGATGCACTATTTATATGGCCGCTGTTGCTACTGAGTGTAGCCATAATATCTCTTTTTTTTTTTTGCTCGGCTGTTGCCATGACAGACAGCTCTTTAAAGAACAAGCATCCGTGCTTTTAAGTTATGCCAATTTGCTTTTGTATATTTGAACAATTGATTGAAACTCTCATCTGTTTCACTAATGGATGATTTATTTTATTATATCGGCGTTGGAATAGCTAGTGTGAAAAAACATTTCTACAACCTTTTTATTTCCTTCCCCTCTTTATTTTTGCAGGATGACTGCTGGGTGGTGAGCTAGTTGATATTAGATCCAGAAGGTACTATATAGACGCAGACACAAGTCTGCTCCTCATCAAGCACGACAGATAAGATGGACGACGGAGGCCAACGAGAAAATAGGAGACACAGAATGGATTATTCCAAAGGAGGTTATGCACCGGTAAGAAAAGTACAATTATTATGAAAGGTCAAGGCAATACAACTACAACACCTTAATCACAAGCTAGCTGGGAATGTACTGAATACATTGCAAGAATTTACTGAATATAATGAATCATCCAATAACAAGAACACTTAATATATTTCAATTTTTTTTTAAATATATCTTGACATCATGATCAGTAGTAATGTTGTTCACTACTATTACTTTCACTGTAGTGGAACGTGGTACCTCCTTACCAGATGAAGGACCAAGAGGCTTTCATCATGAATACAAAAATCAGAATGGTCTTTGCTGAAAGAGATGCTGCTGTTGAAGAACGTAATAGAGCAGTGATTGAAAAGAAGGAAGCATACGCTGAGCGAGATTTTGCAATCCAGCAGCGAGATACCGCATTTGCTGAGCGAGATACTGCCATAAAAGAAAGGGACAATGCAATAGCTGCCCTCCACTTTCTCGAAAGTACCACGAATGGCTCATTGGGTTGTAGGACACGTGGCACAAAGCGCCCCGAGCAACCTAAAAATCATCGCAACTATAACACAGATTCTGTTTGTATCAATAGGGATGTGCCCGTAGCTGATGCTTTTCCTATATCAGCCATATCATCTGAAGCTGCAAAAGCACTCCAAGTAAAACGGTCAAAAGTAAACAAAGGCATGTCAACAAAGTCAGCAAAATCCCCAAGGAAGACAAAGAAAGTGAATGAAGATTTGAATCGGCATCTTACAACAGATGGATCTAAAGCTGAATGGGATGCTCATGATCTTGGCTCGATAGACCAGATCCAGTTTGACGAGTCTACCATGCCAATACCTGTTTGCACATGTACAGGAATACCAAGGCAGTGTTACAAATGGGGAAGTGGGGGTTGGCAGTCATCTTGCTGCACTACATATCTGTCAGAGTATCCACTACCACAATTGCCAAACAAACGACATGCTCGTTTAGGTGGTAGGAAAATGAGTGGAAGCGTTTTTAGCAGATTGCTTACAAGGTTTGCAGTAGCTGACCGTGATCTGTCTATGCCCATCGATCTTAAGACTTATTGGGCTAAACATGGTACAAATCGCTACATTACCATTAAGTGATGCATCAATGTTGATTTGCTAGCCAGTTGCTATATTGGGCCTGGATGCCAGAGATGCTTGATAGGTAGTCGAGGAAGCAAAACACAAAGAGCTGGACTTAATGAGTGATCAAAAGCCCTTTCGGATGGTCACACGATGACCTTGTGCTGTGACTACAGGTCTTGTAACTGACTTTTGGTTCAGTTATTTACAGCACTTTTTTGGTACTTATTGTTAGTTCTCTGTTTTTTAGCACTTAATCTTGTACAAAGGAGTTTCTAGGAATTGCAGGTATACTATTTTGAGCTTCTCCTTATTGAAGACAACTAATAAGAAAGCTTCTAGTTTTCATGATTCTCATCTTAGTTGAACCTTAACTTGTTCGTCTAGCAACCTCAGCCTGCTGATGTTGTTATCCCATTAAAAGGAATGCTTACGATAACCGATTAAGCGGTGGCACGAGTTCTACACAAGAGACTGTGAGACTGTCAGTGAAGTTACTTCCTATCTATATAAGTCTCGGTGGATAGAGTTATTTGACACTTGTGTGTCAAACTGGTTTGGACGTTACAAAAAAGTAGGTCAAGCAGTCCTAAAAGGAAGTTAGACAACAAAGTGTTATTAATGATCTCAACTTCTTTGTAACATGAAAAGCACAATGTTTTGACTCCAGAATATGGAAGCAAATGCAATAGTGTTCCACAGAATATTTCAGTTTCAATGAGCTGATTTTATCATACAAAATTATGCCCAATAAAGTTAGGTATCCTAACTGACCATTTTCACATTTGGTTCAACAGGAAATATCCTTAGATTGTCAAATTAGACCAAACATTTTCTTACTTTCAATCAAAATCTCAGGAATTTCTGGACGAAAATATTGACTAATATGCCTCTCAATATAGAAATTGTACAAGGAAAAAGGAAGCCACTATCAACGGACGTGGTGCAGTGGATGGGGCTGCTTCTCTCTTAACCAAAGGTCACAGGTTAGAGCCCTGAGTATGAAAAATCTTTAGTACTCGGGCTCCAGTGTGGGTATCGAACGAAATTTAAAAAAATGGCAGCCGTCTATTTATTGATTCTTAAAATTAATTATATAGTTAAGTATAAAATGTAAACATCTTATGCCTATTTCCTTGTGCATGCAACATTGTGTAGATATACCTAATGTTTTTTACTTCCAACTATATATAAGTAGTTCAATTTTGTCAAAAATATATTTATACTAATCTCACACTACTTATGAGTTGTATGTGCAATATTTTACTCTGCAACCACTGCATCAAATTATGAATTTCTCAAATTTAAAAAACAAGAAAAATGAAATAGGTATCATGTCAAAGACAACATAATTAATTTCTTATCTAACTAGAATTTTTTTCCTACACATGAATATCAAACACCATATAAGTTGGTCGTGGCTTGTTCATCTACTGCCAGACATCATGTTGACAACACCTACATATGTTCATGTTAATATCACACCAAATTGTGATATTACAATATACAATTTGTATTTTCCACATTATTTTCTTGGTTTCATGCACCTATACATGTTCCTTGATAAAAAATAAAGCAAAGTGAGTCGAATTCAGAATACGAATATGATAAATATGTGTTTCATGTTTGATGGGAAAAAAATTGTGATGTTATATTGCTTCCACTCTTGTTTTTTCAATAAGTCTTTCTTGCTTAAATCGTCAAATATCTTTCACATGTAGTAATATCAAGCTATTTTATTTATTTGAATTTTTATTTTGTTAGTAAGAATATGATTCCCTACTCATTATTCTCCTATATCCACAATCATTATTTTTTAGAAAATAATCTTAAAGTGACTGTAGCTCCTCATTTACATGATTAATTATAATACGTTCATTGGAGTTTTGATAAAATAGATCAAATTTCTCTGTTCTTAATTAGAAATCGAATCACAGTATTAGTATGAAAAAAATATCATTAAGAAACACTTTCTTTATAAATATGTGTTACACACCGCATATTCAAATTAATTATAGTTTTAATGTATACTTGACACCATTTGGAAAAGTTTTAAAGAAAATTAAATTATATTTTTTTAAAAAAATTACAAGTCCAATGATGCCTACATGTGGACCCATATCAACTTTTTTTTTAGCTCTAGCTTTTAATAGTAGAACAAAGAAAAATAGATAAATTTTTATATTATCCAATAGCGCTAAGATTTAAACACGTGGGTGTGTACAAGAAAAGTGGGCCCATAGTGCCCCATATTTCAATGGTCAAAGTCAACTAATTGCCGTCACGATAATGTGTGCCAATAATTTAGGCATAATCACACTTTTGTTGATTATTTGTTTTGCATGAACACATCAATAATATAGTCCTATTATTTAAATTTAAGTTAATCGGTGAGTTAGACGCATGTCATTAATTTTAATTTTATAGAAGAAGGAAGTATGTAATTTAAATAAAGAAAAATATAAATATTTGTAGCTAGCTCAAAGAGAATATGATTGCTCAAATTTTATAAATAGTTCACCCATTGACTTTTTATCACCCAACATCGAATGAGACGGATCCTGCTCTGATACCATGTTGAAATTAGGCCTTAGGCTTAACTCACACCCCAAAAGCTAACTCTAAATGATGAGGATTGCACAAGCCTTACAAGGAGTCCACTCATCTCATTAACCATCGATATTAGACTTTTTGTCATTCTTTAACAATATCAAATTTGATATTCAATATTTTTCGAATCATGCATCAATTAACCTAAGGATCTATATTATTTATGTATGTCCAAGAATTTCTCAATTATAATAAAAGAGTATATAATTGTTTATGTTTGTACTATATAATAACCAATACTCATTTGGGATATATGTTATATCACACCTATAAATAGTTAAAAATGTTCGAAATTTTACTCTATATATTGAGAGTCTTAAGATTTTTTATTAACACGTTAAATTATTGATAAAATAGGATTATAGGAGTGAAGTCATATCATATAAATTTTAATTATATGAAAATAGTATAAGTTATAATTTTTCTATTAATATGATGAAAATACATTTAAAATATTGATAAATCAAAGTTCATATAGTTTAACCATAAAAAAATATATAACATATATTTTGAAACTAAGATGATATTTCTTTTCTATTAACGAATTACACACTCATTGTCTAGTGGGTGATGAATTTATCATTTGTTTTTAATCAAATGATTTTATCAATTAATGTAACTGATAATTATATACTACCAATTAAGTATCCCCATAAAAAAAAAAAAAAAATAGAGTTTATGTGGACCTCTTCACCCTTTCTTTTCCAATTACTATATAGTACTATATATATTTGATTCATAAATTTTTTGCAGAACTATTAAATGCATTCCTACCCATATAAGACATTTTGCAATTAAATTTTTACTTTGTATTGTGAAGTTCTAAAAAATGCAAAATGGTTCTCTTCAATCATGAAAAAGAAAGAAGAGCTTTCGTGTTACATACATTAATTTATTACTATCAGTATTTACTCAATATATTTCAAACTTTGACAATACATGGCAAAAATTAATGTAGTTTGACTTAAAAAGAATCGAAAATAGAATGCAATATTACTTATAATTTATTTTCAATAATATTATGCTTTGAGAAATATAGAAAATGTACTATTTTCTTACAATCTTATTCACATACATATGATAAAAATTATGCTCTAAATGCTTCATGCTATGCGTATTGGGTGGGTTAAAATGTATTACAGAGATCGAAAGTGATAAATTTATGTCTTTATATATGATCTTTGATTATAATCATATCACGAATTGATATTTTAATTGAGTCACAAAAAATATAAAGCATGAAACCAATTTGGAGCTTGTAAATACTTCACAACACATACTATTCAAATCCAAATACTACTTTATATTTTCTATATCTATTGACAATCCAATAAAATCTCTAAAAAAAGGAATATGATTTTACTGGTACATATTGAAGTGGGATCATATGATAAATATTTAATAGTAGAGTGTGTTTACATTAATTTAATGAAGTTAATTTTAAGAGTAAAAATACCATATTAGCTAGGCTTAGTACATTGATAACTTTTTAAATTTATTAATAAATTTTTAATTTAGATATTTGAACTATAATTTGTTTTAATTAAACAGACGTACTATGATATCTATACATAGATACTTTTAATTCAAATTTACAAAAAAACATTTAATCATATACCTAATCATGCATTAATCAAATAAATTAAACACTTTAAGTTCTGTCACTTCCTTTAATTATATGCATAAGTTATAAAACTCTATGTTTAATTTGTTTTCATTAAGATTAATGTGAATAACAAAAGAAAATAATATTTTTTTCATTGATTTACTTAGCTACTTAATAAACGTTTGTTAACAAACTCAATTTATTTTCTAGAATTTAAAACACAAGTATGTATTAAAAATATTTTATCGTTTAGATGTAAAAATTGAAACAAAATTATAATTTAAATATTTAATTAAAATTTACTAATGAAATTAAAGAGTGATTCGTATATTAATCCATCATTCAAACATAGTCAAGTAATAAATATATATTTATATATATATATAAATCTATTGTACATTTATTAATTTTATTTAAATGCTCGATATGAATAAATATTTACCAAAGATTATCACACCCACAAATAAGATGAAACTTTGAATATCAAGGACAAAGAAAATGGTTATTTGTTAACTTAAGTCCAAACTTTCAATGACAATGGCAAATAAATCTCTAATCAAAGAGTATTTCACACGCTGTTCAAATGAGACTATCCCTCGCGTTCTTTTAAGATTTAGTAGCGCGACAATAAATAAATTATTTATATGTAATTTATATTATGATAAAATTATTTACATGTTAAAATTAATATTTTTATAATGTTTGAATTAGTGAATATATATTTTTATTTTACAAATATATGAATAACTCTAACAAGCTGAAAACGTGTCTGAATATTGTATTACATGAGATTATACACCAAAAAAGGAAAAAAATATATTTTATTTTAAAGACCAAAAAAAGAAAAATACAATAAGTAAGAAGAAAAAGAAAGAGAGAGATTCATTGCTACATAATCTGCGGTGATAGAGGGAGAAAAAAAAAAGAAGATTGGATAAATTCAGTCGGAATGAAATTCAAATTGAAATGCAAATGCAAATGAAATTGAAATTCATATTAAATTCACGCGTCTTTCAAGTAGTAGTAGAAAGTATAGTAGTCTTGTCATGAAATCCGTGTAATTATAGTTGTTGTAAGTAGTCATCTTCGTTGATAACAGTGAGATAGAGAGAAGAGAGAGAGAAACAAGAAAAATATCATAGAAAAAACAGTATTACAAGGAAAAAAAGTACACACAAAGAGGAATAGAGGAGCGTCTTCTTCATCTTCTGTTGAAAATGGTGGATTTACACTCAGGTATTGTCAAAGACTCGATTTTTTTGTTACCCATTTTGGTTTCTTGATGATTAGATGAATACCCTGTTCTTTGTTTCTAATGATTTGTTGATATTTATGTTAAAGATTGATACTTTTTGGGGGTTTTGCATTGTTTTTTGTTTTTGGGGTTTTATGAAATTGATGAGCTTTGAAAATTCAGGTGTAACAGAAGTACTGTAAAGGTTGGATTTTGGTAAAGTTGAAAGGTTTTTTTTTTAGTTGACTGGTAGAGTTGAAATTTGGGGAAAAAGAAATGGCTGGTGACAATGACGAAGGTAACAGTGATATGGTCCAGAGACTTCAATCATCATTTGGGACATCATCTTCTTCACTTCCTAAACAGCTTCAACCTATTTCGATGAACCAATTGGACATACCCCAGTTGACAACTTCTCAATTTAGGGGTCAAATGAGGCAATTTTCTCCCAATTTTGGTGTTGAAAATTGTAAAAGAGTAGGTATACCGCCTTCTCACCCGCAAATGCCCCCTATTTCACCATATTCTCAGATCCCTGTAACCAGGCCAGGGAATCAGCAAATGGGTATGCAGAACTTTACTAGTGCAGGGCCATCGCATTCGCGATCTTTATCACAACCAGCGTTTTTCTCACTGGATTCCTTGCCACCCTTGAGCCCTTCACCGTATAGGGAATCCCCGTCCACGTCTATGTCTGACCCGATATCTGCTGATGTCTCAATGGGTGATCAGGATGGCAATTCTCATTCTTTATTACCGCCTACGCCTTTCTCTAGGTGTAATTCATCGAGGGCAGGGGAGAGTCTTCCTCCTCGTAAGGCTCATAGGAGGTCTAATAGTGATATACCATTTGGCTATTCTGCTATGATGCAGTCATCGCCACCACTTGTTCCGTTAAGGAGTCCTGGTGCTCTTGAAAGGTCAGTTCCTTCAAGGGATAATTTGGGTGGTAAACCAATTCAGTTGGTTAAACGGGAATCTATGTGGGAAAGAGGAAATGATAATAACAATGTTGAAGGGATGGGTGAGAGGAAATCTGAAGGAGAAGTTGTGGACGACCTTTTCTCTGCGTATATGAATTTGGACAACATTGATGCATTTAACTCTTCGGGAACTGATGAGAAGCTGGGTATTGAGAACCGTGAAGATTTAGATAGTAGAGCGAGTGGTACAAAGACGAATGGTGGTGATAGCAGTGATAATGAAGCTACAAGCAGTGTCAATGACAGTAGCAGCGGCAGTATGCAGAAGAGGGAAGGGGTCAAAAGGAGTGCTGTGGGAGATATCGCTCCGACCTCTAGACACTACAGGAGTGTTTCGATGGATAGTTTTTTGGGGAAGTTAAACTTCATTGATGATTCACCAAAGTTGCCTCCATCTCCTGGACCACGCCCAGGCCAACTCTCACCAACCAATTCACTTGATGGAAATTCAAACAGTTTCAGTTTGGAATTTGGAAATGGTGAATTTAGTGGAGCTGAATTGAAGAAAATTATGGCAAATGAAAAACTTGCAGAGATAGCTTTAGCAGATCCAAAACGAGCCAAAAGGTCAAATTCCCTTTGAAGTGATGCATCTATTTGCCTTTTCAATATCATTCCTCTATGCTTTACAGCTGACATTCCCTATTTTCTTGTTTGTTGTTGTAGGATTTTAGCCAACCGTCAATCTGCTGCTCGTTCTAAAGAAAGAAAGATGAGATACATTGCAGAATTAGAACACAAGGTTCAGACATTGCAGACTGAAGCCACCACATTATCTGCTCAACTGACCCTCTTGCAGGTGATGAACTTTTCAATATTGTCATGTTTAATGCTTCTAATGATCGTATTATCACTGCTTAACATTATCTTGTACTTGCATTCAGAGAGATGCGACTGGGCTGACAAGCCAAAATAGTGAACTGAAGTTCCGTTTGCAAGCTATGGAACAGCAAGCTCAACTTCGTGATGGTATTAACCTTGCTTCTGTGATCTATGACTTCGTGTATTTGTCAGCTCATGTTTCATCTATGACTCTCTACGTTGCTAATTATCATTTTTTGTTGTTGCTAGAGATCGATTCACTTACTCTTAGCTTTTAAGAATGAGATATCACTCTTAAAAGGTTTATCAAAAAAAAGAAGGATGAGATATCACCCTTAAAAGGTTTATCAAAAAAAAAGAATGTGATATCACCCTTAAAAGTGAAGTTTCTGCCTACAGTTTAATTTTTTTTGAAAAGTAATTTGTGCATACTATTTGCACAAAACTTTATCTTTGAAACTAACTATATCATTGCATGCTACGTTGATTGTTTAAATTGAAGGAATCTGTAAAACCATTGTCATGTTTTGGTAGATAGAATCAGTTGCAAATGTAGGCATAGCATCAGTTTATGCTTCAGTTTTCCATCTTTTTTTGTTTCTGTTTATTTTGGGGTAGGGGGTTGACGATATTAGCCTTCTATGTTGTCTGCTGTTTTCCTCAATGCTAATAGAGAACAGGCCAGATGCTTTGTGTATTTTTATGCTTGTGAGGTTCTTTGGTGTTATAGAAGACAAATATGAAGCCTAATAGCGTTGCTATGACAGCTCTAAATGAAGCATTAACAGCTGAAGTACAACGCTTGAAAATTGCAACCGCAGAGCTTAGTGCAGACACTTCCAAGTTTCAGCAGCTATCTCTAAATCCTCAGATGTTCCAGTCACAGCAGCAACAATCTAATCAGCTAAACATGCATCAGTTGCAGCAGCAGCAGCAACAACAATCATCTCAGACCCAACAACATGCTCAAGCACGACAACAACTTAACAGCTCTACAACTTCAAAGCATGAATCAAAGTAGTAGCTTTTGGGAAATATCCGATCTTCGTAATATTTATATTAGTTTGTTGATAGATGTTGCAAGTGTTTTCATATCATTCAATGCATTCATTCATTTAGTTCTGCATTCACAACAAAACACACCAAGTCTTGGTATTTATTATCTATAGGACATGCATGTTCATTGGATTTACTTGGTCACAAAGAGTCTTTTGATGTATACAGCTGGTTCTTTTTTTTTGTTCAACAAGGATATTGAATTCAAGGTCATATGAACTTGACTCGTTTTGTTATTATGAAAGTTTTAATTCAAATTTGTCTGCTTCGTGTTCGTTTGAGTTGCAACAACTTTGGCTAATAATGTCTTCTGTTTTTTTCTTCTCCGGTGGCATTTTACGATTACTGTGGTCCTCTCACCCCCCAACCCCCTATGTCCATCCTCACCTTCTCTGTATTATATACAAATGCTTTTAGAATAATATGTTTGTAAGATGTCAACTTACCTTCGTATGGAATACACAAGTAGTAGTGCATTTTCTGAAGTAATATGTTAAATTTTATTCCTAGATTCGTCCTATAACTATTCGATATGAGAAAAGAATATGTAGAGAATAACATCCTATCCTGTTTTGTTTTGTTTGTTGGCGCATATGTTCTTTTAACCACGTTGGAATATATGAACGGAATGATTATTTCCTACAAAAATGTGCCATCTCAAACTTCTTTAACTTCATATTGATTTTTACAAATAACCAACTTTTGAAGTTTGAAAAGTGGTGACATGGTCGGAAGTTTAAAATTCAAAGTGTGTAAAGACAAAATTTAAGACTCACCAGCCTTGCGTATTTACACCACATCAATAGATGCAAGACGAAGTATATAATCTATTTCTGAAACTCCATTTCTGGCAGGATGAAAACTGGTTAATTTGTTGTATGACATGTCTATGGTAATATATAAATATGTTATAGAAATATGGACAGAACAGTCAGGATGGCCGAGTGGTCTAAGGCGCCAGACTCAAGTTCTGGTCTTCGTAAGAGGGCGTGGGTTCAAATCCCACTTCTGACATTATTTTTGTAATTTGTGTTCCTTCACAATTTCTTTTAATTTCGTTTGTAATCAATTTTCCTTATTTTTTGTAATTTGTGTTCCTTCACATTTTCTTTTAATTTTTTAATTTCGTTTGTAATCAATTTTCCTTATTTTTTGTAATTTGTGTTCCTTCACATTTTCTTTTAATTTCGTTTGTAATCAATTTTCCTTATCATCTCTTTATCTTATGAGATTAGTTCTAAAATATTTCTACATTTATCTCAAAATTATTATAAGTTATTCTTTATATTAAATGATTTTTTTGTATCCTCGTACCAAACGATCCCTTTATATTGTGAAGTTTATATCAAAACATTTAAATATGAATCTAAACATGCTGAAACTTAACGTTTCTTCAATCGTTCATAGGTAAATCATGAAATTTTTTAGAGTTAAACATTATTTTTTAATTTGTGTTTTTATTCATTTTTCCTTCACATTTTCTTTTAATTTCGTTTGTAATCAATTTCCCTTATCATCTCTCTTCTGACATTTTTTTTTAATTTGTGTTTTTATTCATTTTTCCTTCACATTTTCTTTTAATTTCGTTTGTAATCAATTTCCCTTATCATCTCTTTATCTTATGAGATTAGTTCTAAAATATTTCTACATTTATCTCAAAATTATTATAAGTTATTCTTTATATTAAATGATTTTTTTGTATCCTCGTACCAACCGATCCCTTTATATTGTAATGTTTATATCAAAACATTTAAATATGAATCTAAACATGCTAAAACTTAACGTTTCTTCAATCGTTCATAGGTAAATCATGAAATTTTTTAGAGTTAATACTAGACTTTGAAATTCCGTAACAAATGAATTATAAAAGTTAGTACAATATATTTACAGGTATGAAAATTAAAAATAATAATTCATAATATTTTGTGTTTGTTAATTTTGAATATCGTAAGAGATGGTTAATAACAGAGTCCGAAGTCAAAAAGGTAAATAATTAAGCAAAGGCAACAAAATTGATGATCAGGATGGATGTCGTTAAATCGTTGGTTGGAAGGCGCATGCTGACATGTGTCTTGTAAGGCGCATGTCAGCATGCACCTTCCAACCAACGATTTAACAATATCTATCCAAATGTTGCCTTTTTGGTTTGATCTTCAATTTTTGTTGCTTTTTTGAAAATTTTGCTCAATTTTTTTTGCCTTTTGGCTCCGATATTAAAGTGTAGTATTGTTTTCCAGAAAATATTTATTTGTAAAACGGTAAAAGGTCAAAGTTACCTTCGAACTATTCAAAATAGCCCATATATATCATTTAATTATGATTGGGATCAAAACTACCCTTGCCGTCTATGTTATAAACCACAAATAAGAGCTGACATGACAGTCCACCCAAATAGTCCAATATGGCAAAAGTAACTTCCTCTCAATCATGTTGTTCTTCCTTGTTCATCTCTATCACAAAAAAGAAAATAAAATACAATTTTTCTATTATTCTTATTTGAGTTGTTGTTCGAACTTTGGAAGTTCAATTTCAAAGTGTGTTTGAAAGTGTAATTGCGTGGTGAAGGTTAGAGTTATTGTTTGGGTTTCGGGTTCATAGACTCACATAATCTATTTTTAGATTTTCAAGTTTTTTAGAACTCTTTCATATATATATATATATATATATATTTTTTGGAATTTCAACTCAAATCTTGATACATCAATCTTCGAACTAAGAAATCAGTTTTAAAATGTCAATTTCTAGCTTTAATTGCAAGCAATTTTTATTAACATTTCATTAAATTTGTACAAAATTTTGTACTTCAAAAAATTTAAAAATTTCTCACCAACAAGTTTTCAAATGAGTAGCTATTTTTGAATTTCAACACAAAAAGAATAATTTCAAGAGTTTTTCAATATCTTTCAATCTTTAGAATTAAATTTTTAACTTCAAATTCGATGATATCAAAACTCAAACAATGAACTCGATCATTCAACATACAACTACTATCTCAAACAAATTACATCACTCTTTAAAATTGAAACTTCAAAGTCCGAACAATAACTCAAACAAAAATAATATATATATATATATTTTTTGTGATAGAAATGAACAAGGAAGAACAACATAATTAAGAGGAAGAGATTTTTGCCATATTAAATTGTTATGTCAGCACATAATATAGCATTTTAAGGCATTTATAATCTAAAACATAGGTTAGAACGATAATTTTAATCTCAAACAGAAATAAAAAGCGTATATATAATCTATTTCGAATAATTCGAGTATCCTTTTTATTTTATCGGTTTATAAAGTACTGTTTGCCGGGATTTTAAAACCGCAAACGTAATCTTGTAACCCGACTCTTAAAAACACTTCATGGAACCCGAAACCCTAATGGACGAGTTGCCGGCGGCAACCGCAACAGCGGTGGAGCAGCCGGAAACTCCAATGCAACCCCCTTCATCGAACACCGCCGACGGAGGAGTGAGTGAAGAATTTTTAACCCCAGAAGAGTTGGTTGCTAAATCCAAGGCTCCTGTGAAGAGAGAGTATCTTCGCCCTCCACCTTCCAGACCTTCTACCAATAACAACAACAACACTACTGTCGGAGTTGAAAATGATGATGCAGCTGAGGCCAAAAGAGCTCCTCTTCTTAAGGACAAAAAATCCAAACGCCAAATTAAGCGTGAACGCCGCGAGGTGATTTTCATTGTATATTTTAAAAAGTTTATTTTGTTAGGCGAATTGAATTGGAAGATAAGTTACTTACCAGTATTGGAATGAGGTAGTTTAAATACAGTAAGAGATAGATGACATTTATAGCCCACTCGACTAGCACATAGTTGATTCGAACTTGAGCTTCTTTTTTTTTTTTGCAACTGCAAATGAAAATTTTGAAATGATTGCAGGAACAAAAATCTCCATTGCATCTCTGTCCTGTGGTGGCCAAATCAGGAAAAGTTAGTGCGTGTCCGTATGGTGATAAATGCCGGTTTAGTCACGATGTAGAAGCTTTTAAAGCTGTGGTAAACTAAGAAATAAGATCTTTGTTATCGTTCTGATCGTGTTATGCTTTATGGAATGCCATAAAATCACAATCTTTGCTGTGTTGTTTTGAGTGCAGAAACCAGCTGATATAGAGGGTAGCTGCCCATTTCTGGTTTATGAAGGGCCATGTCCTTATGGATTGGCTTGTAGGTTTGCAGGGACTCATAGAGACGACGTTTCAGCTCCAACTGAGAATTTACCTGGGAAGAGTTCTGAACTAAATTTTTTCAATAAGGACACTCAGAAGCTTCTGTGGAAAAACAAAATGAAGTTTCCCAAGGCTGAAGCCACTCTCAAACTTCTTGGACTTAAGGTTTGTGCAGCTCGCCATTTCTTCTTCCATTTTCTATATCAAATTTGGGGGAAAAAGTGACTCTTTATTAGACAGACTTCAATTTTAGCCTGATGGACAAGATGTTTGAGCATTAGGAAGCAATGTCATACCTGTATGCTTTTTTCTTCTTTGTATTGTTTCTCTTGTTCATTATAACTTCTTATTACAGGTCAATCCTAAAGATAAAACATGGGCCGATAATGAGGAAAATGGCCAAGTCGCGCCAAAAGAGCCAGCCACGGACACCAAAACAGACAGCAATGTAGTTGCTAATGACAGTGTCAGTCCTTCCATTTCACCAGAAGATGATGTAGATGGAAATAATTTGGCTGATGATGCTAGACCTTTAAAGAAGGCAAAGTCATCTGTCAATGAAATTTGTCCCTCCCAAGTTAGCAGTGGTTGTTAGATGCTTTTATTCCTCTATGAGCATTCAGGTTGTTTCTTATGGAGAGATAAAAGCTTATGAACCTGATATTATCTATTCTGACAGGTTTAAGTGTTCAAGAGAGAGTTCCTGACGACAACTTTGGTGTGAATAAATCAGAGCCAACTGCTGATACGATGGCAGATTCTGATAAAAGCCTTAAATTGCACCCCCGTGAAAAAAAGCTTATTGATTTTCGAGACAAGCTCTATCTTGCTCCTTTGACCACAGTTGGGAATCTGCCTTTTCGTAGACTTTGCAAGGTGCTAGGAGCTGATGTAACATGTGGAGAGATGGCAATGTGCACCAATCTCTTGCAGGTCAGTCGCTGCTAATTATTGATGGGATAAACACAAGTTAGCATTAAAATTATTCTTGAATGCCTCAAGTTAGAGGGAACGAGAGTGAGGCTCAGTGAAAAACTTTCTGTGGTAATTTAATGGTTAGGAAGTAAGCTGAGGAATGCTAGTATAAAAATTGCATATATTTTCTTGTTAACGCTTTGACACATGAGTTTGTTCAAATGCAACTGAATTGGATATGTGTGTTATACTTTTGGTTTTCACAAGAAATAGATCTTCATGTGTTCCCTACCTCATCCTCAAGTTCAGAGAAATAAATCTCCATCTCAAATGACCTGTTTTTTCCTTGGTTGTTTTAAGTTCTAGAACCCTTCTCCCTATTTGAGACTTCCTGTAAGTTCATTTGATGATTTATGACATGCGAGCATGGGTGGCATGGGTCCTGAGGTAACTTAACCATCTATTAATTCACGTATTATGGCTAATGCAGGGCCAAGCAGCTGAGTGGGCTCTGCTGAGACGGCATTCATCCGAAAATTTGTTTGGTGTTCAGATTTGTGGGGCATTTCCAGACACTGTTACAAAGACAATTGAGCTTATAGAACAAGAATGCTGTGTGGATTTCATTGATATTAACATGGGATGCCCAATTGATGTTGTAGTTAACAAGGGTGGTGGATCAGCTCTTCTTACAAAACCAATGCGGATGAAGAGTGTTGTAGAAGCTGCTTCTTCAACAGTTAGTACACCAGTAACTATCAAGGTAGGGTGGGCTGCTTTCCCTTTTATATTGCAACTCTTGGAGATCAACATACCTGGCATAGATTATTAATTGGCGTTATGATTAATTTCAAAAAAAAAAAATTGGCGTTATGATATGACATTCCCTGTCCCCACCCCAATGGCAGCTGTGGAGTAATTTATTGGTTTTCTGGGTTTATATTGTTCACAATCTGGTTCACACATGCCCTTGGTTTCTTAAGGAATTTATGGAGATGCTTGACAGTATACCGTTTTCCTGCTTTAGGTACGAACTGCTTATTTTGAGGGGAAAAATCGCATTGATTCTCTAATTGCAGATATGGGTAGTTGGGGTGCAACTGCAGTAACCATACATGGCCGATCACGTCAACAGCGCTACAGTAAGCCTGCTGACTGGGATTACGTGTATCAATGTGTGCGGAAGGCCCCAAAGTCATTACAGGTCCTTGGAAATGGGGATGTATTTTCTTACGTAGACTGGAACGACCACAAAACTGAGTGTCCTGAACTTTCTACATGTATGATTGCTCGAGGTGCATTAGTAAAGGTTAGTAGTATAATGTTTTTTGCTCTTCTATTTCCATTGTGTAAAATTTGTTACTGTTGCTGTGTTGCATGATCATTCTATCCTCTTAGACTTTATCTGCACTAAACAGCACATCATAATTTTGCAGCCTTGGATATTTACCGAAATCAAGGAACAGAGGCACTGGGACATTACATCTGGCGAACGGCTAGATATCTTGAAGGATTATGCACGGTTTGGCCTTCAACACTGGGGTTCTGATTCGAAAGGTATATAGTTATGTGAGTAATGTTATTGTACAGTAAGAAGTTTATCTTGTCAATCAACCCGACGTTAATTGTTGCAATCTATTGGAAGCATGCCATAAAGATGAGCTATCATGTTTATATTTGCATCCATGCTTACTCATAGAACTGAGTGTTGTGGCCTTCACATCATCACATGTTAGTTCTTTTACATCATATATGTAAGAAGTTGAGATAAGATAACATGTGGAATTGCTATATTTACGCTTAATATGTTCCAGGCATGTGCAGACTTGCTGAACTGTGCTTAATATCTGGCCCTTTATAGCCAGGATAGGAATTTATACTGCTTGTTATCTACATTCTTAAGTTAAAACATTCTTCTATTAGGTTCACTTGTCCGATATATTAGGGAAGCGTCCTGTTAGATTGGACATTGAAAATATGAGGCTGTGATGCTTCTTTTTAAATTTGTTATCCATTTTACACTAGCCAGTAATTTATGTGTGAAGACGTAATTGCAAGAGCTACATTTATGATGGGAGAACCTTCCATTGTTTGTCTTGAATAGATGGGGTTTTTCCTCTATACATTTTATTCTGGTTGCAGTTTGCTTTGGTTGCGTTATACTTCTACGTGAGAAATTCTTGAAGATAAATTATCATTATCTATACCTAATGTTTGCACCAAATGAGCGCAGGAGTAGACACAACCAGACACTTTTTGTTGGAGTGGCTTAGCTACACATGTCGGTACATTCCAGTTGGCCTGTTAGATATTATCCCACAAAAAATAAATTGGCGATCACCCTCATACTACGGCAGGGATGACCTAGAGACACTAATGGCCTCTGATTCTGCTGCTGACTGGGTACGTAATTCGTTGTTCGTACACATAGTATTGTTAAGCACTTGAAACATTTATTCTTCTCTCATTGTAATGTGCTATATATATATTCCCTCGACAGGTAAGGATCTCCGAGCTGGTACTCGGGAAGGTTCCTTCTGGCTATTCATTTGCACCAAAACACAAGTCCAATGCTTATGACAGAGCAGAGAACGGCTAAAGACCATTTTGTTATTACTAATTTTTGCTGAGCTCTTAGCGACCTTCGTCCTCTCATGATCAGTGGCTTATTTATTATCAAGTACGAGATTGATATGTCAATTCATAATAGCTTATTGTTAGGACTTATATATAGCCCTTTACGATTTTGTTTATTCAAAAATCAATCCTTCTATATACAGATTTTTTATAATTGATACTCAACTGAGAAGATCATTCTTCTTGGTTAACTTATAAGAAGTGTTACATTTTGGAAACGTGAATTGTATTTGTAGAAACCATGATATCTAGTTTTATAAGATACTTATTTCAATTAATTCCTTAATTAATGTACTGAGATGGTTGGTCATTTAGGTAAACCGTTTTTTTTAAATTCAAATACCTTTATTAAAAAATAAAAAAATATGATACCTTGTCTGTATTTTCTTCCTTTAACTACTCTTTTAGGTATCTAAGCATTGCCTATATATTTTCTGACGGGATTAACGGCTTGCATTTCAAGCTGGTGGTATTAGACCTATTAATTAACTGCTATAATTCCAAACACTTTTGTTTGACTTTGAAAGGTAATATATTACTGTACTGATATCTTGACAAAAATTGCTTATCTAAGAGTGGGTTCAAGATTCGAACTTTATAAATTTTATATTCTATGATATGGCCTCAATTATGAGTAATTGGGTTTTGAATTGAACTTTTAACACACATCACGTACAAGGTTTAGACTGAAGTTATTGAGTTCTGTCAATTCAATATATGCCTCCAGGTCTTTAATTTTGAGATATGACTGAAGATAAGATAACCTGAAAAAATAATGGAAAATTCCACAGTGACGTTACGGTTTATAATATGTAATTGTCAAATGTTGAATCCTTCCTAATGTTTTCAGTAGTGTCAATGTGAGATTACATACGCAAATCCACTTTATAGAGTAGTTGTTAGTTTGTTAAGTTAATGGAGTAGTTGCATTTCCATTTCATGTGGACTTAATAAAAAACAGTCAAATACAAGAATTTCTTCTAACTACATTTCAGTCGATTATCCCAATGGATTCTCCTCTGTTACATGAATTCAAAAGACAGGCTTCCTTCTTCCTCAAAGAGAAAATCAAGACTGCTCGACTCGCTCTTACAGATGTTACTCATACTCAACTGTAACTTTCCTTCATCTTTTTCCACTACTCAAAAAACAGGAATTACCAGACACATATATTTTGTAGCTAATTCCAGTTTTTTTTCATCCTATGAATGATATATGTTTATTAATGATAAATTTTAATTTAAAGGCTGGCTGAAGAAGCTACAACTGGAGATTTGATTGCACCAAACATGCAAACCATGAGGCTAATATCGCGTGCAGCTTTTGAAGTTGATGATTATTGGAGAATAGTTGATATTCTACATAAGAGGTTTTTTGCATTACTAGTTGATTTTATTTTGTACTCTCCTTGATTTTGGGATTTTTAGTTTTTTATGTGTTCTTAACAGGTTGTCGAAATTCGATAGAAGAAATTGGCGACCATCTTATAAGGCTGTGATGTTATTGGAATACCTGTTAACTCATGGACCAGAAAGTATTGCAGAGGAGTTTCAAAGTGATGAAGATGTTATCAGACAGATGGAAAGTTTTCAATATGTTGATGAAAAAGGGTTGGTTTTTATACTTTCATCTCTTTGTTTCCCATGCCTTTAGTGAGTTAAGAGACAAGAGTTTGTAAAGATTAAATCTTTGATGATTCCGTCATCTATGATTGAGTTGAATTTTTTCCCCATTAAAACAGGTTTAATTGGGGATCAAGTGTTAGAAACATGTCAGAGAGGGTGATAGAGCTATTAGAAGACAGGAGTTACCTGAAAGAGGAGAGGCAGAGAGCGCGAAAAGTGACAGTTGGAATAAAAGGATTCGGGAGTTTCTGCAATCGTCCTGTTTCAGGTGAAGATAGCATGAAAGATGAGAGGTACCTGAGAAGTAACTCTGAGTTTACTGATTGCCAAAACAAAGAGAACCAAATCATGGACTCAGAGACTATGTTCATTTGCAAGCAAAGATTGGCAAATGCTCTTATAATACACAAGAATGTAGCAAGTGTTATAGATGATCCAATTAGTGATGCCATGGAATGGAATCAACATCCATTTTGTGATATCAGAGATAATCATAGCCGAGCTTCGTTGCTTTCTACCTCTGGATGAAGCAGCAAAAAAAAAAAAAAAAAGAGAAAAACTTATGATAGGAAGCTCTATTTGATCCAAGTTATCAAGTATATAAGGTGCTTAGGTGTGATTACTTGTGACTATTGTATATTACTGTTTGATCTGGTGTGTTAAGGACAGTGTTGTCTACATACATTCTTATTCATGTATTATTATCGCGTTATTAATATCATTGTTTGCTATGTATTAGTCATAATACTGAATAGAGTTATATCAATTCATTCTTTTGAGCCATGGCACATGTGTTACACAACATATTCCATTTTCAGAGGAGTTAAAAAAGCACTATCTTGTTCGATATTGACATATACTATCAAGTCGGTTGATTAGGGCTAAATTGTATTCCTTAGGTGTTACAGTTTGACATAGTTCAAAAAAAAATCTTTCTTTATCCAAAAGGGGAAGTTGAAGAATCACTAAAGCTGATTCAACCTTGTAACTTTATTTGTGGCCTTCTAACTAAGAAAGAAAAGAAAATGCATGTACAAATTAACTTTATAAAAGTAAAGTTGCATTTCCATTGCATGTGGATTGTAATAAAAAGCATTTCAGTTGATCATCCAGATAACAAAAATTAGTAATACTTACATCTGAGGGAAATGGATTCTCCTTTGTTACATGAATTCAAAAGGCAGGCTTCCTTCTTCCTCAAAGAGAAAATCAACACTGCTCGACTCGCGCTTACAGATGTTACTCATACTCAACTGTAACTTCCCTTTATCTTCTCCACTACTAAAAGAAACAAGAATTAACGACAGATAAATTTTGTACTTAGTTCTAGCATTTTTTTTTTTTTAGTTTGTAGCACATATGTTTATTGATGAGAAATTTAAATTGAAGGCTGGCTGAAGAAGCTACAACTGGAGATTTTATTGCACCAAACATGCAAACTATGAGACTAATATCTCGTGCAGCTTTTGAAGTTGATGATTATTGGAGGATAGTTGATATTCTGCATAACAGGTTTTGTTTATCTTGTTGCATTACTAAGTCATTGATCTTATTTGTACTTCCCTTGATTTGGAATCTTTGGTTTGATGTGTGTTTGTTGTTCTTTACTCGAAAACAGGTTGTCGAAATTTGATAGAAGAAATTGGAGATCATCTTATAAGGCTCTGATGTTATTAGAATACCTGTTAAACTCATGGACCAGAAAGTATTGCAGAGGAATTTCAAAGTGATGAAGATGTAATCAGACAGATGGAAAGTTTCCAATATGTTGATGAAAAGGGGTTGGTCTTTATACTTTCATCTCTTTGTTTTCTGTGCCTTAAGTGAGTTAGTTAATGACACAATTCGTAAAGGTCAAATCTTTGATAATCATCTATTATTGACATCCGTTATCCATTAAAACAGGTTTAATTGGGGATCAAGTGTTAGAAACATGTCCGAGAGGGTTATAAAGCTATTCAAAGACAGGAGTTTCCTGAAAAAGGAGAGGGACAGAGCGCGAAAAGTGACAGTTGGAATAAAAGGATTCGGGAATTTATGCAATCGTCCTGTTTCAGGTGAAGATAGCATGAAAGATGAGAGGCACCTGAGAAGTAACTCTGAGTTTACTGACAGCCAAAATAAGGAGAACCAGATCATGGCCACAGATAAAGGATTCTCTTGCAAGCAAAAATTGGGAAAAAGTTGGAATATAGAAAGCGTTATAGATGATACAATTAGTGATGCCATGGAATGGAATCAACATCCATTTTATCATAATCACAGTCGAGCTTCATTGCTTTCCATTTCTGGATTAAGCAGCAACGCAATATCGCTATCGTTGGAGAAGAAAAAAGAAGTGTAGTATAAGAAGCTCTATTTGGTAGAAGTTGTGTCAAGTCTGTGTATGCTTAGGTGTGTTTTCATGTCAATGGAACTTTTCTTCCAACAGAGAGATACATAGTTCAAAGACATGTCATAAAAGAGACCTCTTTAGACATAAATATGGATACTGTCAATTCATAGTTGCTTACAAAGTTCACCTTCTTGTTAGGTACTTGAATATTTTGCCTAATTGTTTATGTCCATTTATGGTTATTTCTTCTGTGAACAGTGTATTTGGCAAATCAAATTCCATGGTCCAATAGTTAACCATTCTGATTAGTTGATAATCTCATGTAACATCCCAAATACAAGTACAAAAGAATGACTTGGAGGGAGAGAAAAAAAGAAACATAAAAAGCATTTGAATTTTCTATAGTTAAAGCATGAAAAATCCAAAGCAAAAACTAAAGCAACATGTAAAATTTAACTGGTTCTAACTTCATTCAAGATGATCTTCTTCTGAACTTTACTACTTCCTGGTAGCCAACCACCATCAATGGAGTCCATATCCCCACTTAATCCATCATCCATGAAGTCCCCAATCCTTTTAACTTTGCCCGTTGGCTCGACGGGATAGTTGCCTGAAAAGCAAGCATAGCAATAACTTTTGGAATCACTGCCTAACAGCTTATTCAAGCTCTCAATTGGGAGAAAGGCTAGTGAATCCGATCCAATGTACTCTCTAATCTCCTCCACACTCATTCTGTTAGATATCAACTCCTCTGAGCTAGGAGTGTCCACTCCGTAATAACAAGAAGCTATAATCGGAGGGCTTGCAATCCTCATATGAACCTCTTTTGCCCCTGCCTCCTTTAACAGCCTCACAATCTTGGACGAGGTTGTCCCTCTAACGATCGAATCATCCACAACCACAACTCTTTTCCCCTCCAACACTGCCCTAACTGGTGAGAGCTTGAGTTTCACCCCGAAATCCCTAATCTTTTGTGATGGCTCGATGAATGTCCTACCAACATAGTGCGACCTTATCAGACCTTGTTGAAATGGAACCCCTGCTTTAACAGCATAACCAAGTGCTGCCACAACACCTGAATCAGGAACAGCTATCACAACATCACATTCCACTGGAGCTTCAGTAGCTAGAATTTCCCCGAAAGCACGCCTAGACTCATACACAGACCTTCCAAACACAACTGAATTAGGCAAGGCAAAGTAAATATGCTCAAAGATACAAGATTTAGGCTCAGGATGAGGCATCAAACAAATAGATTGAACCCCTTCTTTATCTACCACAACAACCTCACCAGGAAGAACCTCCCTTTCATAAGTAGCCTCAATCAAATCCAAAGCACACGTCTCGGACGCGAAAACAACAGCACCATTACTTCTCCTTCCCATAACCAATGGCCTAAACCCATAAGGATCCCTAACAGCAACCAACTTATCCTCCGTAGCAAACACCATAGAATAAGCACCCTCAATCTTTTCACAAGCCTCAACAATCCTCAAAAGAAAAGGTCTTGCCTTTGATATAGCAATAAGATGGAGAACCACCTCAGTATCAGAACTAGTATTGAAAATTGAGCCATTCTCCTCAAGCTCACCACGTAGTTGTTTGTAATTGACTAAATTCCCATTATGGGCAACACCAACTGACCCAAATCTGTAACTAGCAACAAAAGGTTGAACATTTTTCAACATAGAAGAACCAGCAGTAGAATACCTTACATGACCAATAGCCAAATCGCCAGGGAGTTGGTCAAGTTTCGATTCACTAAACACATCAGAGACTAACCCAACACCTGTAATCGACTTGAGAACGTTATCATTAACGCAAACAATGCCGGCTCCTTCTTGGCCACGGTGTTGAAGCGCGTGAAGGGCTAAATAGCAAAGACGAGAAGCTTCAGAGTCACCGTAAATACCCACAACGCCGCACTCTTCACGGGGTTTATCGTCATCGTCGAAATAGGAATCAAAAGAACGGCCCTCCGGGTTGGGTTTGGATGAAACGACGTCGGTTAATGGGTTCTTGGAGGCCGCAGTAATGAGAGTTCTGTGATGGTGGTGATAGGGTTTTGGGAGGGTTTTAACGGCCAAAGATAAGAGCTTTTTGGATGGAGAGGTAAAGGGTTTGTCGAGTGCCGATGAAAGATGAGACTTGTTGGTGACGGCGGCGGAAGAGGCGGTGGATACGGCGGCGGCCATGGGTGGCGACTGGCGAGGAAGAGAAAACAGGGGAAAATAAAAGGAAAGGAGGGCTATGTGAATAGCCAAAGAAAGTGGTTTAGGTTTTGACCATTTTATTGCTTCTTGTGAAGTGAATATTACGTGTGGTGACAATAAGGCTCAAAAATTTAATACCTTAATATTTTTAGAGAAAATGATGAAGATTATATTATATTAAAAGAAATAACTTTAGTTACTGAATTGTTTATAAAATTATGTGTATTTAAGAAATTTTAATAATAGACTTTTGTTTATACAAAAAGTAAAAGTACGAAGATATGTGATTTAATAATATATTATCTTAAAATGTTATGATATTTTGCTTATGAATATTTATTTGCTCATTAGATAATTTTCATCATCTATAAAAAAAATTCTCATTTATGACAAAAAATACAATTTTTGAAATCTAAATTTCATGTTTAGATTTGAAATAAAATTTGTAATTTTAAATTAATTTGACTTTAAATCATTAATTAACAAACATATTCAATCGAATTCTAAGATGTCATTTGATAAAAAATATGGACAGAAACAATAATTAAAATAATGTGTGTGCATGTATTATATTAATATATTGATTTGAAATTCAAAAATTAGTACAAATAAAACATATATAAATTATAAAATATTAATATTTATCATTTTATAATTAACAAAAATTAAAATAACATATTCATATATATTATAGAATACCTAAGTAATTCCAACACGAAGGTATAGACGCATAGTTATATTATAGACTATTTTTAATAAAGGTGAAATTGACTCGTAATAAGCTTTCGGCGAGTTTTGTTTTCGGCCAAATTATCAATTTAGATTCTCGAGATGGCTTTTGCCTAAAGTGTAGGTGTAGTAGTAATTGCAAAATTCAACTTGTGTTGAAAATTATGTTTTCGACATGAAATATTATTTTCTTCGTCTCATTTATATGTAGACAATTTTAAATTATGAGATTCAAATAAAATTATTTTTTACTTTAAGTTTTATATAGATTTTTTAAATATTTTGAATTATCAATTATTGTGACTTATAATACATTTTACATAGTTGATAAATATATAAATTTTATTTCACAAAAAATTAAAGAATCATGCGTAAATTTTCGATCGAACTTAAACTCTTTACTCTTGAAAAATGAAAATTATCACATAAATTGAGACACTTCTCATAAAATGAAGAATAAAGATAAACTCGTTGTTCTACTTAAAAAATAGATTCCTAACTTTAATTTTTTTAAAAAAAAATAAATTATTAGCGTTACTTAATTCATTTTGTCAAATCAATTCTAAAAAAAAATGCATTGTTAATATTATTTTCTCAAAGTTTTTTTCCTCAAAATACGTTTGTGACACTTTATTTAATGTGTGTAGGAGTAACTTTTTCCCCTCTCACTCTCTCTCTCTCATTTTATGTTAAAATAAAATTAAAGTTTGATATTCTTTTCTTTTTATCTGAATAAAATTTATTTTACTCTATCATAGGAGTTTTCTCTTTCTTTTAGAAAATCGGAATACTTTTGGAAAATATCATTTCTCTTCTATATTTGTGATTGTAAAATATAATTCAAAGTAGGAAGATAAGTGTGGAAATGAACTTTTGATGGGGAATAGGAATCAGAATGATTACTATTTCTTGTTGAAATCAATTAAAATATGTTTTGATTCCGTAATGATGTGAAATTGGATACTATAAAGTAATGGTCACAAAAATAGCTACTCTAATAAACTTGATTCTATTTGTTTTATTTTATTTAATTAATCAACTTCTAATTTTGAAGAGACATATAATCCAAGTTTAGAAGAAAGCAAGCCATAAACATTGACTTTTGAATACCCAAAAGTCGAGTATTATTTTTGTTGACTTGAATTTATCAAAGTTACTTTTAAAAAAATAAGCATGACAATTTGACAAGTTCTGAGATTAGTCTCACCATATATATATATATATATATATATATATATATATATATATATATATATATATATATCCTTTTCATAGTAGAGTCATTCTACATGATGCATATTAGAATGCTTCTCTATCCTTGAAAAGGTTAACGAAATTAAAGCAAAAAAAAAAAAAGAGAAGACGACCACAGGTCAGGTCGAAAAAAAACTTGCTCACACCCGATGTTTATAATAAATTATATTGTTGTTATATGATAAATTGAAGTGGGAGTACGCAAAAGTGTGTAATGAGTTTCATCATTTATGCATAATAGACGTGAGATTTGATACACACGTCGCTTTTTCCTTCTCCTTTATTTGTGTGTTTCGAGGGTCAATCAGAGACAACTTCTCTAGTACACATCATCTTCACCTGATTCATTTATGAAATTATACTCAATTTATTGTTGTATTCAAAATTTTAAAGCAAGCGCGACTATTTAATAATTTTACCTTGTATTAAAATAAAAAGAAATGTTATTGAACCCCTGTCCATTTAATGACAATTACGAGGAAAAAATCACTCAAAATTTGACAATTTTGGTCAAAGTTGCAAGTTGTGATAAGAAGGGAAATACGCAGTCCACATTTTGTTCAAACAACTTTCAACCAATGGATAAGAAGAGAACACAACATTACAAGATGCAATTGCATCAACTTGACAATGAGCACATAACCACTCACCACCAATGAAATTGGCTTATAAACTTATGGACCAGGAAAAAAAGGCCAATCCACATACATACCACCAAAACTGGTCCACAAAGATTCCATATATTTTAAAAAAATAAAATAAAACATACGTAATTAATAATGGTATGTAAGTTAAGTTGCATGCTATTTCATCGAGTACATACAAACCTCTTTATAACAAAATCAAAATTTTCATTAAAAAGTTCAGGAGGTAAAAGAAACATGTAAGTCGAGAGCATCTAATGTATATACATAAAAATAATTTTAACTTTTTACATACAATATAGTTTTCAATCAAAGAGGGTACGGACATAGCTACACAGTAACTATCACTGGGCTTAAGCAAATGAAAAAAAAATCGTCTGATATTTTAGTCTTGCAGGAATTCGAACCTAGGTTTACAAGACTTTAATGTAAAAGATTCCTCACATAGAAGACCTTATATAGATTGCAATCACTCAAAGGTAATTGAATTTAGAGGGTGCCATAAGTTAAGAAACTTTCAACACATGGATAAAAACGTCTATAAACATCAGGCATCTGAAGTTGTATTTGACTGATAATACAATCAAAATTTATCACAAACGTGGTGAAAATAAAAAACCAACCAACCTGGGTAGTCTTTGAGACACCAAAATAAAAATTGAAAAAACGTTACAACTTGCAATTGCTCTTGAATCTGTAGATACTTTCTCCACCAATGTTAACCGGTTCTCAGAATTATGTGAGCACCACTGTCAGTATCAATGATGTCGCTGATCTCACCAACCTCCAGTGCATAGGTTGCAACTTCAAAAGGTTTCTGCATCTGCCCTCGACCAAATGGACCTTCAAATGAAATGAGCTTATTAAGCATTCACCTTTGGGATGCTAGAAATGATACAAATATGCCATTAAACAGGACGAAAAACTCTACTATATCCACAGACTAGTATAAAATAAGGCAAGAGTATAATAATCTGCCAAATATAAACATGCTATGATATTAAAATAAAATAGCAATTAGGGAGGATATCTTGAAAGTATACCTTCGTCATTGTAGCAAAACAACATTGTTAGAGAAACAAAAAAAGAATGCAGATGTTAGATCATTGACCAGCAAAACCAACAGAGCTCAAAAAACGGCAATTATATGAAACTATAAAAGATTTAGTCACATGGGACTCAGCTCAAGTGCTAGAAACACATAAAAATCACACACTATACCGAAAATCATATGGCTTTAATCCATTGAACATTTACATTTGAAAATCAGAAAATTTTCTTAGAATTGGAGCAGCATAAAAATAATGCAAGTTACTTGATACCAATACTAAACGTTTTTTCTTCATTCTTTCTTCTAAAAAGAGCTTATAGGATATATTATTTTCCTAATGTTCTTACACTGTTTAATGTGATAACTAACAGCACAATCTGCTATCGAGAAACAGAGAACCACATAAATGTGCAGAAGGTTTGAACAAGATTGAGCAGGTTTAAGCACCACTTATTTAACAGTGAATAAGTTTGATCACCCAGTTTTAGTAAAACTGATTTACTAGTTTTTGTCAGGTGAGAGGGGGTTGCATCTTCAAGTTGTAGCCACTGTTAATCAGTGTCAACAACACAAAGGGAAAAAGGAGAATAAGAAGAAACAAAGAGGTTGATTAGTATCAAATCTGGTACAGCACCTGTCCATATTCCTAATCTATGACAAATAACAAGCGTAAATGCATGCTGCTGAAGGCTTATTATTCTATCCAGACAAGTAGGGGATAAGCAAAGATCTGTCTGCTTCTATCACTGAATATTACCAAATGACCTCAGGCTGCAAGAAAGTGTTTTTTCAAGTTAGAGAAGTCTTGATAGTTAATCAAAACTTTCGCCTAAAAAGCAGTTGTTTAGTGAATTTTCGCAGGACCAGAAACTAGTGTTTCCATCTTAATTACAAATAACTAAATGAAGAAACAAAAGACTAGTGCTTTGGTGAGTTCATTTATCGGCAATAAATGATCAGCAGATTTATTCTTCGTGATTTGCTTACAGTCCATTCCAGAAAAGATGGTATACAAATGATTTGACATGTAAAGGTGCATCTACTAACCAATTGGTAGATGCACAAAAGAGGTGAGATTGCATGTGCAGCTCAAGACTTCAAGCAAATGGATAGACATAACATGGTGAAACATCAATTTGATTTAAATTCAATTCCATAACAGAACTCCAAATTTCCAAGTATTCACAACTCTTTTGTCCTGAGAAGTTGTCTCCAAATAGTAACAAATATAAGCTTATTCAATTAGCGTCCAGTTGTAATGACCCTTCTTGTCATTTTTGTGTTTTATCTTCTGTGCATCGTTTAGAGCGTTCCTATAGCGATCCCAAGTCATTTATGACTTGCTGGGACTGACAGTTCGGTCACCTGGTCGTTCGTTTGGTTATTGTGTGAGCTTTAGTGTTGTTGGAGCTTATGAACCTTGAACGATCATTTTTGATCAAAAGTTCAAGAAGATGACATCGGAATCCAATTCTGACGATTCCATCAATTCCGGAAGGGTCATTTTAGGCTAGTAGCATGGTCGACATGACTCCCGAAGTTTTCAGTTGAGTTGGTGCGATTAGTTGGGATTTGGGTTGGGTAGTTATTGGATCATGCATAGGTTTTAAAAATCATATTTTCGGCCTTTTTCTGAGAATTATCGGGTAACTGTGAGCATGTTTATTGTTATTAATTGACCTTCTTTGCTATATGGAGTACTTGTATGTTTGAATACTGGTTATCAGAAGTATGTTGGGCCTTAGTTTAGGTTTGACTAGGGCTTGCCTTAGAAATGTATGATTCAAAGTCGGTAGGACTTAGTTTAGCCCCGACGTCGCTCGGCCGGCTTAAATCCTTGTAGACTGATGTAGCAAACTTGAGTCTGATAGTTTGGTTCTTAGCTAGAAGATGAGCTCGCTCCGGCGATAGTTATCCTTATTTCTTCGATGTTACGGCTTCACAAGTTACGTTGGTGACAATGAATTCCGCTTCGCGATTCAAAGTTGATTTTCGAGACTTACATTGATTAGCTAAGTGTGGATGGTGTTCCACGGGTATTTATGATTATGGATAGATAGAGACTCTTTCAACAGCTATATTGACATCTTTGTCGGGTATCCGGATTTAAGGTCCGGACTCGACCATCCACATACTTATGTAGAGCATCCGGTTAGAGGTCCGGCCTCAAGTATGTAGAGCATCCGGTTAGAGGTCCGGCCTCAAGTATGTAGAGCATCCGGTTAGAGGTCCGGCCCCAGTTACTTATATTTTGTGATTGGCTACTTGTGTAATTCTGGTGAGCGTCCGGTTCAAGGCCCGACCTCCGTACCGTCAGATTCTACTATTTGGTTTGGAGCATTTGGTTCAATGTTCTTTGGCCTTGAGTTCTATTCTCCTTAATTATAGTTATTCTGTGTACTCGTCGGGCTTATGGGGGTCCGTTCGGGTTTTTAATTAAACTTGCGCACGAGTGTACCTTCTGGGGGTCCAGTTAGGTGTAGTTAGCTTATATATTAATTTAGTTAGATCTTTATACCCTCGTGTGCATTCCATTGTTACTTAGCCTTCAGGTACTTCTTGACCCTTACTTTCGCGGACGAAAGTCCTTTTTAGTAGTGGATATTGTAATGACACTTCTTGCCATTTTTGTGTTTTATCTTCTGTGCATCGTTTAGAGCGTTCCTATAGCAATCCCAAGTCATTTATGACTTGCTGGGACTGACAGTTCGGTCACCTGGTCGTTTGTTTGGTTATTGTGTTGTTGGAGCTTATGAACCTTGAACGATCATTTTCGATCAAAAGTACAAGAAGATGACATCGGAATCCAATTCTGACAATTCCATCAGTTCCGGAAGGGTCATTTTAGGCTAGTAGCATGGTAGACATGACTCCCGAAGTTTTCAATGTGAGTTGGTGCGATTAGGCGTTTTAACTTTTAGTTTAAGGCTAAGTTTGACTTTAGTCAACATTCTGAGTAAACGCGCTCGGATGAGAATTCCGTCAGCGCGGCTAGCTCCGGAATGTCGAGTTTGGTCTAGTTTGACCCTTCTTTCGTGTCCTGAGGTTTTCGATATTTTTTCGAGCTCTTTTGTGGTTTTTGACTTAAAATGGCCAATGGAAGTGGGACCCACATTTTACCGAGATGACCTCTGATGGAAATTTCGACTGCGCCATTGAGTCCGGAATGTCGACTTTGGTAGGGTAGCATATCTGTTTTATTTTTATCAGGTTCCGAACGGATTCCGAGCACCCCGTCGGAGACTTTGAAGAAATTAGACAAAGCTGAAATCTGGTGCAGCCCTTTAACGACCAGAATTTTGGGTTTTAACGACCAGATTTTTGGGTTTATTAGCGACCAGGTTTGTCCTTTATAAAAGCCCAAATTTCAGCCTTTATGTCTTACTTTAAAGTTGCGATATATTGAGCTATAGAACTCCAAATTGGACGATTCAAAAGGCTAAGTTGTGAGATTTTTCGAGGGTAACGCATTGGTGATTGGTGAGCTTGGAATCTGATTAGGGGACCCGATTTGAGGTAAATTTTGTGTTTTAACTGCTGTCATAGCTCATTTCGAGCTCAACTTTTGGGAAACTTTTAGAAGGTTATTTCTTTGGCCATTTTAGGTCCGAATCTGGTGATTCAAGAGCCTATATTGTGGGGGTTTTCGTGAGGATTCGTGGTTGTCAGTTTGAAGATAAGGCCTTGGTGGCCCTTAGAGATCGAGTGTTAGCGGGTGATGGTGATCAGGCTACCTTAGATCCTGATGGAGTATTGAGATTCGCCGGTCGCATCTGTGTCCCGAAAGTTGGGGATTTGATACAGTTGATACTTTCTGAGGCTCATGAGTCTAGATATTCTATCCATCCAGGTACAGCGAAGATGTTTTGTGATTTGAGACAGCATTACTGGTGGAGTGGCATGAGAAGAGATATTGCTGACTTTGTTTCTCGTTGCTTGTGCTGCCAGCAGGTAAAGGCCGAGCATTTGAGGCCTGGTGGTGAATTTCAGAGATTACCCATTCCGGAGTGGAAGTGGGACCGCATTACTATGGATTTTGTGGCTGGTCTACCGCGGACTTCTAGAGGAGTTGATAGTATTTAGGTCATCGTTGATCGATTGACCAAGTCAGCACATTTCCTTCCCGTTCAATCTTCATTTAGCACCGAGAGGTTGGCTCGTATCTACATTCGGGAGGTGGTTCGACTTCATGGGGTGCCAGTTTCAATTATATCAGATCGGGGTTCTCAGTTCACGTCTAGCTTTTGGAGGACCTTTCAGGATGAGTTGGGCACCCGGGTTGACCTTAGCACAGCTTTCCACCCGCAGACTGATGGCCAGTCAGAGCGCACTATTCAGGTCCTTGAGGACATGCTATGGGCTTGTGTTTTGGAGTTTGGTGGTCATTGGGACCAGTTCTTGCCTTTGGCGAAGTTTGCGTATAACAACAGCTACCATTCTAGCATTCAGATGGCCCCGTTCGAGGCCTTGTATGGTAGGCGTTGTCGCTCTCCAGTGGGCTGGTTCGAGTCTACAGAGCCTAGGCCGCGAGGTACAGATTTGATTCAGGAGGCTTTGGAGCAGGTGAGAGTGATTCAGGATAGACTCAGGACAGCTCAGAGTAGGCACCAGAGTTATGCGAATCGGAGGCGTCGACCTTTGAGATTCTCTGTTGGTGATCGGGTATTCCTCCGTGTGTCGCCCATGAAGGGTGTGATGAGATTTGGGAGGCGGGGTAAGCTTAGCCCCAGGTACATTGGGCCTTTTGAGATACTCCGGACAGTTGGGGAGGTTGCTTATGAGTTGGCCCTACCTCCAGCATTTTCAGCCATCCACCCAGTTTTCCATGTCTCGATGCTACGCCGATATATTCCTGATGAGTCCCATGTGCTCCAGTATGATGTAGTTGAGTTGGATGACCGTTTGACATTTGTAGAAGAGCCAGTTGCCATCCTAGCCAGAGATGTGAGGAAATTGCACTCGAGAGCCATTCCTATTGTTAAGGTCCGTTGGAGGCATCGTTCAGTCGAGGAGGCTACTTGGGAGACGGAGCAGGAGATGCGAGAGCAGTTTCCCGGTTGTTTGAGCCCCAGGTTCAACGGTCTCACTTTTACAGAGCTAACATCTAGTAGAGTCTTGCGAATCGGTTCGGAGACGTCCGTAACTTATCTTCGGGTGGCTACAGGATGTGTTTAGGAAGATATCCATTTTGTTTCAAATTCGTGCCGCGTGTGTCTTGTTTGTTTCTTAAAATCTTAGTTGTTTCACTCTATTGCAGGATGGCTCGCATGCGAGGCGGTGCGTACGGGGGAGATGCACCCGGAGCCCCAGGTAGGGCCGCAGCACCAGACCAGGATAAGGAGGAGGAGCCTCATGCAGCGCATGTACCGCCACAGCCAGTGGGGCCGGGGCCAGCCCAGCCACCACCCGCACCAGTTGCAGCACCTGATCTTCATTCCCTCTTGACTCAGATACTAGCAGCTATTGGGATCTGCGACAGGCACCAGCGCTGCAAGTTCAGCCGCCACCAGTTCATGTGGTCGCCCCGCTAGACTTAGAGGTTAGAGAGATGCCACTGCGGGATCAGAAGATGCTCGGGGTATTTCAGAGGTTGGCACCGCCTATATTCTCAGGGGCGATTGGGGAGGACGCTCACGAGTTCCAGCTCACTTGCCAGGAGCAGTTACAGTCATTAGGCCTCTTAGAGTCGAGAGGAGCTGACTGTACCGCTCATCAGTTCCGTGGGCCAGCCAGGCAGTGGTGGTGCACGTATCGAGAGTCCACGCCAGTTGGATCTCCTCCTATATCTTGGAGTGAGTTCTCAGAGGCTTTCTTGGCCCGATTCATGCCACGGAGCGTCAGAGATAGGCTTCGTGATCAGTTCTCTAGATTGGAGCAGGGCTCTATGACCGTTTCAGAGTATGAGGCGAGGTTCCATGAGTTATCTTGCCATGCTACTATGATCCTGCACACAGAGGGGGAGAGAGTTCGTTGTTTTGTACGTGGGTTGCGATACCATTTAAGGGTTGACACAGAGCATATGGTTTCAGCTGGCCGTTCTTTTCTCGATGTGGTCGATCATGCCCGATCCATGGAGCATATTCATCATGAGGCCCAAGGGGGCAGCGATAAGAGGGCACGCTACCAGGGCAGCTATAGCGGGTCGCAGACTAAGGGGAGGGACTCATATGATAGGTCCCGTCAGAGGTTCCAGCAGGGTCAGTCCAGTCGGCCTGTTCAGGCGACATTACCTGCTTCTGGGGGAGGCCAATATCAGCAGGGTGGTCCTAGTACAGGCCAGAATTCGAGGGGATCAGATTCCCGTCCTTCATGCCGCGGTCGGGTTCCTACAGGGCGTTCAGCTTCGGGGTGTTATGATTGTGGTGCTCTTGACCATTGGTCTAGAGAATGCCCCCGCGAGGTCGGGGGGCGATTGTACCAGCTCCACTTGCACCTAGACCAATTTCAGCAGTGTCTTCTCCGGCTAGAGGAGGTGGTCAGGTTCAGGACCGTCGAGACAGTCGACAGGGTACCAGGGGTGGAGCTCGGGGAGGCAGGTCAGGTGGTAGATCGGGTGCACCAGGCAGAGGTGCTCAGGGCCATTTCTACGCAGCCCCGGCGAGGGCGGCGACTGAGGCATCCGACGATGTCATCTCAGGTACGCTCTTATTATGCCATCAGCCTACTACAGTATTATTTGATCCAGGGTCCACATTCTCGTATGTATCTATTTATTTTGCTCCCCGATTGGGTATGAGGTCTGAGTCTTTGGCAGAGCCGGTTCATGTTTCGACCCCGGTGGGTGAGTCCTTAGTAGTGGATCAAGTATTGCGATCTTGCTCAATGACTATCCAGGGTTATGATACTAGAGCTGATCTTATTATGCTAGATATGATTGATTTTGATCTTATCTTCAAACTGACAACCACGAATCCTCACGAAAAAACCCACAATATAGGCTCTTGAATCACCAGATTCGGACCTAAAATGGCCAAGAAATAACCTTCTAAAAGTTTCCCAAAAGTTGCGCTCGAAAATGAGCTATGACAGCAGTTAAAACACAAAATTTACCTCAAATCGGGTCCCCAAATCAAATTCCAAGCTCACCAATGCGTTGCCCTCGAAAAATCTCACAACTTACCCTTTTGAATCGCCCAATATGGAGTTCTATAGCTCAATATATCGCAACTTTAAAGTAAGACATAAAGGCTGAAATTTGGGCTTTTATAAAGGACGAAGCTGGTCGCTAATAAACCCAAAAATCTGGTCGTTAAAATCCCAAATTCTGGTCGTTAAAGGGCTGCACCAGATTTCAGCTTTGTCTAATTTCTTCAAAGTCTCCGACGGAGTGCTCGGAATCCGTTCGGAACCTGATAAAAATAAAACAGATATGCTACCCTACCAAAGTCGACATTCCGGACTCAATGGTGCAGTCGAAATTTCCATCAGAGGTCATCTCGATAAAATGTGGGTCCCACTTCCATTGGCCATTTTAAGTCAAAAACCACAAAAGGGCTCGGAAAATTATCGAAAACCTCAAGACACGAAAGAAGGGTCAAACTAGACCAAACTCGACATTCCGGAGCTAGCCGCGCTGACGAAATTCTCATCCGAGCGCGTTTACTCAGAATGTTGACTAAAGTCAAACTTAGCCTTAAACTTAAAGTTAAAACGTCTAATCGCACCAACTAACACTGAAAACTTCGGGAGTCATGTCGACCATGCTACTGGCCTAAAATGACCCTTCCGGAACTGATGGAATCGTCAGAATTGGATTCCGATGTCATCTTCTTGAACTTTTGATCGAAAATGATCGTTCAAGGTTCATAAGCTCCAACAACACTAAAGCTCACACAATAACCAAACGAACGACCAGATGACCGAACTGTCAGTCCCTACAAGTCATAAATGACTTGGGATCGCTATAGGAACGCGCTAAACGATGCACAAAAGATAAAACACAAAAATGACAAGAAGGGTCATTACACCAGTTTCCTAAACTTCAATACTTTCTCTAGATCTTTTCTAGAGTCTGCCTTTATCGAAGTAACTAAATTGAATATCAACTCCAATGAGTTAAGAACGAGCTAATATTCAAGACACTTTGCTTTCAAGCAGATCACAGTTAAAGCTAATTACTAGTTAAACCCTATCAAAACCCAGCATAATCATCTTTTGATAATTGATATACCACACAATTAGTTAAAATTATCTACATGCATCCACTTTACTGTACTACTCTATTCAAATCCATCTGATTCCTAATCCTAACTTGTATTCTAAAGCAAATTAGCCTTGTTTTACCAACAGAAAATCCTTTAAATCTCAGATCTTATCCGTACAAATGTCGAACCAAAATGAAAACAACTCATAACAATAACACTGGACTAATTAATCATTGAAAACAATAAACAACAGTAGATGTAGGAAGTACCGAGATCGCCGCCGCGTTTGGCAGAGCTGCAATCAGAGAAGCGAGAAGCAACATCTTCGAACTTGGACTTGCCGGAGATGATGTCATCGCGAAAGGATTTGAGCTGGGAAGCGGCGGCGTCTCTGGTGGTGTTAGAGATGATGCGACCTTCTGGATCTTTCCATGAAGATTTACGTCTAGATCCTTCGTGTTTGATGAGTATGTGGGATGCCCTCACTTGGTTCGACGCCATTTTTTTTCTTTCAGATTCCTTTCTCCTACACTCTATCGCCGACGATCTCTCGACTCAGTTCTCAGTGGAGTGGGTGAGAGTGAATCTAATACTCGACCATTCGTGTTTTACAAGTATCCTTAGATTTTTGGGGAAAGGCATATCTCCTTAAATTTTTTATCGAAATTGAGTTACACGCTTAAATTATTATGATAGATATATTATTTATTATATAATTTATTTTTAAAGTAAATTAATTAATCCGACATGAAAAAATAATAATAGTTAAAAAATATATTAAGAAAGATAAAAAAAAACCAAAATATTTACTATCCCACCCCACATCTCTTCTTCCTCAAATCTCACCATTGTCATCTTTTTCATAACCCATTAAACTTAAAACAAACCAATAACAAGAAGCAACCAAGAAACAAATTACTTCAAATAGAAAAGTAATATTTTGAGAGGTTTCAATTGTTAGAGCTTCGATGGACATTTTGAGTGAAACGAACATTTTGAGTGAATTGGGTGATCGATTGAAAGTGGAAAGAAAATTATTTTTCTATTATCTTGATTTTTTAAGAAACCTCCGTGAAACAAACAAGGAAAAAAAATGAAGAATGTATCTCCAAATCGGAGAAATATTTGCAACTACAAGCCGCAACAAATAACAACAGAAGCTCATTTTCCACGGCCAATCAATGGAAGAAATTGAAACAACCTTCTTGTGGGTACATTTTGAAATGGAAGAACTCTTCAACTCCACGACTAAACTTCAGATTTCGGATAATTTCTTTGATAGTCATTCCTAAAAGTTTCTTTTTTACCATTTTACTATGAAGAAGACATAATTATTAGAGAACTTTAATAATTGATTAGAAATTAATTAGTGTAAAATATAATTAATAAAATAAAACATAAATAATAAAGAAAAAAAAGTACAAAAAAAATAAAAAATACAATTTTTGATGTGGCGCTGACGTAGCAACTAGTGCAATACACTGCATACTCCGAGAGTGATGTTTCACATATCAGGATTTATATTTTAAATTAATTTTAATTAGTTTTGTCAAAGCACTAATGAAAATTAATTCTTTGTGCAATTACTGGAATCTTTCGACCGAATTTTCTCTTTAATTTTTCCAAATTATAGTAATTATACATATATGATACTCTCTCGGTCAACAATTGTTTTCAGGTAAGATTATGCACTCCCATTAAATAAAATTTAATAAGTTGTAATTTGATTAATATAATGCTACTATATCAAAAATATCAAAAGTTTACATAACTTTTCAATTAAACAAAATAAAGTGATTATCAAGGGCAGAATTGAAAATTTTTGCTAATTATCTCTTTTATTTAAATTGACAATTAATCTTGGACATCTATTTTTAGTAGGGCAAAAAATAAAAATCACATACTTTTAAGCAAAATTAAAATTTGTCTCTTCTAAGTTTATAATTACAGAACTCTCTCAAACTGATACAATAATATAAGTGTTGATACATTAATCTGATGCGCGAGATACATTAATCTGATGCGCGAAAATAAAGAATTTTGGAGATTTATAAAATTAATAGGAAATAATGATAATAAAAGAACTTTAAAATGAGATTTGTGTCATTTTGCCTTTTAATATACTTGTCTTACAACTGAGGATGGAGGGAGTATAAAATACTATACATTATTGCTAGATGAATGAAGTAGATAATGGAGTACTATTAGATGAATTATTATTCTCACACAAATATTACGAGAATTATTTTATGTTAATAAACAAATAAGGGCTTCGTATTCATGTTAAAGGCTAAAAATGGAAATATACATTGTCTAAGATTTAACGATTTAATAATAAAAAGAAACACTATAAAGATATTCTCATTCAGTAGGCGAGCGCACAGCAGATCACAGCTCACACCATATAACCCAATTATCGTTGTTGGGTAGAGTTGAGGGTTTGTGAATTTCGAATCATCTTAGGGCTTAAAAGAGATCTTGAAGCTCTCAGCTTGTGAAGTCAACAATGGCACCTCTTCCTGGACCTTACTCTGGAACCAGCACCCTTGCTCTGGTAAACCTATTTTACCTTCTTTCTTCGATCTCATGTACTCATTAATCGTCAGTGCGTTCGATTTGTCTTAAGAATCAAATTGTTGAGAGTATTACAGTGAAATGGATCTGAAAGGAGTGGAAGAGGATTAGATTGATGCTTAGGTTATTGATTGATTGATCGATCTTATTGTTTTTGGGCGCAGGTGGCTCGTACTTCAGCCTTCACATTTGGACTTGTCTATGGTAGCATGAAGCTCAAGTATCTCAAGGTAAAAGAATGAGTTGTTACTTGTTTTTGTAGATTCCCCGTTATTTATTTGTAATTTTCTATTGGAAAATGGATGCGTTTTTGCTTGATTTGTAGTTTATCCACTTCTTTTGTTAATTTTGGATAGGAAAGAGAATGGAGTTTTCCTTGATTTTGTAGGCTACTGTGTGTGAATTATTTCATTTGCTATGTTTGTTCAACGTCTTTAAGCTGTAATTTTTTGCTTTAGCTGTCAATTTTTTTTTTTTGCTGTCAGAATTTTAGATGTTAGTTTGAACTTCTCAAATTATTCTATCTACTTTGGTAATTGAACTATTGTAAAAGCAAGCTGAATTGCAAAATTAGATGAGATGAAAGAGAACCATTGTAGGTGGTGAGGAACTATTTGATAACCGCTCATTGTGCATTGCACAAATATTAGCTATATTTCTTCAAGAGTACCTGATCGACTCCCATGAGAATTGAGATGAATTTGGATTCAGAAGCAGAAGGAGATCCATGGATTTATGTTACCATAGCCTGTATGATATTGATACAAACTGAAGTAGAGGCCCAAATTCAGTCTTATGCTTTAGTGTAGAAGATAAGTAGAGCAGTTTGTTGGTTTAGGATGCAAATGTTTCTTTATATAAAAGAAAGACTATAGTGCATACTTATTTTCACCCCATTGGCTCGCAAGAACTGATTGGTAACAGCTAGTTTCTTCCTCTCCAAGTATGGTAGATCCTGTTTTATCTATTTATCTAGTCTGTCACCTTATATTAAAAGAGAAGTTATACTGGAAATGATCTTTATCTTTATGAGTTGTCTAATTTAGATCCATGGTGCAGTCTGCTCATTCAATGCAACGTACTCATCCCCACAACTTTCATTTCACGTTCAAAAGATGAAAGTTACAGAGATGAGAGTATGGTGCATTGGATGTGTGGCCATTCCATGAGTGATGTTAGAAATGTAAAGATCTGGGATAAAGTGGGAGAGATCTCAGTGGAAGACAAGATGCATGAAGCAAGGCTGAGATGGTTTCGGCATGTGAAGATGAGATGTTAAAATGCTCTTGTTCAGAGGTGTGAGAAGTTGGCAATAGATGGTTTCATGAGAGGTAAAGGTAGGTCGAAAAAGTATTTGTGGGAGGTGATCAGATAGGACATGGTGCGATTTCAACTTATAGAGGATATGACCTTAGATAAGAGGTTGTAGAGGACATGGATTAGGGTGGGTGGTTAGTTGGTAGCAGTGTGTTATCTCACCTATCTTTCCATACTAGTAGTTGCAGTACCACTCATGGAGTTTCTTGTCCTTTGATGTTTGTTGTTTTATTGCACTTCAATTATCGTATTATTTGTTGTAGTTATGTTTCTTTATAGAATGCTTTTGACATCTTTTTTTTTCTTTCTTTTCTTCTTCTTCTTTGAACTGAGAGTCTGTTGGAAACTACCTCTCTACCTCCTAAGGTGTAGAGGTAAGGGATCTGCATACACCCTACCCTTTCCCATACCCCACTTGTGGTGTGGTATTTTTTTTTGTTGTTGGTGGTGGTTGTGGAGTTGGCTCATTGCGATGGACCTTCTTCAGGACACATGAGCACCCCAAAATACTTTTTCCATCCACATTGAGTGTTGGGATGTCTTTGGAAATTTTTTCTAGTCACGTAATGTCAATAACTCTTTGAAATTTGCCTGGATAATATTAAGACAACTTGTGCCTCAAAATTTCCACAGTGCTCCATGTATCAACTGCACATATTTGGTCTTTTCAACCAAAGAATTCCATATTGTTTTAGTAGGAGCTAATATGCCTTTGTCATTCCACGTATACTTATCTTCGTAACCTCCTTCCCATCTTATTTATTTCAGGCTAAAGCCAAGTCTCACCAGAAAGCTGAAGCTAAGGCACATCATTGAAAGAGAGCAGTATGCCGCGTTTGCTGTCTGTTAAAAATAATATATGACAATCACATTATATCAATTTTCATTATGGCCCGTTGCTTAGGACCATCATTTTCGACTTGTAACTGTTCAATTTTGTGTTCACGAGTTATTAAATGTTTTTATGGTCCAATGAGTACAATGGTGGTCCAATTTTGAGGATTATATTGGACAAACAGGGGAAAAGTTAGCATTGATCTGCTAGCACAATAATCTTCTTGTTACATCAACTTATCCAGGAAAAGGCTTTTTTAATTTGTGTTTGATCGACTAATGATGAAGATATGCTGACTTATTGTCTTGATGATCTTTGTTCAAGGTTTCTTTTTCTTTCCTGTTTGAGGTAGACAGTGAAGGGAACATATGGTTATTCCTTTCTTTGTTTTCTTTTAGTTCTTTAATCATGTAATGGATTTCGACCACCACCATAATCTATCACAGAGAAGGCAATGAATGCGGTATATAGTCACTACCCAGCAATACATCTTGGAGAAATCCTTAAATCTATTGTTCTTCATCACTTTGTACGTATCTGCTACCCAGGTCATCAAAAACAAACTCTCGCATGAAAATTTCTACTATTATAATTAGTACTCATATAGCTTACCTTAATTTCTTCCTAGAAATAGACGAAACCAGCTAATAAACTCATATAAGTTGAAATGGAGAGGCAAGGCCAGACCTGTGCAGGGAAGGCCAAGTAAATACTCTTTGATAATTCGTTCATCAGACATGATTATACAAGAAACAAGAAAATAAACTAGCTAGACAGTTTGGAACAGGGTACAAATGTTCTTCGCATGCTAAGGAAACACCTTCACCCTGTAAAAGGAATAGCAGTCATTAGGTTCCACTAAAATCATATGTAGCAATAAGCTCACTCAACACAACGCAATGGAGATAAATGAATGTGGATAACTTCAGGAAAGTGATGTTAATATTCTACCGATGTTTACGTCTTGTTCTTATAAAGATTGTATAAGCTACACTCTATGAGTGCTAGCCGATGGAAAGGGTAGTTCAAGTACGAACATGAGCTGAAAAGCAACATTTGCTATACACTGAATAAAAAGGCAAAATTTGTGTAGGAGACTCACTGTTGTGCTCACTCTTAAATGTGCTGAACTTAATAAACATGAAACTTACCATTATGCAACACATGTTTTGTCTAGTCCAGAGTCAGTGTAGTTTAGAGCGCACTAGAAAGCTATTTAACATAAATAATGCCTTCATCATCAGGGTCGTCACCCTCCCAGTCCCCATCATCATCGCTTTCAGATGATCCATCATTGGCAGATCCCGATGGTGAATCCTTATTTTCATTCTCATCCTTAATCCTGTCCAATATAGCAAGTACCTGCAAGAATTGGCTCAACCTTAAGCATGACCTAAAAGTACATTCAGGGACTGTAAAGTAGTAATCTGCCAGAAAAAAAGCAAAGCAATCACACAGTTGTAATCTACTTCAGATTCAGTACCCATGCTAGCTAGCAAGAGAAGACAGCCTTATAACTGCATCATTTCAGAAAAGGGCTTATGGTTTAATCAGTCTCAACTCTCGAGAATATATTCTAGTGTGAAAAGCCATACAAGTCATTTTTTCCTTGTATACAGAGTAATGTTGATTAAGCAAGAGCATCACTAGATCAACTTGCAAATGCAAGAAACAGTTTGAGCTGTGGATCATTTGAAAGACCGTGAAGAATAAAAATGGACGTTGAGGCCAATAACTTCACTCTTCTTTAATTAGTGACCAATTCCTTATAGATTTTGTTGGACAAGATAATATTTTTTTCCTTTTATTTCTCATGCAAGAGATTAATATGGTAACTAGTCAAGTTTTACTTGCTGCCCAGTGCAAATTTTACGTCGTAACTTGATATACAAAATGCTCCTGACCAGTGTTTAATGGGCATCTGATTTGGTCAAGAGACAAGTCATTTTGGTGTGTTGTCAATGACTTGGCCATCATTTGAGTAGGGGAAAGTCAGAGATAAAGGTTAACCTCATTATTGAGAGATTTGGTTGCAAGACAAAATTATGGAAGGAGAATCATAAAAGGCTTAGTAGCCAGGAAACAACAGCACAGCCTTGCAAAAAAAAAGGAGAGAAATTCAAGAAAGTGCAAAGAGGTTATTGCACCCCCCTAACCAAAACCAAAACCCAATCAATTCTCTACTTAGACAATAGATTAGAATTACTTACCCTGCTTCCTCGTTCAAGGGACTCATCTTCAATGAAACGAATCTCAGGAGTCAGTCGCAACTTCATCCGCCTCCCTAGCTCACTCCTTACATATTTTGCTTTTGACTTCAAGCCCGTCAAAGCCACTTCCTTTCCTCTTTCATCTCCAAATACGGAGACATAGACCTTTACAACCTACAGCAGCACAAAATTTTCCTAAGAGTCCAAATGGGAATATGACAGATCACAGGAATCATCCTTGAAGATCAAACAAGTTATCATTTATAGAAATGAGAGAAATTATTTTCTTTGTTGTCTAGTACTATTTCAATTCATTGGCCAATAAATACAGAAGGAATAATTTATATATACATCTAGAGATAGAGATAGAGAGAGAACCTGCACATGCACACATAAACAACCCATATGCAGTAGTAAGATTGTGACAGCTAGATAGTAACAATGAATATGAAGTTGATATCTATTTCTGATTGCCAACAGCAGACATCAATTTTGCATAATCACATACATTAGAGGCGCATATGACAAATTTATCATGAGAAAGATAAAATTTGAGATTGGATCTTCTTGTTAGTTGCTACTGAATGGTGATAGTGGTTTGATCACTTCTTGGCGAATCATACCCTCAAATTCAAACCAAGTCAACTCTACCCTAGGGGGAAAGCAACCATGACCAATTACATATGTATCTTATTCGATATTTGATGTTTTCTTGTTTCTTTACACTCACATCTAGTTTTCAAGCCATAAAACCATCCTTAACTTGTGTAGTCTGTATAAAGAAACATCCTTCAGCATATATAAGCAATTCATCCATGTCAATCCAGATATCAGGATCAGTAGTGGGAGACAACCCCAACTAAATATCAGCGTTAAGCTGGTAACATTCTATAGAGAAGGAGGCTGAACATTGGAATTGCTTTTGTTTAAAGAGGGAGGAAGAAATAAAGAAGGGGGATGATTGTCTGTTTTCCAATGCCTATGAGGCGCAAATATGCTTTTTGTTTCAGGGGCTTTATACGGTCAAAACTCTACATCAATTTTGCTCCTTTGTGTTTGATTAGAATGAAGTATGAACTCATTGAGATTAACTTTTTCAAAACAGCCAGATGCTATATATGCACTCTTATTTTTTCAGCAGTTATGTCGCAGAGCTGATTAATCAACCATCAGAATACTCGATTTTACATTCAGAGTCAAAAAAGAGGAACAAAACAATGGAGCAGTGAAGCAGAATGTAGTGAGATAGTGGCATATCAAATACGAGAAAAATCAGATCTCTATAACAGCGATTATAATCTCCATTATTCCAAGTACCTAAAACCATATAAAGATCCTTCCTTGCTTGGTACATCGGAAAATAAATATCAAACATCTATAATGTACTACTTCAGTCTCTTAAATAACTCAGAATCAACTAAATTAAGGAACAGAATTACAATAATAACATAAGAACGTGTATATCTGCTCCAAGAATTAAGCTGGAGCAACAAAATTTTATGCATAGAGTTCATGATGTGATTAAGACTATGACTTCCGTTATAGAGGGCCAAAGATAAAGCTTTTAGCTTGCTATTCAACCAAGATATGGACTGATTTCAGAGAAAAAATATACGCCGCTCTAAGTTTGTCACTAACTCAGCCGCAACACTCATCACAAATTGCGTAAACCTCTCATATGCACTTTTGTCTTCCTTATTCAATAGTCTGTTTAATTGATAAACAGATAATTTACTAACAACTCCTGTTATGTAAGTTCAGTAAAACATAGCCAGTCTCAAACCTAATAAAAAGGAAGAGATAATAGTCAAAAACACACTGAACTAGCATTTTTTCGCAACTTTCACACCTCAACTCTCTTGCCAATTGACTCAAAAAGAAATGTCCTCCTAGACTGATGATATCATATGGCTGCTGAGATGCAAATGCAATTGCTGTGATAGTGCTACTACCTTTACAAGATTCCGCAAGGAAATTCAAGTGACTCAAGCCAAAATTAAGCTGAAACTAACATCAATTCAAAAGAAATGAACCTGCAAATCGGTTGAAACTTCAACATCGCTAATAGTGGTAAGTGAAGAAAGGTATCGATCCGCACCGAGAGCAGCTTCAGGAAGAACAGCGTACTGTAACACCTTATCCGTAAGTAACATATCGGAAAGCTCTCTTCTTATCTGTTTAGCCACCATTTTAACTCGACGAGGATTCGCCATACATCTAATGAACCTACGATTTACACTCCTAATGTTGGTTTTCAACTCCCGCGAGTCGAATTGCCGGAGATTGAGATACTTCGCCGGCGATAAACTCATTGTTGCCGGAAAAAGACATTGTGTGGACCGCGGAATTTGGATTACGAGGTTCTGCATTACAGAGCTCTTCGGGTAATCGGGTTGTAGAGATGACCCAGCTGAGAGGAACCGACCGGTTTATTTAGAATACTATATCCGTTTGTGTAATTAAGTGCAATAATTATCTTCTTATAATCTTTATCTTCCTACTCAAAATGGGCACATTTCCCGGGCTTTTTCCTTCTCATCGAACGTTTGAGACAAAATAATTTAGAATCAATAACAACTATTCCCTTATACGTATTACTCCTTCAATTTCACAAAAAATGATATAGTTTGACTTAACACAGAGTTTAAAACAATAATGAATTTTTTTATCATGTGGTCCTAAATTAAAGTTATGTTAAATGTACAAAATTACTCTTTAATCTTGTGGTCTTAAACATGTCACGTGAAAAGTTGTTACCAAAAAAAAAAGAGGTCATTCTTTTTTAAAGAAAGGGAGTAACATTTTGTTATCATATTTGAGATTTTTATAAACCAAGTCTGTTAAATTTTTATAATAGATATAAATCATTTACGTCGTTAGGTACATTATAGAGACAGAGCTACACCTTAACAAGCGTTTAAGGTTGTTTGGTATGTTGACAGTGGCGGAGCTACAACTTAATAAGGGTGGACAAAGGAAAGAACCTTCATCAGAAGTTCTATGCTAGTTGTCAAAAAAAAGTTAAAAGAAAAATAGCTTAGTGATTAAGGTTATTCATATTTGTTATGGAGGTCTGGGTTCAAGCTTAGGCTTTGGTGTTCTATAAAAAAAAAATATCTAATTCTGCTTTTCAAGTTAAAAAAGATAATAGAAGTGGAGAAAATCGAATACTTTGGCTCCAAATTAATACGATTAATGAGTAATATAAATTTAATTTCAGAATAATTTAGCCCGTTTATCAAAAGGACATATTTCTTTAGGTCGGTAAGGATGTAGTTGATTTCATGGACTTTGGGCCGTGTTACAACTCAGTGGCCATATGGTAGATAGTCCATTAAATTGGATTGGGCCACAGCTGATCCAAATGCATTTTTATCAACAACTCTTTTTTTCTGTTTTAATTTAGAAATTTAATCTAATCTAATAGGATAGGTGATAAATCTGTGAAAAAAAGATTACATAAATCGCAATATTATTAAAAAAGACTATATAAATCACAATATTATTTTCTGTTTTTCTCCTCCCCAGTTTGATGAGGTGATTGATTAGAAAAACATGTATCCCATAAATGGAAAATAATTAGTTAATTATCTGAATAATTACATGTGGTTAGATGCATTATATATGCAGGGCCCCATAATATATTCCCCAAATCTTTACCATTTTCATTTTTTAGTGTAGGATTACAAGAACAGAAAGATCCTTGATAGACAAGAGATCTTCTAATAATTTGGTTTAATAACTGATTTATTTTTTAAAAGAACAGTAAGGGATGTAAGGTGAAATTAGTTGTATTAAATTTATGCTTATTTAGTTAATTAATCTGTCAATTTATTCGTATCAAATCCTGAAAATTTGATTCTCATTATATTTCATAAGGGATCTATTCTCTCTCATAGATATAAATCTAAAACTAGCATTGACAATTTCAAAATAATTTATTTAAACAAATTAATTGAAGGGATTAACATTTCTAAAAATGCGAATTCATAATAAATGAGTATATTTTTAAAAATATAGAGCAATGTATTAAAAGTTACTATCATTTAATGCCAAATATTTGCAACTCTTTAACATATTTTTATAGAGTATTTTAACTTTTTACTTTTGATAAAAAAATATTTTTAAAAATATAATTCATATTCCAAAACTTTTTTCTTTGTTATATTTTATTTTCGATACCAATTAATTCGCACCAGATAAACGCCCGTTGAAAAGGTAAAAATAATAACAAGCAAGAGTTTTACTATTTCAAAGATCCAAATAATAACATTTACCTTATCTTATCTTATCTTTCAATGATTTAAAAGAAATTAAAATTCAATTTAATACAAGAGACAAAAATGGAAATAAAATAAATAAAAAAAGAAAATCCACACAAAGATTCGTATTAGAGGCGCATTAGTTGTAATGTGGGGTCCACAACGGCAACTAATCATAATCACTTTTTCTCTGCCCACCACATGGGCGTTATAACAACTGTAGATATCCTCATCTATTAAGGACAATTTCGTCTTTTTAATTATCCAGTCTATATAATCACCATTTTCATACACTTTTTCGTAGTATTAAATTAAACAATAAATCTCTTTTTTTTACTCAACTCACTCCATCAATTCTTCTACACGTTAATTGTATTTGATTGTTGGAGATGTCGATTGAGATCGGAAAATTCAATAAGATTCGTTGTATTGTAAGGATAAGTCAGATGCTCCGGCAATGGAAGAAAAGAGCTATATCTTCTTCATCTAAACGCATAGCTTCTGATGTACCTGCCGGACACGTAGCGATCACGGTAGGCAGTAATTGCCGGAGATTCGTGGTGCGAGCGAAGTATTTGAATCATCCGATTTTCAGGAAGCTACTGACTCAGGCAGAGGAAGAGTATGGTTTCTCTAATCATGGCACTTTGGCTATACCTTGCGATGAGTTTTTATTCGAGGAGATCCTTACGTTCGTTTCTAGATCTGGATCGAGTAACTGGAATCGTTCGTTAAATATCGAGGATTTTCAGAAATCATGTCATGCAAGGTACAGGAATCGTATTGAGAATTTCGGTGAATCTCGAGCGTTACTGGGTGGATCTGCTGAAAAATCAGTGTGTTAAAAATTATTGAGTTTAATTTTAGGAGTAGAAAAATTGTGATGTTGCAGATGGAGATGGCGAAAAATAAAATTGAGTCATCCCGAAATGTGTTGTTGACAGACTCCAGATTATAAAGAGAGTCTGTTACGTTTAAAATGCAGATAATTACGAAAGTAGGGAATCGAATGGATCACTAATGAAGTGAAAGTTCAAGTAGCTAGAGCTATGAAGATTACCTAATCAAGTTATTCTTTTCTGAAATTTACGTAATTGATATATCACTCTTGAAGATTTTCATTTTTTTGTGATGGAAAAGTATGTGATTTGGCTTTAGATGTGATGATAGCGAGTATCGAAGAGAATAATGTTGAATGGGCTGAATATTCTTTCGATGTAAATGTATCACTCGATGTGATTTGGGCGGTTAGTGGTCCTTCGTGAGTGGTGGTCCTTATCGTTGTTTGAGTGTTTTAGTTTACGTTCAAATTTTTACTGAAGTGGTGGTCCTTATCGTTGTTTGAGTGTTAGCTGAGATAAAGGCATAAAAATCAGAAAGTTCACGCTCAAAATTTTACCATAAATCCTACTAGGATGCGATTCTAGTGGAGTGTCATGTACACACTAAAAAAGGTTATTCAAACTAATTTCTTGATTGGAAAATATTCGTGTTGCGCTATGGAAGAGGGAGGAATAATAGCACAAAACAAGGTCAAAACTTTGGGTTATCTTATCAAAATATTGGTGAACTTAATTAAGGCAAATTATAATTGATTCTGATTGTGCGAATTTCCAATTTAAGTTTACAATCAATAGAAACATGATTTCTTATAATTATTTTTACATATTTTACTTGAATCGAAAGTCTATTAAAAACAATATCTTTTATTAAGTATACTAATATTGTTGACAGCTAACATAAGATTTATACGTATACATTAGACATGATAATAATTGTAATTTATAAAGTATTAGAAAAAGCAAAATTTGTGTAACGAGGACGAGTCATGGAGTACTTTTGAGTGAGTTGGATAGTTCAAAATGAGGTAATTAAGCAATATTAATGGTGAATATGTAAATCACTTTAGCTTTTTCATGAGCACTTTTTGGGTGGGAACTTACCTTCTTGTTTTTTCATTTGCCAATTTTTACACTTTTACTCAATTTCTCACACATACTGTCATGCACGAAGAGATAATGAGTAATAAAAAAGCCAAAGCCAACGGTAAATAAAAAAAAAAATACTTTTGATTCGCTATTTAAGCAAATACTTATTATATTCGATTTATAATTACAATTTAAGGTCAAAATTCATGATATTATTGCACAGATTTATTTTTTTACGATGTCACATCTAATTTCAAAACTATGCCTAATATTTTTGTTTACTCATTTCTCTCATTTTTATGTAAGATTCGCTAGAGATATTACTATTAATATGCTTTCACCGATATTGTGTAACTTTAGAAGTATTTTGTATACAAATAATATTACTTTAATTAGCAACAATAAAAACAATTAACAAAAAAACTATCCGCACGCCACAATGTGTGTAAAGAACCTTTGTTAAAACAAAAATTGTAAAAAAAAGGCACCTAAATAATGTACTCCCTCCATTTCGATTTTTGTTTGTTTAAAAAAATACTTTTTCAATCGTAATTTTTGAAACGTTTTCTAAATATTTTAAATGACTAATTAACTATATATCGTGATTAATAGTATTTTTACGTAATTTATAAATATGCAAATTTTATTATTTAAATACTGAGATTCTATAACCAAATTTTAATTATTTTATATTAATTATTAGATTATATAATCAAATGCACACCAAATATTAATTAGTTTAATTCTCGTACGCTGAATCGAATCAAATAAATTGTAACCAACGGGAAACAGTAAAAGAGAGACTATAATTTCTACAAATCAAGTAAATGAAAAATGTCAAAAGCAATACGCTCTTTTTCACGAGATTTTGAGTTTCGCGTGTCTATCCTTTCAATAATTCACCTAAAGGTGCTTTTTAGGTCCCTCCATTAGCATAGTTTAATCTCATTGAAAGAATTTATTTAGGTAATCATAACATGGATAAAGAGTTGGGAGACTTGACTTTTGGTTGCTACAAAAACTTGGTTGAAGAATTCTTGGTCACAAAATTTTTGCTATTCATTAATGTACTTTATAGGTAAATCTACATATGGAATGTGAATTAGTGTCAACCATATAATTTTTATTATCTTGTTGGTTAGAGGTCAAGTCAAAGTTTAAATTAGCAGTATAGAGGTGGATTCATTTGAGGCCATTAACTTTAACCTAGATCGATCTATATTTATTTGACAATATCTAACTAAACTATTGAACTATGAATTCATAATTCAAATAAAGTAACGGACTCACAATATTAACTCAATTTTTTAGCACGGGAAGCAAGGTGATGGATTCAATATTTAGAACCCGAGTTTTTGAAATGTATAAAATTAAAATTCTGAATCTGCGTCTAAATCATAGTGCACTAAAAATCTAACCCATTTATAGTGAAGTTCTCTGGTGTTTTTTTTGGATGTGGTTACTCCAAGCAAGTTGGAATGGGCCAAATTTTTAAGGTCCAAATAAAGTTGCTTAATATGTATTAGCTGGCCAGCTTTATTTAGTTGGGCCCAAATCCAACTAAATATTGAATGAGAACCAATAACTCTTGTACAAATATAATGTCCCATCAACAGAATATTGTTGTTTTCTTTTTGCTCTTATCTGGACCAAGTTTTTGTAGCAACCAAAAGTCAAGTCTCCCAACTCTTTACCTAAGATAATCACATAATTCAAAATTTTCATGATATTTACACAAGAATATATATACAATATGAGATATTGTCAATATTTTCCTTCAAAACCAAAATGATATGTACATTAAAGTGAAAAAGACAGATGTGGAGACGATAGGTTGCAAAGGAAAGACATGTAGGGATCGATTAAAACACTTAATTAGTTTGATAAGATATAAAAATCACGATTACCTCTTATCTGACTAACTGTCTATGACTCATATACATTATATTCTATGACACTCTCCCCGGTCCACACTTTGGTACATAATATAATATTCAAATTAATAATTTTATATAACGATAGTATTTAGTATCAGCTTAAGCATATCTCAATTATTATACACTAAAAATGTTAAAAAGATGAAAGATATATTATACATAGATAAAAAGATAATCGTTTGAACAACAAGTCGATATGTGTTAAGCAAAGACCTATAACAAAGTCATATCATGTTTTATTAAAAAAAATAGTGATGAATTGACTACGATATTCACATAATCACATGCATCAATATAAACTTAAACTACTATAGATTAGTTTATCATTAGTCTTTTGAAATATTAACCAAATTAGAAGCTTATAAATATATATAACGATAGAAAATCTGTGGGGACTCATGCATGTGCTTACCCTTTTATTTTCCTTTAATTAGTAAGTCCCATCTTCATTGATTTTTTCCATGCAACTTGTAACTAACGAGAATTATATTCTCATAGTATTGTCATTACCCATATGGTAAGCAAAAATTAATGTTGTACTACTATATTATAATTAGATGGGAATTATTCGATATTTATGCTGACGATGAGAGTATTTTTTGAATAAGTTGATCCATAATACTTATCAAAATATTTTTTATGATGAAAAACACAAAAGTAATTCATATGGAAAAAAAAAAGTAAGAAAGTTTATAGTTATATTTATGACACCTATGAAAGTGATCTATGGAGGATTGTCTTCCACTAATTATTTCAATTCTTACTCTTGTCCTCTTCAGTACAATATCACTCCACTCTTATATTTTACTTCATTACGTCCTCTCTTTCTTATTCACGGGGTCATGGATGGATGGGTATCAGCTACGAGTTTAATTGAATTTTTTAATTTTGATTTAAACTTTATTTTTAGAAATTATCAAATAACTATAATTTGAATCTCATAAACTTCAAAGACCACGATGTAAAATTAAAATAATAATATCATAAATCGATAGATTTTAGAAGTATTATTTATTGGTGGGGTGAGTTTCTTTTGCGGTCAATATCCTTCATAATTAGCATAAGGTTGAGGTTGAATATTATTAGGTAGGGGGCACATGAGAATGCTCCTTACAATTGCATGGAAAAATAAAATAAAATAAAATTGTAGATGGGACGTACTAATTTAAAAGAAAAATGAAAGGGAATTGCACATGCCTATTAGATCCCACAAAGATTTTATGTCCTTTCTCCATATATTACGCTTGTAATTTGGTTAATAATATTCAAACACAAATGATGAAAATTTTTGAATTTAAAGTCATCGATATCGAATGATGTATATAGTTTTGTAATCATCAATCGATATGACATTGTAATAGATCTTGTTTAGTAGATGTCTTGATTAAGTTGCATTTTTCTCTACTCAAAAATTTCCATTTGCTTTAATTGAGTGTGACCTAGCTTGGATGGAATATATATCTATTTAGTTACATTATTTTATTTATTTTAATAGCAGAGGCGGAATCAGGATTTTCAATAAAGGGGTTCAAAATCTGTAGAAATACATAGCCGAAAGGGGTTCGACATCTACTATATATATATATATAAACTTATTTTAACCATGTATAAATAATATAATTTCCACCGAAGGGGGTTCAGATCTATGAAGATAGCTCTGCCCCTGTTCGACAGTAGACGGCCAACTAATTGACACATCTTGAATTTGACTCAAGTATATTAGGATTACTGGATTAGAATTGTCTAAGTTTATATAAAACAATCATTCTTTATTTTCATTTAAAATATGATTTTTTCTTGATAATGTGTTAGTACGATCTTTCCACCCACCCGACTAAATGGAAAAAAGAAGAAGAGGACATTATGAATTAATTAGTAAAATGAAGGGACGCTGGATATTGTACTGAAGAGGACTATAGTATACATCGGAATTAATTAGTGAAGGGCAATACTGATAATGACTTATCCATAAACTTTGTTCACAAATATGTTTAGACAGTTGGAATTTTTTTTTTGCTAAACATTAGGGCTTAGGCCACACGGCCCACAATTGATCCCACCTAAATATATAGCAAGAAAAAAAAAGTTTTATATTTATTTCCAATATGGATTATTTTATGATAATTCTATTCTTAGTAGTACTTTAGCTATATTTGTATAGATTGAGAATATAATTAAATAATAAAAATAAATTTTCTTTAACTATTTGAGTTCCTAATTAGATGAGATAGTTATATATTTCGAGTATATATTAGACAGAGATCCTAAGATCAAATTTCTTTGTCATATACTAAAAAGAATTATGATGAAATGGTTATATTTATATGAAATAATTGAGATTCATGTAAGCTAGCTCCAAGACGTAGATAATATTTTGGAGTAAAGTTTGTGGGGTGAGTATATATTGAAGGTTGCCAGAGGATAATAAACGAAAGTTAGTCAGACAAAATGTCCCTTTGTAACGTCTCCATCTGTATTTTCTTAAAATATAAAAAAATAATTAATGTGCATGTCATTTTGGTTTTTAAGCATATAGACCATTTTCCTTGTATCCATGTGTAAATACCGTAAATAATGAATAAATAACAGATTTTTAAATGTATAAACAAACAAATTAAGTTGATATTATTGACAAGATTAACAATAAAACTAATCGTTTAATTATCACATTAAATATTACCGGTCCTTACTTTTTTATCGTATCGTATTTTATGCTAATGGCTAAATTAGGTCATCTAGTTTTATAAAACATTTCGACTTTGTATATGTGGTATATATATATATATTATATACTGAATATATAATACATATATATTTATACAAATACAATATATATTTACGTGGTTAGAATAATCCAAGTTCACCCCTAAAACTTTTACTTTTAAAGATTAAGCGTTCCAATTTCATTTTCAAGACTCAAATTTACGTCTTGATTAAGGCTAGAGAAGAATATACTTACCAGTTACCACCTATATATTATAATCTTAATTATTAGGTGTTAACTGATGGGGTTTAAATTTTAATAAAGATGGGACGTTATTGGGGACAGCATTGCATAGAAGTAACATGCCTGTAGCCAACTATTTATATGATAATAATAATAATAATAGTAGCTATGTATATGAACTACCCTCACCAACCATGATTAGCAATTATGAAATAACCAAAAATATTTTTAGATGAAAATGACTGATGAATTATATATGGTACAACAATATTGGTCCCAATTCTTGATTCTTTGTGTTGGCATGGGTAGGACTATGCCTCTTGTACTGTGTTACGGAATTGTGTTATACATTATATTCATTTGAAATTATGCGTTTTGATTCCAATCTTTTTAAGTTACGTAAATGAGCTTTAAATTACTCCCGTTTTAAAGACAAACGCAATGTTTAAATCAGAACTCGTACCAATGGACATGAATGGTTTATTCAATATTTTGTTCTGCGTATTGAAGATATAATTGTGAAAAAAATAATTCGTAGTTAAATTTTTTAAGTGGGATAGTCACATAATTTAATATAGTAAAAAATAATCACCTACATTGGATGACCTATATAAAAATTGCACCTACATTTTCTTCCCTTTTTTTTTATCCAATGAGAAACCACTTTTATCTCACTTAGCTTTATAATAATAATTAATTTATATAAGCTCGAATGTTTTATCATTCTAAAACATTTTTTTTATATATTGAGAGATAAGGACCTTTTATCTGCCAACTGAAGTACGTACTATAAATTCAAAATAATAATTGTAATAATTAGCCCTAGCTATTATAATTTGGACCCAATCAATAAATTAAGTACGTACGGTAAGTAAAGAAAAAATAGAAGAAATGAATGATGAAGAAGAAAGAACCAAAGAGGGCCATGCATTGATCGTTCAGAATTCAGAGATAGATTTAAGATTTAAGATTTAGACTTTAACAACTATAATCACATTATACTTTCTGGATATATATGAGTTCCATTCATCGACACTTTATGATTATTCATATATACGTTAATATATACATAAAAATATTGAGTCCAGTTGAACTCATAAGTTTTTGTTCGCCTGTATATGGCATTGATGATGTTAGGGAAGATATTTTCAAGAGGAAGATGGAAATTCTGTGATGAATATGAGCAGCAACACAAAATAAATACTGGTAAGTAGAAAAATCAATAGATGTTGAAGCACAAAAAAAGGATATTGTAATTCATTCCTACTATATTTAATTTTTGTGGGCACAAAAAGAAGGCAATTTAATTCATTTGCAGTTGTATTTAATTATTTATGCTAGGAAAAGGAGTTGCTACTGTCAGAAAACTTTTGTGGTTGAAATAAAAAGGGAAAATGACCCAAAGAGAGAATTAAAGATATATAGGACCAACTGGGTAGCTAGCTAGCTCATTATTATTAATATTATTATTATTATTATTATTGTGTTGGTCCCAAAGGGTCATAAATAAGCCATATATATTAGATAGATAGCTCATATTTTATGTAGGGTTTATTATATCGTTAAGAATTTTACATATATTATATATATTAATTCATGCATACCGTAATAGACGTTACGTATTTGCATGATAAGTTCAATTAGTGTGATTCACCATCTTAAGTTGTAGGTCCCATTGGATCGGAGCTAGATCGCGTACGACTTACACGAGGGAGACACTATCCACAGGACTCAAACTCGAGACTTCTTAGTTAAGGATGGAACAGTCTCACTATTACACCACAAATTTTGATCAACTTTGATCAATTTGCTTAAACCCTACCAAACAACTCATTTGATATCTTTAATTTATTCATTCACGACACAAAAGATTTCAATTAATTAATTAATTTGGATGATAATTGGAATTAAATTATAATAATACCATTATTTGATCTAAGAGATCTATTGAAAATCATAATGACAACGTCTGAAGTTGTTGAAAATATCGATCTAATCCGTTGTAGGTTTAGTTTTGTCTCTACATAAAAGCTGTTAATTAATTTGAATATTGTGAACTGTTAGATTTTTTATGACATTGTTGAAATAAAGTATTTAGAATTTATTAAATTTAATTTTGAGAAAATCTTCTCAAATCCAAAAAGATAAAGTGCTCGTTTGGATTGACTTATTTTAGGTGCTTTAAGCTAAAATAATTTTTAAGTAGTTTTGAAGTGTTTGGATATAATTAAAAAGTGCTTATAAGCACTTATTTTAAAACTAAAATAACAAAAATAAATCAAAAATCATAAGTTAGAAATCCTAACTTATGTCTTTTTGCTTATAAGTCATAAGTCAAAAGCCAATTCAAACAGGCAAAAAAATGTACTACTATAATATCCCGATGATATAAAATGTATAATATTTACTTATTTTTGTATGTTTTGTTTACGAAATTTAAAGATGGTTTAGAGATTAAATTTGCTTTTGATAGAGAGAGAAAATAATATGTGGTATTTGGGACAGAGAAGCAATTTATGGAGGAAAAAAGTTCAAATTTTTTTAATCTCCATTTTGTATACTATGATTATTTTTTTGTCATATACCACACTAACAGAAAATGAAAAGTTTTCAGGGGATTAAAATCTATAAGATGTTGGACTTAATTACACAATCAATTAAAACATGTTCCTATGATGTACTATATAATTCTAGTGTAATTTGTTTAACAGTTAAGTATTTTTGGTCAAGGCTTAAAACGAGTCATTTAGTACACAAATACAATAATCTTAAGTAATTTGATCGGATAAGATGAAATATGCAACGATTATGTTTTATCTTATTTCACGTAGCAAAATGAACTCGGAGAGCATTGATTAACGATTATGTTTTATCTTATTTCACGTAGCAAAATAAATTCGGAGAGCATTGATTATCCTAGGTGAGAATAATTAGTTGAAAGATTCACTAAGCAAATTCATTAGGTCGTATTTTTCTATGCTGGCCAAATAATTGTGCGACTACAACTTAAAAATCACATTAATTAATTTCTGAAAAAACCAACGTATTTGTAAAAGAAACAAACAAGATTATAGGTGCTAACAACTTGATACTTTGATTATATATTAATATTTTAATTAACCTATGTGTTATAATGTTATTTTTACAGAACAGGAAATATAGATTATTTTTTTTGATGTTTACGAAAAGACAAAAAGATACAAATAATATATTTTTTTGTAAGTAAATTCGTACGCACTACTATCGATATATAATATGAATTCATCAAGAATACAATACGATGCCAAGTATATATATAATAATAATTGTTTATTTTTTCCTTCAACAAAGTACCAACTTGTTTACACTTGGAATATTAAGAAGAGTTCACTGTACGGAATCAGTTTTAGTAATTAATAATCACAGTATATACGATAAAACGATGACTAAGAAGTATTTGTCTTTATTTTGATTATTTTTTTTAAAAAATGTTAGTGTGATGACAAGAGATCCTTGTATTAAAGATTAATTAAAGAATTAGTGTTTTGAATATTTTAATACCCGCTCCACGCTCCCAACATTTTTAAAATCACAATTAGACACTCAACTTAATAATTTTAGACCTAATCAAAGTCCCTAATAATTTATTTAAGACTCGTACTCATTTTTGCCCCACATTAAAAAAAAATTCACTAGATTCAAAAACAAATAAATTTAACTATATATAGATGTGTAATTTTCTACTAAAGAGTTCATAAACACTTTCGATTTTACCTAGCTCAAACCCCTATTCCTATGGCTAATAATGTAGGAACAAGTATAGTATTCTTTTAATTCTTAAATTACTTATATTTTTTTAGTAAAAATAACAAGAATGTAGGAACGAAGAAAGTATGTAATGGACTTCTTCTTTTTTATTAACTCAAGTGGAACCGACGAATTCAAGATTTGAAGATTTTGGGTGCACCAACATTATCTTATCTCAAATATGAGCTCAAACATAAACTTAAGTTAAAAATAGTATAAAAACACTCTAGCTAGATTCAAATCTAGGTCTCACAGGTGAATTCTCTAGCTTGTACCAGCAGCGAAAGGACAGTTTCATTCTTTTCATGAATGCACTATAAATTAATATTTTAACTTTTATTGATTTCTCAAAATAGATATACATAATTTTTTTCATAGTTACCGAATACATGGGTAGGTCCGCCTATGCTACTAAGATTCCCCATTTTATCTTCTAACATAAATAGTTATTCTCCAAATTATTTTTAAGACCTAAAATTAAATTTATGCAAATATTGTGATAAAATAATTTTATTAAATTAATCATTATTTAGCCAAGGATATGCCAGCTTCAAAATGAAGGAATAAAATTGATCGGAGGAAGTATACGGTTAAAACATATCTTAAGCGAATTTATCTTGCACGGTATTCTTGTGTACTCTACACTCTCTATACCTAGAGAGTTTTATAATTACACGAATTACATTGTTTTCTTTTTTAATTTTTCACTAGATATTTGAAGTCCATTTTAAAACTCTAACTGAATTCGAATCGCGCACTACAAAGTGATTCGAAGTTGACGCTTCTAACAAAATTTTATTCACCATACGCAGAGCTCGAATCCGGAACCTTCGATTAGGGGTGATGAGCTCTCACACGTGCACCACAACCCATATTGATGAATTTTCCGTCTATTGTTAATTTTATTCTCATTAGAATCGTTCTCAATTTGAATTTTTCCTAAACAAATGAAGATGCACTTCATAAAAATGCAAATAGAATGGAAGACATTTGTATAGTAAATGACAAATCAATTAGATTGAGAGACATTCAATTCACTTCTCTCACAGGGTGCTAAAAAACACCTCTGCAAGGAAAATTTCACAAGATTTGTTTACAAATCTCATTCTGACCCATAAAAAAACACTACTAATAATATCATGTAGTTCCTAGGTCAGGGTTAGAAGAAATTAAATTAAAAAAAAAAAAAAAAAGAGTGAAAAATTTAGTGGATGTTAGAAAAAAGACAAGCAAAAAAAACACCAAATTTGCTTCATCTTGAGCTAGCCCATCCTTGTTCACTCCACACCTAATATTCACTCGCACATAACGGAAATTTAGTGCACCAAACTTTTATCGAATCAATGAAGTTAGTGACCGGAACACAACTTCTTCGCATGGAATTGTAATTCCCATGTCATGATCGAAACCAAATTCTTCCTCGGATTGTCGAAGGAGACATTGAAACTCGGGATGACTCAAAAAAGAAATAGGTACGATATATCGAGTTCTATTTTCTCCAACGTAAACTGCAAAATGTCCTTTTGGCACGTCAATTGGAAGATGATCTTCATCGTTATAGCTGTTTTTCTTACCCAAACTTGAACATCTTTTTAGAATTTGCTTCAAGATTGCTGCTTGTGGCATTTTGTTTGATTTTCTAATAGCCATAATTAATTATTTTATTAAAGAAAGTTTAGAAGTTTAGGTGGAAGAAGGAGGTGATGTTTTCGAATAGAAAAATGTGAAGCTATTTATCGAGGAAATACCATAATTTTTATTTTTTATTTTTCTAAATAATAATATAGTTTTAAAAAAAATAATTTATTTTTTTAAAGGATCTCAACACGGGTGTTTTGGGATAAGTGAATAAAAGGAGTTATGGACAAAGTGGGGGCCAAAGCCCATTGGGTTTTAGGGTTCTATGTTGGTTCTATTTATGACAATGAGGACCCTTCTCATTAATTAACCAAGAGTTACCAATATTCATATTTCATAATAATAATAATAAAAATAAAATAAATAATAATAAAGATATTTGAATAAAAATAAATTGATCTTTTTGAAACATGGCTTTCACTGATCTAGGAAGGTTACAAGTTTCAACAACAAAAGTATTAATGATACTTGTTTCTATTTCCAACATTCTGTCTCAAACACTTCTCTTCATTTTCTATTTTCAACAAAATACATTTTCAGTCTTTTTATATTCAAAGTATATATTTTATTTATGATTAAGATTTCATTTAATTTAAATATGTTTCTTTTAGGATTAGAAATCTTTAATAATGATGAATGTAGGTGTTCTATCAAATCTCACTATACTTATAGATCAAGCTCGAATTGTAGAGAATATATAGATATTTATGAGTAAATTAATTTCTGTACTTTCCGGCTTTGGAGGTTTTTTTATTTTCTAATTATAAGATATGAATTAAGATTAATTACTCCATTCTAAAATTAGTTCAAAAAATGAAAATAATTAGAAAACTATTATTATTATTAATAATGAGAAAAATTAACAGCCCACCTACCCATGTGGGAATACTAATTACATTTCAAGTACTTTTAATGTCTCTATATACGAAAATTCAATTATTAGATTAAATAGCACTACCATATAATTTTCATAATTTTGATAAATGACATAATTGCTCCTCAAAATATTTTTCACATATTTGAGGAGAGTATTTTCATAAATAAATATTATTTTCTTAGAAATTATATAATAAATATAAATTAAATCATGCACAAAATAATTTCTTTATAACTAATAATAATACGATTACTAATTTAAAATTATTTTTATCCATGTTACCAAGCGATTAACGGCAGAAGCAATAAAGTGGTACTCTGAGAAGTACGAAAAAGGAACCTTACTTTTTTCGAATAGTGTTTGTTTTTTTTTGATTGTTTTGTTTCTGTTTTTTCTTTGATTCTATTAAGATAGTAAAGTAAAAAAGGCAGGCATGTGCACTAGTCTCGTAAAAGTACAAACAAAAGACTATTGCAGGTTTGACCATAGCCGTTACTTACATCGTTATTGACAGTTTCACAATATCCTAGATATATCATCTTTTGATTTTTAACGTCAAATATTTTACTAGTATTTCTCAAGAATCTTTCAGACCTAGTTAAGCCAAGATTTTCTGTGTGAATCAATAAATTTTTAACCAACTCCAACTACCAATGTAACCGATTCTTTTGAATTTCTCCCTAAAAACCAATTTGCCTTCTCACTTGTTCGATCTTCAGCCTAGGGTATCCGAAAAATAGTGGTGGAGCCAGAAATTTCACCAAAGGTGTTCAACTGTTAAAAGTGAACCTGCTCTTCTTAAGTTCGTGTGACTTTATTCATTCAAGACGTCTGAAACCACTAGGTTATATCATATTGTTGTGTTTAGGGTGTTCAAAATATGTTATTTAATCACTATATTTATATAGTATAACTTTTTGACGAACATAAGGTGGCTACGCAATTGCCGGAAACAATTCTTACGTACTTTTATTAGATAGGAATAAGATTTGTATTAATACGGACATCTTAGCTTATTAACGATCAAAAGTTATTGTCGTTGTTCATGTTAAGTGACATTTGGTAACAAAAAATTTCAATAGATTCAAATTTTCTACGATATCCATTTTACTCAATTGATGCTCTTTCAAATTGTTTGGTTTCTTGTTTTGGTTAAATTTAAACGCTCCCACCTAGAAGTTTTTTCCTTTCATCATAGGAACTAATAAAGCTCAAATGTTTTAATAAAGAATTGATATATCTTATTCATCTCGTTATATTCCTTGATGGAGTTCTCGTATTATATTATTGGTGATAGAAAGATTTGAGATTGGGATTTCCTTCTTCAAAGTGGTCCAAGACAGACAATATTGAGCCCCATATATATCCAAAGTCTAATTATATGATCACCACAAATTAACAAAAATTCCCAAACGATGCCTTGGCCCTATTATGAGAGTAGAGGGAAAAAAAAAGAGTAGTTAGAGACCTTAGCAATTGCTTGCATGTTCTAAGGCTGAGATATAGATCCACATACCTATCAATCCTTTATTGATGTGTTACTTTCCTTACATAAGTACAATACACTCAAGAATTAATAAGACTAGTTTATTCAAGATTTTAATTAGATGGTTGAGGTGATATTTTATAAATGCCTGGTAGATTCAGAATTCTAAAGTTAATAAATTTTTACAATAATTTTAAGTTGATATACAATAATAATTAGAATAATGGACCAAATTTCTACTTTCAAACTAAATATAAATATATGTCTAATCATTTTTTTTAAAACAAAAATACATGCTCTAGACAAAAGTAATTAGGTTCACGTAAATTTTGGGTTGAGTTAGGATGATTTTTTTTTAAAAAAGGAAAATGCTCAAACATGCCATCGAACTTTCAGAAAAGGCTCATTTATGCCATCAGTTAAAAGTTTGGCTCATTTATGTCATTACCGTTAAAGAAAAGGCTCATTCATGCCATTATTTTTTAACGATGATTTTGCAAAACCATTTTTGGCACGTGGTCAATTATAATTCGGCCATGTCATCAATTTTTTAATAAAAAAAAATAATTCAATTTTATTCAGAATTTTAATTTTTTTTATTAAAAAAATTGATGACGCGACCAATTATATTGGTCACGTGTCAAAAATGGTTTTGCAAAACCACCGTTAAAGAATAATGGCATGAATGAATCTTTTAACGGTAATGCATAAATGAGCCAAACTTTTAACTGATGGCATAAATGAGCCTTTTCTAAAAGTTCGATGGCATATTTGAGTCTTTTTCCTTTAAAAAAATATGGTATCAGAGTATAGGTAAATAAGGTTGAGTTAAAGCCCGTCCTATCTTAACAAATAACAACTATTTCACCAGATCCTCCCTTGTAATTATTACTCATTTTTTATTTTTGATCGAAGAATGACCTTTTCTGTTTTCACTTTACCCATGTTCTCTAATTCTTTCTTCTAGATTTATGTAACATAGTTAGGATGTTAAAAGTCAAATTTCTTTATTTTGATCATATATTTGGAAATATAATTTGTAAGATTTGTAAAAATATAATTTACTATATAAAAAAAAATATTAATTTAAAATGTTATGAATAAATCAAATTATATCTATCAAATTACTCAACAATGGTGATCATCTACACCAAAAACAGTAAAGAAGCCACAGTAGGCAATTGAGAAGAAGCAGTTCAGAGAATCTGAATTTTAGAAAATAAAGCTCACACATTCTGTATTGATTATTTCAGTATATATACAAGAATATGAAATTGACAGCTGTATCCAACTAAATAAAAATGAAATATGTGAAACTAACTAACTTTCTAATTTCCTAACTAACTTGATGTAACAGCTAACTAATAGTCTAACTAACAAACTATCTAATGGTAATTAATATTCTGTTAACTACAACATAATTATATTGTTAATACCCCTCCTCAAGTTGGCAGTGATGATCTTACAGCCAACTTGTTAAGTAATGCTGAATGTTTAACTCCAGTAAGAGCCTTTGTGAGGATATCTGCTAGTTGTTCAGTAGTGAAAATGTGATGAAGTGAAATAAGCCCCTCCTGAAGTTTAGTGCGTACGAAATGGCAATCGACTTCAATGTGTTTGGTTCTTTCATGGAAAACAGGATTGTGAGCTATATGGATAGCAGACTGACTGTCACAGAAGACAAGGATTGGTGAAGGATCAGATATAGTCAACTCATTTATGAACCTGTGAAGCCAAACTAATTCACCTACAACTTTTCTAAGAGATCTATATTCTGCTTCTGCAGAGGATAGTGAGATAGTTTCCTGTTTCTTTGATTTCCATTTGATTGGACTGTTTCCAAGTAAAACCAAATAACCACTGACTGATCTTCTTGAGTCTGGACAGGATGCCCAGTCTGAATCACAATATGCTTTGATTGAGCAATCAGGATCTCTGGATAGATGAAGGCTCAAGGTTGGATCTTGTTTCAAGTACCTAAGAAGATGAAATGCTACCTGCAGGTGTGGAGTTCTGGGGTCCTGCATGAATTGGCTCAGATGTTGAACACTAAATGCTATGTCCAATCTAGTGTTGGTAAGAAAATTCAATTTCCCCACTAATTTTCTGTAATATGTGGGATCAGGTAATGGAGTTCCTTCTTTGGCTCTGAGCTTGATATTTGGATCAAGAGGAGATGTAAGTAAACTATAACTAAAACAGTCATATTCTTTTAGCAGATCCAGTACAAACTTTCTCTGAGAGACAAGTACCGCTCCTGGTATGTCAAGTATCTCTAATCCCAGAAAGTAATGCAATCGACCAAGATCTTTGATCTTAAATGTGCTATCCAAGTAGGCCTTTAATTGTGTAATCTCAATATTATCTGTACCTGTGAGGATAACATCATCAACATAGATTGCAACAAAAACAACTAAGGAACCAAACTTTCTGTAGAAAAATGAATAATCATGATGTGAATGTACATATCCTCTGAGTGATAAAGCTTCAGTCAACTTGGCATACCATTGTCGACTATCTTGTTTGAGACCATAAAGAGACTTAGTGAGCTTGCATACCAAGCTTAAATCATCCATAGCAAGCCCTTGTGGCAATTTTATGTATACTTCCTCATGAAGATCACCATGAAGAAAAGCATTGTTTACATCAAGTTGAAACATATCCCAACCTTTTTTAACAGCACATGCAATCAAAGTTCTCACAGTGATCATTTTGACCACTTGGAGAATAAGTCTCTGTATAGTCTACACCAGCTTGTTGAGTGTAGCCTTTAACTACTAGTCTGGCTTTAAACCTTTCAATACTGCCATCAGATTTGTGCTTCACTTTGTACACCCATTTACAACCAATTGCTTGCTTTCCTGCAGGTAATCTCACAAGATCCCAAGTGTTATTTGCATAAAGAGCATCAAATTCTTGCATCATGGCCTTTTACCATGCAGGACTTAAGTCTGCCTCCTCATAAGATGAAGGTTCACTATCATGGCAAATGTTTTCAACCATTACTTGACTGGTAGAGGCAATGTCATTGGGGGTAATGTGGTGATGTTTGGTGAACAAGGCATTGAGAGAAAGAGCATTGGGAATAGATTGTGTGGTAGGAATAGGAGTTTTTAAAGTAGAGATTGAACAAATGTAATTTTTCAAATGTGAGGGAATCTTACTTTCTCTTTGTGATCTCCTTTGCAATATTGCAGGAGGAGAAGGTGATGAAGGATTAGGTGAATGATGCATATTGTGAGATGGAGAATAAGGATGAGGTGACAAATTTGAAGTAGTAGAATGCACATCTGTATTTTGATTTACCAAAGTATTATCAAGCATTGATTCAATACAATCATTAAAATCATTTGAAGAAGATGTTCCAGGAATAGAAGGAAAGATGTATTTGTCTGAAGTTAAAGTGAAAGGAAATATATTTTCATGAAATACTACATCCCTAGACACATGTATCCTTTTTGTGGCAAGACTCATCACCGTATATCCTTTTGTTCCAAAAGCATAACCTACAAACACATGAGGAGTGGTTCTAGGCTGTAGTTTATCCCTCTGAACTTTGGGTAGTGTAGGATAGCATAACCAACCAAAAGATCTAAGTTGACTATAATTTGGCTTTTTCTTATATAAAACCTCATAAGGACACTTATTTTTCAGGTAGGTTGATGGGAGTCTATTTATGAAATGTGTTGCTGTAAGTATGCATTCTCCCCAGTATTTCATGGGAAGTTTTGATTGGAATAGGAGAGCTCTTGCTGTTTCCAATAAGTATTTATGCTTCCTTTCTACTATGCTGTTTTGTTGGGGTGTATATGGACAACTCTTTTGATGGATTATACCTTTGGATTGAAAGAAAAGTTTTGTTTCATTGTTGTTAAACTCTAGGCCATTGTCTGATCTTACACCTTTGATTGTGGTTTGAAATTGATTTTCTGCCATACTCACAAAGTTTTTAAGAACTTGTAAGACATTACTCTTTGTGCTCAACAAATGAGTCCAAGTAGATCTACTAAAATCATCTACCATGGTGATGAAATATTTATAGTTGTCATGGGTAGGTGTATGGTAAGGGCCCCATATATCAACATGGAGGAGTTCAAAAATGGAATTAGAGTGTGTGACACTTTGACTAAAAGGTAATCTCTCTTGTCTTGCCATAGGGCAAATTGTACACATAAATGGCTGTTTGTTTGAAAAACTGGCTGGAATTGTAGGTATTTTCCTCATTTTTGCAAAAGGCACATGGCCAAGTCTATTGTGCCACAGTAAGTCTACAACATGTTTAGTAGAGATATATCAGAAGTGGAAAAACACACAAGTGGATCAGTACATTTATTTGTAAAGCAAGGATAACATTCAGCAGAAATGTTTTCAGTAGAAATGTTTTCATCATGTAAAACTTTATTTGAATCCTTACTACTATTACTAGACAAAGAAGAATTGTGACTGCTGTGAGATATACAGCAACATGTGGTGAATTTAGCAGAGTTCTTCAGACATCTTGAACAAAGAAAATAAAGTCCTTCTCTGCTACTACCAAGCACCTGAGGCCTCTTCACTGAAGGGGCCTGTAGTAAACAAAAGACACTAGTGAATAAGACTATACAGCTCATAGAAAGAGTCAATGAATGAACTGAAACTAGATTGTATTTAAAAGAAGGTACATATAATACATTGTGTAAAACAATTTCAGATGTGATCACTGCATTACCAAATTCTGTCACTCTAACTTTATATCCATTAGGCAAAGAAACAAGCATAGGGTAAGGCATGGTTTGAATGTTGGTTAATGAAGATCTGTTAAAGGTTATATAGTTTGATGCCCCCGAGTAAATGATCCACAAGTCAGCACTTGATTTAAAACATTCACATGAAGGATTACCAAAATCAACAGAGGAAGAACAGATTACAATACCTGCAAAATTCACAGAACAAGCATCCATGTTTGAATTAGTTGAATCAGCTCCTTCAACTCGAAAATTCTGCAAGAGTTTCATCATATGATCATATTTATCTTTAGTGACTGTGGTCTTTTGGCTATGATTACCCTGTGAACAATCTTCTCCTTGTGCAGATAACATATCATCAGAAGATCCATGCACATTAGCTACAACTCTCTTTCCCTTATATTCATGATTGTTGTTCTGTCTAGCATGAAATCCATTGTTCCTGTTAGCCTGATTGGGATATTCAATTAACTTATAGCATTTTTCCCTGATATGTCCTGTCTTTTTGCAGTAACTACAAAATATAGCACTCCTATTGCTACTGATACCTGAATAATAGTTAGATCCTCCATAACTGTTGTTATTTCCTGAAGTGTTATTATTTCCAAAGTATTTATCATTAGAGAATGATGTCTTGTAGTTCCTTCCTGTTGATCCCTTTCCATTATTGTTAGAAGAATTTACATTCAAAGAAGTTGATTCCATAGGAATTCGATTAAAAGGTTTGAATTCTCTTTGTTTCTTCTCTTGAATCAATAAAGAGAAAGCCTGCGCCATTGATGGAAGAGAATTCATCATAAGAATATTACCTCTTATCACAGTATACACTTCATTCATTCCCATTAAAAACTGTATCAAACGTCTATCCTGTTCTGCTCTATGCAACCCATCCTTAGCTCCACAAGTGCAAGCACAAGAGCATTGATTCCTTACATTCAAAGTATTCGTTTCTTCCCAAAGCTTTTTCATTCTAGTGTAATAGACTGTGATATCCAAACTTCCCTGTGTGAGATCATTAATTTCCTTTTGAATTTGATATAACTTTGCTCCATTCGTTTGATCATACCTATCTTCAAGTTCTTTCCAAAGCTCCACTGAATCATTAACATATTCTACACTATCTGAAATTTCCTTAGTGAGAGAGTTTAAAATCCAGGAAGTTACCATATCATCACATCTCTGCCATTGACGTGACTGACTTGAATTTGCAGCTGGTTTAGCACAGCTACCATAGATGAATCCAAGCTTGTTCTTCACTGACAAAGCTCGCATAACTCCCCTTCTCCAGAATCTATATCCTGTTCCATCGAATTGAACTGGAACCAGTACCATTCCAGGACTGTCGGAGGGATGTACATAAAAAGCACTGTACGTATCGCCATTAACAGAAGTTCCTTGTGTTGGAGTAACATTTTCGGCACCTGTCGTGATAGAGAATCAACTAGAAAAAGAAACAAAAATTAAGATCAGAAGCAATGAGAGACACCTTGTTCTGATACCATATCAAATTACTCAACAATGGTGATCATCTACACCAAAAACAGTAAAGAAGCCATAGTAGGCAATTGAGAAGAAGCAGTTCAGAGAATCTGAATTTCAGAAAATGTAAGCTCACACATTCTGTATTGATTATTTCAGTATATATACAAGAATGTGAAATTGACAGTTGTATCCAACTAAGTAAAAATGGAATATGTGAAACTAACTAACTTTCTAATTTCCTAACTAACTTGATGTAACAGCTAACTAATAGTCTAACTAACAAACTATCTGATGGTAATTAATATTCTGTTAACTACAACATAATTATATTGTTAATAATATCATATAAAATGACACATCGAAAATATTATTATAAGTAAACTTTTAAGCGGATGAAAAGAGGGAAATACACATGCAAGAAAGAGAGTATATAGTAGGTGCATGAAGTAATAGTATGCCAACTATTACTATTTGAGTAGTTAAACAACTTCTACTTTGAGAAGGATATTTTGACCATTGAATCCCTTTAACTCTATAGTTAGTTAACTACACCACATGAGGTGGTGGGTGACAATGTTCGTGATGGTGTTTCAGGATTTCTATGTAATCAGTAATTACGATGAGCTTGTCATTAGATGATAATTGTAGTCCCATGCTTTGAGTCTTACGAATCATAACGAAATGCAAATATTTCCCATTTTGAATTAGGGAAACTTCCGATCGATTACTTTTAATTTGTGTGTATATGTATATCTTTTTTATAAAATTTTTTTGAAGAACATGATATTTAGATTATTCATACCTAATCCTGTAGTAATATTTTTTGTTTTTTGGGAAATTAAAGAATGAGTGGTCCCTGTACTGAGCAAAGCACGGAGAAGTGTACATACACAAATATCATCTATGGGTTGTATGATGGTGACCCATACCACATGGAGGCCATGTTACTCTCTTCAACCCCAAATATACTGTAATATGTGTTTGATCATATAATTTAGAGCTCGAATTTGAAATCATAGTATTAAATTATGATATTTACACAAAAAAATAATTTCGAATTAAAATTCAACAAACAAAGTTTTAACTCAAATATACTACAACTAGTTGTAGTAAAGACAATACTGTGGCCATGTGTGATATCAACATCATTTACGTACTTGAAACTGTCTTGTTTACTTCACTCTGTCATTCATATGCTCTAAATTTTAGCCTCAAATTTTATATGGTCCTATAATTGATTTTTTGAATAAAAAAAAACATACTTACCCTACTTTCAAGGACCATGCTTCCTGATATTTTGATCATAGTATAGTAATTTCTATAAATGATAAAACTTGAGGTCAGGGATTTGAAAATCATAGCTCATAGTAGGTGTTATTTAATAGCAAAATGGACCATTCTTTGGTTGTAACTCTATTTTAACATATTAGACATCATATATATTAATATGTAAAACCTTGCAACTCAAACAGGTTAGAATTCAGAACTCATAAATTTTAAATGCATAAACGATTCAACATGGATTGTTTTCACGTAGGTAAGATATAGTAATTGTCGGTTCACAATTTATATATATATGTAGTGTACCATATTAGACATCATAGATAAGAAATATGAGAGTTTAAAGAGAAACAGAGGGCCCAGAAAACAGGAATATGATAAAATAGGAAGTTTCCAGGAAATATACTCATGAATCATGATGTATGGAACTTTACCACTTCAAATTTGTGAAAAAGTTAAATATATATATCTATATATCTTGTGTAATAGCAATATTATTGAAAGTTTTAACGTTGTCCCCTCACGATTTCAGTCAAATATGATTGATTTGTCATATAGATCAAACGAATAATTTGATCCAAAGCCATGTTAATATAATCTATGAATTTATTTGGCACTTTAAAAATCTAAATCCTGAATTCGACTTTATATATATTGTAACCAACAAAAGAGATTTATAAGCTAGCAACAAAAACATATATAATAGACCCCAGACAACGCATGCCCATTCATAAGAATTCCAGATATATCTTAAGCAACAAATGAATTATCGAATGTTATCTAGAGTCAATTTGACTAATTATTAATATTAAATTGAATTAAATTAATTCAATACTTACTAAAGTACTCCAACATGAAAGAGAGCTAAAAAGGATCAAACGTATCAAAATAAACATAGTTAAATCAAAGGGATAATCCACCCTATCCCTAATTACATATACGCTCCATTATTAAGATTTAAGAGCTGTGAAAATGTGAATTAACAGCCATAGGTGGATTGATAGATTTGAAATTTGTGGGGTTTTGCCTCAGGGAGGCTCAACGTATTTGGGGGCCTAAAGCGAAATTTCAATTCGCGGCCTAAAATATAAATACACTCTATATACGTATTTATTCAAAAAATATTTTCTTTACACTATTTAGATGGAAATTATTAGTACTTAATATTGTTTTTTCAGTTACTAGTTTTTGGTAAGATTTTCATCAACTCACCACTAAAAAACATCCTTCAAGTGAGACAATTATTATATGTATAATTGACATAATGCTAAAAGTAATAAATTAACAAATATTAAATAAAGATAAGAATTAGAACCATAGAATTTGACTCGAAGTTGATGACTAATGATTGAAACTAAAATTTAAAAAAAAAATAAAAAAGAATTTGTAATTCACTTTATTCAACACTTTTCACTATTAATTCTTATTTTTAACAAAATAAAAAAGATATTAAAATGGATAAAATAATTTATTGTTAAAAAAATTATACATTTTATCATAAATAATTAATTTTTCTATAAAAAATATAACACATAATTTAATTTTAACAAAAATTTGAGGCTCCCTAAAAATTGGGGGCCTAAGGCAAATGCCTAATTTCTTAAAGGATAGAGCCGCCCCTGTAATGCCTAGATTTCAATTAGTTAATAGTATTTGGTTTATAATAAATTTTTTTATGAGAAAAAGGGTATTAGATTTTCTAATAAACACTAGGTGAAAGCTATTAGGTTCATCAAAGTCGTCCATAACTGATTGGTTTAGATCCGGCCCACGTCATAATACTAGTTCAAGAACATGTGTTAATGTCGTTGCAGTTTGGTGGTAAATACTAATTCATATCTAATTAGAAAATTTGAATTTAAATTCGAGCTAGTTCATCTTTGGTAGAGAATGTATCATGTCCAAAATGAGACTTTTTTTTATGTAAATTTAAATTAGTCGTGTTCAAAAATAAATATCGAACACCAACTTAGCAACACACATACACTATACTTAACATTATGTTTGTCAAAGTCATTCATAATTTCATATCATTGCCTTTGCTCAACCTGTAAAGATGGATCTTTGGTCTAATTTAATTTTAAAAGCTAGCTTATGAGTTGGAAAGATTCAAATTCACTAATTTTCCGATCCCTTTTCCCATGTGGAACTTCTTAGTTAATACCAATTCAAATATGCTCAATTGGATTAAAAACTCGATAAGATGCATTAGAAGTACAGAAAATTTGAGAGACAAATGTAATAAAAAAGGACAATTAAATAAATTTAAGAAACATTGAATTCACTTCTCTCACAGGGTGCTTAAGAACACCACTACAAGGAAAAAATTTCCAACTAACCCATAAAAAAAAGAAAAAGGAACATTACTAGTATCCATATTGTGATTCCTAGGTCAGGGTTAGAGGAAACTTTTAAACAAACAAAAAAATGAAGAAGTAAAGAATGATGTTACAAAAAAGAGAAGCAAAAAAAGATTAAATTGCTTCATCTTGAACAAACAAACATCTTTCTTCACTCCAAAATTAAGTATTAACACTTTTTCTTGTTTCCAAATACTAGTAATTAACTATCTCAATATGGAAGTAAGTGATTGGAAAATGAATTCTTCACAAGGAATTGTGATTCCCATGTCATGATTAAAGCCAAATTCTTCCTCAGCGCAACGAAGGAGACATTGAAACTCAGGATTAGTCAAGAAAGAAATAGGTACGATGTATCGTGTTCTATTCTTTCCAACGTAAACTGCAAAATGTCCTTTTGGTACGTCAATTGGAAAGTGGACTTCATGCTTCTTGCTCAAACTTGAACACTTTTTCAAAATATGCTTCAAAAGTACAACTTGTGGAAGCTTAGCCATTTTGGTATGTATTTATTGAGAGATTTTTTAGTAATAAGAAATGGACTAGTACTTTTTATTTTTTGGTATGAGAGAATATGATATTTGGAATATGATGAAGGTATTTATGAAGGAAAATTGGCCCCTACTATCTTTATTTTCTGTGGATTTGAAAGAATGTGAGGGGCCATAGCCCATAGGGTGTTATGGTTCCATGTTGGTTCACCTAGTGACAAAGAGGACCCTTCTATTTCCACTTGGCTGTAATTTTACCTAAAATATTTATTTATCAAACTCTATTTGTTAGATTTAACCGAAACAATAAAAATAATATATAATCTTATTATTAATGAAGTTTGAAGATTTTAGAATATAAACAAAAATATCGATATAGTAATGATATTTTTTTTAAAAGAAGTATAAAATTATACGTATCAAAAAGTTTATCGAGTTTCAATGTTTTGTACCAAATCGAATAAGGAAAGAAATTCATGATGTATAATTTGAACATTTCTCAATGACAATGCGACATACATAATTAATTTATTATATTACATAAATTAGTTTGAAAAAAAACATTGACATTGATAAATTAGATTGATCTTTAAAGAAGACCAAAGGGCAAATCACGGACGAGCAAAATAAGTGTACTGACAAGTACAAAATACGAACCTTTCTTTTTCAGAAAATGTTTGGTTTTTAGTGAATGTTTGGTTTCTGCTTTTGTTTGATACTTTTCAGATACTACTTTAGAAGAAAAGTTTACTTGTTAAAACAATGATAAAAGTCTTGAATCGGATGAGTGATCTTCTTATAACGTTTCGATAATTTTTCTTTTCTTTGAATTTAATTTTAGGATATGAGTTAGAATTGATATCTAATTTTACAATATATCAAAGTAGGATCCTTCCCACTCAGTATTGACCTCAAAAATAAATTTATTTATGCGCCAGATGCTAAGCATTGTGCTTAAGGTGTAAAGAATAACAAAATCTCATATATTTATTATAATATTTAGACAATTCTCCTTATTTTAATCCAGCTTTTAAATTATAATTCAGGCGCAACACCTAATTTTTTTATTAGATGCAATAAGTTTTTATATAGAAAATGCCTTTTGATTTTTCCGTCCTATGGATTCCTTCCTTTTTAATTTTTTCGTGTAAGCTTACAAATGTTAACCTAATCCAAGTAAAAAGGTAATTAATTGAGCATTAATTTGGATTTGTCTGTAAAACCAATGTCAGATAATTGAAATCATGTGATTTTGTATATAATCACTTTTTTTTCTAACTCATTCTCCCTTTCTTTACATGGTTAATTAATTTAATTAATTAATTGAGAAGTAGTACTGTACGAAAGATTAAAAAACTTAAGAAACTCCAATTTAAACGGTGACTTTTAATTTTTAGGTTTCCGACAAGTTACGTTTACTAAGAATAAATCTATTCATGCTGTATTTAATCACGATATTATTCCATGAGGTATTTAATTACAATTACGATCTTAAAGAATCTTTCGACCATAACAAAAAATCTCATGAAAAATATTTAATTACAATCTAAAATTTTAAAATTTATTGCAAACTTTGAATGACAGTATAATGATATTAGACTCGATTGTAATTAAGCAAAGGTTATATTTGCAAAAAAATTAAAAATGCGACAAAAGTTTAATCAGATCCAAGAAAAAAAATTATTTGCATAAATGAGCCGAATTAATAATATTTCCATTTTAATTTTGACTTGTTCGACTTATCATGATGTTCTTGTTCTAACTTTTCGAACTTACAAAAGATAAACTTGATATATTGATGGCTAAATTGTTTTAATTTGAGTTGTAATGTCACCCGTTTTAATCCTATTAAATTAGGTCTTAGGTCTTACTCGTACTCAAAAGCTAGCTAAAAGAAAAAAAGATTGTTCAAGTTTTATAAAAAGTCCAGGCATCTCATTAATCAACCTAGACTATTGATGGTATCATATTTTTTAAAAAGATTTTAAAAAAAAGGAAAAAAAGGTCTAGCAAATTCGGCTTGCAAGTTGATGAAAATGATATAGAGTTAGTAAAACTAGAATAAGATTTTGGGCAGGGGCGAAGGTACACTATGTCCATCGTCGGAAAATTACATCGTATATATAAGTAAAATTATATTTTAAACTGTTAAATAACATATTTTGAACATCCTTAAGTACACTAAAGATTCTTAGCCCAGTGGTGTTTTTGTCCAACACGAGGTGTTACAAGTGTGATAATTCAAAATTAATATTATCTATTCATAATCTTAATTAGAGACCTAATAATAGTCCAAAACGACATATAAAATAATGCTGGTATTAGTTATATTGAAATTATTTATCAGGTAAAAATATCAATAAATTTTTCAAAAAATAATAAATTCAAATGCATTAATACCATCATTTTAAGGATAAATAATTTTAAAAAAACGTTATTATTTTCTTATCAAATTTAAAATAATTGAGTGGTACATAAATTGCGATAGTGAAATTATTAGAATGATAAAAAGGAGGTGGTCCATATACAAATTATCACAATTTCATCTATGTGTCCCTCTATATTGCACATGGAGGACATGTTACTCTAAAGTATATTTATTTCAGTCACAATAAGTAGTTAAGTTTAGTACAACTACAAAAGACAATATATACATATATATACTGTGTGATATCAGCATAAATTACGTACTTCAAACTGCCATATCTTCACTTCACTCCCCTTATTGATATGATATAGTTTTCAGCCTTAAATTTTACATGGTCCTATAATTGATTCTAAAAAAATAAATGGACTACCTACCCTCTTCCAGGACCATAGCCCCCCTCTTTTATTTTGTTTTGTTTTGGGCAGGATAGATATCGTTTATGGTACGAGTTTGTCGATAGAACTTAAATAACTCTGATTCAAATTTTATATTCATTTAAACAACTTTGATTAAATTTTGTATTCATTTTAATATTGTTTATTTAAATTAAAATAAATAGTCGGTAGGAAAATGAAATATTCATAGTAGATATTACCAACGAAGTTATATGTAAGAATGATAAAGAGAAGGCCCATAAAGAAGAATATGCTAAAATAGGAAGTTTCGAGGAAGTAGAATAGAAATTTTAGTGCAAATTTAAGGATAATAATAAGGATATGATGTGAGCAACAAATTCAGGTAAGGTTATTACAAGCTAGCAACAGGTTTAATAGACCCCAGAGACAACGCATACACATTCATCATATCATATCATATGAATAATTTAGAAAACAAAATTAAATATGAGGATACCACCTATACCTTAACCAACAAATGACAAGTAACAAAATGTGGCTCATATTCCTACATGACTACATACATTGAATAATAGATGAATCGTTTTAAACAATTATTATGCTTTAGTTTCAAATAAATTGACATTTATCGTATGAATAGTTGTTTATTATGTTTCTCTAGTTGAATTGTTCTAGATAATATTACTACAAAATAGAAATAAAAGTGAATATTTCATGACTAGTAATGTTAAATGGTCAGAAATTTATTTAATTTTAAAATATATTGATTTTTTTAATATTTAATTAAAAGATATTAAAGTTAAAAAGATAATAATGTTCAAAAAGATAATATAACATAGGTAAAATACCAATCTGGCGAAAAGGATTTTTTAAAAATAATATTAAGTGATTTTTTTTTCTATATGTCGTAGCTTTAATGAACAGAATTACTAGTTATTGATGCTGGGAGAGGTGACAAATATTCTATTGAATTAATCATGAAAGCTGATTTGGATACTAGGAACGTACACGATAAATACTTAATATTATTTTTAACTTTTTCTTATCAATTATTTTAAAAATAAATTTTAATTTTTATTTGTCATTTTTAATATATCAAGAAAAGCATTTTCTAATTTTTTTACTCTACTACTTATTTCTTAAATCATTTTCTATGATTAAACTAATCAAGTCCGAAAAATAAAGTATAAGTGAAAAGATAGATTATTTTGTCTACAAAAGTCATTCATAGTTTCAGATCAATTTGTTCAAGATTCTGAAGTATTACTCTTGAGGAGAATTTCCCCAAAATTTATAAGATGCAAACAGATTGAGATCACAATTATATAAACAAATTAAATAGATTAATTAACATGACTTCTCTCACAGGGTGCTGCAAGGAAAAACATACAACATTTGTTTACAAATCTGAAACATTATTACTAATGTTCATGTGATTCCTAGGTCAGGGTTAGAGAAAACTCACAAAAAATATTACTAAAAAAAAAACAGAGTGAAGAAAATTGGTTTAAAAAAGAAAAGCAAATTGCTTTATCTTGAACCCATCTTTCTTCACTCAAAAATTAACCCTTACACCTAATATTCACATTTTTTTTCTTCTTTTCAAATAATTTATTATCTAAGGACGGAAGTGAGTGATTGGAAAATAAATTCTTCACAAGGAATTTTAATGCCCATATCATGATCGAACCCAAACTCTTCCTCGGATTGTCGAAGAAGACATTGAAACTCAGGATGACTCAAAAAAGAAATAGGTACGATATATCGAGTTCTATTTTCTCCAACGTAAACTGCAAAATGACCTTTTGGTACGTCAATTGGAAGGCGGTCTTCGCCATCATAGTCGTTCTTCTTAACCAAATTGGAACATTTTTTCATAATTTGCTTTAAAAGTACAACTTGTGGAAGTTTGTTTGATTTTCTAATGGCCATTTAGGTATGTAGAAATTTTAAATCTAATGAGAGTTTTGGGTGTATATATGAAGAAAGAAAGACTAATGTAGACTTGTGATTTGGTTTGAGGGAATATGAAAGCTATTTATGAAGCAAGTTTTCAACTTTATTTAAGTATAATATATTATTTGTATTAATTAAGGTGAGGTGGTGGGGTATGTGGAATTGTGGATTAGAGGAAATTGGACAAGATGGGATTTTACAACTCTATGTTGGTTCTAATATGACAAAGAGGACCCTTGCCAACTTATAGGTACAAAAGAATTAAATTATCTATTGTCTCTTAAAGTTATTCACATTTTTTATTTAGATATCTTAACTAAGGCTAGTATCTATTGAACACCTTACATGTTCAAAAATGTTTCCTATTAGACACAAAAAGCTAACATGTCAAAAAGAGTGCATTTCACACTCTTTAAGCGCGTGAAGGAATTTAAAAATATTTTTTTCTTTTTCTGTTCAACTTACACCCTAATTAATAAATACTAATAATAATTAATTAATTAAAAAACAAAGGAACATTTCTGTCTTCTCTTCTAGATCTCACTCACCACTCTCCCGAATCTCGCTCGCCACCCTCGCCTCTCTCATTTATACAAACAGAAACGAAATGTATACACTGTGTTTCTGTTTGTATAAAGCGAGAGAAATTGTATATACACATGCAAATACATATATTTTCGTCCTATACACTTATAATTATACAATACAAATATTCCTCTGTCAAGTTTTCTTTTGTCTTTCTCTCTATCTCGTTTTTACATACACAAATTATACAATTGATCTTTTGTATACAATTATTTTCTTTGATATATGTATAGCGAAGTATACAACTGCTTTCTTTGTATATGTTTGCTATGGAGCGCAATTATGTAAATTTTGCTATAACATATAAATATGATTTATTTATTTGCTATATGTGAAAGTTGCTCTACTAAAAGTAGATGTCCAAAATTAATTGTCAATTTAAACCATCAAGAGTTAATTAGTTATTTTTTTTTCAATTCTGCCCTGATTAATCATTTCATTTTGTTCAATTGAAAGTTACGTAGACTTTTGATATTCTTGATATAGTAGGATTATATTAGTCAAATTACGCTTTGTATTAAATTTTCCTTAAGAAAAATGCATGACCTTACGTTGACAAACAATTGTGAACACAGAGAGTATCTTTAAAAAAAATTAGATATTACCATCGTAAGTTATTTTTAATATTTATATGTAAGATGGAACAATATCCCGGAAGCTAAATCGGTGGAATTATATTGCATTATAATTATTGTGAGTTGTCAGAGTCAATTAGCTAAGTCTTACCGGTAGCCCCATCTATGGTCTCTTAATTAGGGGAAATATATTGACAACACAACATCTTCGGTGATTAAAATGTTTCATTTCGATTTGTAAAATCACTAGTTTTAATCCAGCCTGTATTGGGATATTGTTCATGATTTATAAAAACAAGAGAAAAAAAGGGCAAGCATTTTTGTTGATGAAAATGATATAGTTACCGGAAATAGAATGGGATTTTGGGATCTATTTTTCTTCTTCGAAATGGTCCTTTATTCACACAAGAGTTGTTGGGACGGACAGTCTGGTGTACTAATCTCCTGCCGGTCGGATCTGGGTAAGACTTGTATCAGAAAAGTCTATTTATTGTACACGTTTTTTTTTTGTAAGAAGTTGTTTCTATATTTCAAATACGTAACATGATAACAACTTTATTAGTTACTTTCACGTCAAAGGCTCCCATTGTTATCAAACAATGAGCCCCATATATACAAACTCCAATATGAAGGCCACAAAATTGAATAAATCTCCCCCAAAAAATTGAAAGAGGTGTTGGATCCATTATGAGAGGAGAAAAAAAAAGAAGGCAAGTTAGAGACACTAGTATCTGTTAGCATGTTCAAAGGCTTACAAACTGATTCACATATCTGACAATCCTTTATTGCTGCGTTATGTACTTTTATGTATATATTGAAATAAAATCTTTCTCACTCAATCATATTCAACTTACACGAGGATATATATACATACAGAGACTAACCAAGAGTCCTAGTTGATTACGGTACAGAGACAACAAAGTCTAAACAAACTAGGATACTAGAAACCAAGACATAGTTGAACTCTTCTATGTTATCGTCATCATTCCCCCTCAAGTTGAGCAGGGTGCTGAACCACTGTCAACTTGAACTTCAATTCATGAAATCGTGACTTCGACAACGGCTTAGTCAGCAGATCAGCTATCTGATCATGTGTGTTGACATAACGAACCACAAGAGTTTTAGAGCGAACCTTGTCTCGAACAAAATGAAAATCAATCTCCATGTGTTTTGTACGAGAATGAAAAATGGGATTGGCAGTCAAGTATGTAGCACTGAGATTATCACACCAAAGAATAGGAGTAGAAGAGGTGAAACAGCCAATTTCACGAAGAAGGAACTTAATCCAAGTGAGTTCAGAAGTTGCAGCTGCCAGGGCCCTATACTCAGCCTCAGTAGTCGATCTTGAGACAGCACGCTGCTTCCGTGAAGACCATGAGATCAAGTGGTTGCCAAGATATATGGCAAAGCCAGTAGTAGACTTTCGGTCATCCATATCGCCACCCCAATCAGAATCTGTGAAACCATGAAGTAGGGTGGTTGAGGTGCGTGATAAGAATAAACCATGAGCAGATGTAGATTTGATGTATCGCAAAATCCGCTTCACTGCCACCCAATGACTGTCCATAGGACAATGCATAAATTGTGAAACTTTATTTACTACGTATGCTATGTCGGGACGAGTGAATGTCAAGTATTGTAGGGCACCAACTATACTACGATACAAAGTAGGATCACTGAAAGGAATTCCACCAGAAGAGGAAAGCTTCGAAGCTGGGGAAATGGGAGTAGTAACAGGGTTGCATGAGTTCATCTGTGCTCGGCGAAGAAGATCAGTGACATACTTGTGTTGCGATAAGAATAATCCTTCCTTCGTCCAAGTTGCCGCAATACCCAAAAAATAGGACAAGGTGCCTAAATCACGGACGGCAAACTGAGATTGAAGTTGACCAACCAAAGCCTTGATACGTACAGGGTTATTGCCCATCACTAAAATATCATCCACATATATCAAGCAGAAAAGTTTGTCACCTGGAGTGGACATATAAAATAGAGAGGTATCAGTCTTAGAACCCATGAACCCAAGTGAAAGGAGAGCATCAGTGAGGCGCTTGTTCCACATCCGAGGTGCCTGTTTGAGACCATAAAGAGAGCGCTTAAGTAGGCAGACATGATCGGGACGAAGGGGTCAATAAAACCAGGAGGCTGAGACATATATACCACCTCATCTAGGTGTCCATGAAAAAAAGCATTGGAGATGTCCAGCTGCGTTATATGCCAACCATTAGTCACTGCTAACGAGAGTAACAAACGAATAGTAGTTGGCTTAACAACTGGACTAAAGGTATCCACAAAATCAAACCCAGGCCGTTGATGATATCCTTTTGCAACGAGATGGGCCTTGTAACGTTCTAAGGAACCATCAGCTTTCAATTTTGTTTTAAATATCCAGCGACAACCAATAATATTTTGCGACTAAGATGGAGGAACAAGCTGCCATGTGCCATTATGTATTAAAGCGTTATACTCCTCAGCCATAGCACTACGCCAATGTTTAGTCTTAATAGCTTGAGTATAACATGTAGGTTCCTCAAATGAAGGAGTAACAGCAGACATGGAAAATGGTTGTTAAGGCTTCAATGAACCTGTTTGAGATCGAGTAACCATTCGTCGAGCAAGTGTTGATGGCAACTGAGATGGAATATAGTCAGAGGCACCAACTAGCAAGTCACATTTAGAGAGGTCAGTACATTGAGAAATCGCATTAACTGAAGAGTGAGTCGGTAAAGGTTGCAAAGTTCCAGATGTAATTGAAGGGGTTGTAGGTAGAGTTTCAATTTGACTGGATGGTGAATGTGGCTGGGAGGTACGCAAAACTGGAGGTGGAGAAGGAACTGTTGGAGATGTAACTGGAAGTTGGAATATGAGAGGATTGTTGGTGGCATTGGTTGATATTTCGGGCACCATAGCATCCTGTGATGAAAAAGGAAACACACTTTCATCAAAAATGACATGCCGAGATACAAAAAATTTGGAGGAAATAGGATCAAAACATTTATATCCTTTATGAATTTTACTATATCCCAAGAACACACAACATTGGTATCAGAGCCCAGGTTGTCAACAAGTCTCAGCCCACCGGGAGAAACTGGGTTGTCGCTCTCTCCAGTCCATGGCCCAATGTGTGAAGGGGGAGATTGTTGACACCGAGAGAAGTGTTGGGTGGTCTTGGGCCTTCTCAACCCAAAAGCTAGCTCAAAGGTTGAGGCTTTCCCTCACACTTATAAATTGACCACCAGCCCCTTCCACTTCCGATGTGGGATTACCCAACAATCTCCCCCTTCACACATCGGGCCTTGGGCTGGAGAGAGCGACAACCCAGTTTCTCCCGGTGGGCCGAGACTTGTTGACAACCTGGGCTCTGATACCAATGTTGGGTGGTCTTGCTTTTGGGTTGAGAAGGCCCAAGACCACCCAACATTGGTATCAGAGCCAAGGTTTTATCTGAGTATGCTCTGTGGTTGCAGCACAGTCTGAACTTCCACATCAGAAAAGATTAACTTTGATTTGCGATAACTATATTTTTTTGGGGGAAAACAATGGAAGCCAACACAAGTAGAATGATTACTTTGAATGGTGTTAATTATGCCATTTGGAAGGGGAAAATGGAAGATCTGCTTTATGTTAAGAATTTTTACAAATCAGTATTTACCACTGTAAAGCCTGATAATAAAACAGATGAAGAGTGGAATCTGTTGCATAGACAGGTTTGTGGATTCATTAGGCAATGGGTCGACGATAATGTGTTGAATCATATTTCTGGGGAAACACATGCTCGAACCCTATGGGAGCATCTTGAAAGTTTGTATGCTCGAAAGACTGGCAACAACAAAATATTCTTAATAAAGCAGATGTTGAGTTTGAAGTATCATGATGGTTCTCCGATGACAGACCATCTGAATAATTTTCAGGGGATCATGAACCAATTATCTGCTATGGGCATCAAATTTGATGAAGAAATTCAAGGCTTGCTTCTACTTGGTTCCCTACCAGACTCTTGGGAAACATTTAGAACGTCATTGTCAAATTCTACTCCTGATGGTGTGATCTCTATGGATTCCGCCAAGAGTAGTGTCTTGAACGAAGAGATGAGAAGAAAAACTCAAGTTTCCTCTTCGTCGGATGTCCTGATAACTGGCCCCAGGGGGAGAAACAAAACTCGTGGTTCTCAAAATAGAGAACAAAATAGGAGCAAATCCAGAGGCAGACTTAAGGATATTGAGTGCTATCATTGTGGTATGAAAGGGCACACGAAGAAGTTCTGCAGGAAGTTGAAGAGGGAGAACAAAAACAAAGAGGAAACTAAAGAAGATGGCAATGAAAATTGCCTAGCCACCGTTACCACCGAAGATCTTGTTACTGTCCTTGATGCGGATATGATAAATATTGCTTGTGATGAGTCAAGCTGGGTTGTGGATACTGGTGCCGCATCCCATGTGACATCAAGGAAGGATTTTTTCTTTTCCTATACTCCTGGTGATTTTGGAACTTTGAGTATGGGTAATGAGACTGTTTCTAGGGTGGTTGGTATTGGTACAATCTGTTTGAAAACTAGTGTTGGAACTAAACTAGTTTTGAACAATGTGAAACATGCTCCTGATGTTCGTCTGCACCTAATTTCTTTTGGTGTTTTAGATGATGAAGGATATGTTAGTACCAACGGTGATGGAAAATGGAAGCTCATCAAGGGTTCCTTGGTTGTGGCTCGTGGTAACAAACGTCGTGGTCTATATTGGACTACGGCCTCTGCTTGTATTAATATGGTGAATGCGGTTGAGAGCGACAGCTCTTCAACATTATGGCACAAGAGGCTTGGCCACATCAGCGAGAAAGGACTTAATGTTCTAGCCAAGAAGAAATTATTGTCAAATTTCCAAAGTGCTAAATTAGAAAAGTGTGAGCACTGCTTGGCTGGTAAACAAAATAGAGTTTCCTTTAAGTCCTACCCCCCTTCGAGAAAGACAGAGTTGCTTGAGTTGGTGCACTCTGATTTATGTGGTCCAATGAAGACAAAGACATTAGGTGGTGCACTTTACTTTGTCACTTTCATTGATGATTGCTCGAGAAAACTTTGGGTCTTTGTCTTGAAGACTAAAGACCAAGTGTTAGGTGTCTTTAAGCAATTTCAGGCTTCAGTTGAAAGAGAAACTGGAAAGAAATTGAAATGCATTCGTACTGATAATGGTGGTGAATATTGTGGACCATTTGACGAATACTGCAAGCATCAAGGTATTAGACACCAGAAGACTCCTCCTAAGACTCCTCAGCTTAATGGTTTGGCTGAGAGGATGAACAGGACCTTGATGGAAAGAGTTAGATGTTTGCTTTCTGAAGCAAAGTTGCCGAACTCATTTTTGGGTGAGGCTTTATTGACCGCTGCACATGTTATTAATCTATCTCCTGCTGTTGCTTTGCAAAGTGATGTACCAAATAGTGTTTGGTATGGAAAGGATGTTTCCTATGACCATTTGAGAGTATTTGGTTGCAAAGCTTTTGTACATGTGCCGAAAGATGAGAGGTCAAAGTTAGATGTCAAGACAAGGCAATGCATCTTCATTGGATATGGCCTAAATGAATTTGGTTACAGGCTATATGATCCAATTGAAAAGAAACTTGTGAGAAGCCGTGATATTATTTTCATGGAGAATCAAACAATTGAAGATATTGACAAAGCGGAAAAGGTAGAATCTTCAAGTTTTGATGGTATAATTCATCATGATGACGTTCCTCACACAAGTGTGCATGATGTTATTGGGCTTGATAATCATAGTGACGCCCAGAATTATGTATCAAATCAACATGTTGATGTTGATAATAACAATGATATTGTTATTGATGATCCTGTTGCTCATGAAGTTGTGGACGAATCATATATTCCGCTTCGGAGGTCCACAAGACAGCGGTTTCCTTCCTCCCATTATTCATCCAATGAGTATGTGTTACTCACTGACGGGGGAGAACCTGAATATTATGAGGAGGCCATGGAAGATGAGCACAAGGATCAATGGATTGAAGCCATGCAAGATGAGATGAAGTCTTTGCATGAGAACCACACTTATGAGTTGGTAAAATTGCCCAAGGGCATGAGAGCTTTGAAGAACAAGTGGGTGTTCAAAGTTAAAGTTGAAGAACACAACTTGAAGCCCAGGTACAAAGCTAGATTGGTTGTTAAGGGATTCGGTCAAAGGAAGGGTATTGACTTTGACGAAATATTTTCTCTTGTTGTGAAAATGTCCTCGATTCGCACAGTTCTAGGTTTGGCTGCTAGTCTTAATTTAGAGATTGAGCAAATGGATGTGAAGACGGCTTTCCTTCACGGTGACCTAGAAGAAGAGATTTATATGGAACAACCTGAGGGCTTCAAAGCAGAAGGTAAAGAAAATTTTGTGTGCAAACTCAAAAAGAGTCTTTATGGCCTAAAACAAGCTCCCAGACAGTGGTACAAGAAGTTTGAATCTGTTATGGGGGAGCAAGGCTATAAGAAGACTTCTTCAGATCATTGTGTATTTGTACAAAAATTTTCTGATAATGATTTTATCATCCTTTTGTTGTATATGGATGATATGTTGATTGTGGGCAAGAATACTTCCAAGATTGACGAGCTGAAGAAAGAGTTGTGTAAGTCTTTTTCAATGAAAGACTTGGGTCATGCCAAGCAAATTTTGGGCATGAGAATTACTCGTCTTAGAGATAAAAGGAAGATTTGTTTGTCCCAGAAGAAGTACATTGAACGTGTACTAGAGCGCTTCAATATGAAGAATGCTAAGCCTGTTAGTACACCTCTTGCTGGTCATATGAAGTTGAGCAAGAAGATGTGTCCTACAGCTAGGGAGGAAAAAGAGAACATGGCCAAAGTTCCATATTCCTCCGTCGTCGGAAGTCTAATGTATGCAATGGTGTGCACTAGACCTGATATTGCTCACGCAGTTGGTGTTGTCAGCAGATTTCTCGAAAATCCGAGAAAAGAGCATTGGGAAGCTGTGAAGTGGATACTCAGGTATCTTAGAGGAAGCTCAGATGAATGCTTGTGTTTTGGAGCATCAAATCCAATCTTGAATGGCTTTACAGATTCTGATATGGCAGGTGACCTTGATAACAGAAAATCCACTACTGGATATTTGTTTACTTTTTCAGGGGGAGCTATATCATGGCAGTCAAAGTTGCAGAAGTGTGTTGCACTATCTACAACTGAAGCTGAGTATATTGCGGCTACTGAAGCCGGCAAGGAGATGATATGGCTAAAGCGATTTCTTCAAGAGCTTGGTTTGGATCAGATGGAGTATATTGTCTATTGTGACAGCTAGAGTGCAATAGACTTGAGCAAGAACTCCATGTACCATGCAAGAACAAAACACATCGACGTTAGATATCATTGGATTCGTGAGAAAGTGGAGAATGAATCATTTCACGTCAAAAAGATCCACACAAGTGAAAATCCTGCAGATATGCTGACCAAGACGATATCGAAAGACAAGTTTGAGTTATGCAAAAAACTTGTAGGCATGAGCTCTCTCTAGAAGATGGAAATATCTCCTTCCAGTAAATGGGTCTGGAGGGGGAGATTTGTGGGGTCCACACCCATTGTAGATAAACATAAGGAAAGTTAAAATGCAGGAATGGTTGAATTAATGTTTGTTGCTTTATTGTTAAAGTCAACAAATGCTGCAACAAATCATGCTCACCATTTCTTTTTTCAACTAAAATCTTACCAAGAAATCTGTATAGGTGCAAAGGTTGAAACTTTGTGTTTTTTGTGATGTCACTGGTGACATCATTAGGAGTAGATTTCTCCTATAAATAGAGAGCCCTTGCTCATTTCAAAGAACACACCAAATTAGAGAGAAAAACCATTTGGAGAGCAAAGTGAGGTATTCCATAGACTATACAAGAAAAATAGTCTGTGAAGAAAAATAGAGTGTGAGCGATATTTTAGTAAGACGGAAACCAAAAGAGTGTTGTTCCTTTTGAGTGTGTAGTAGTCACTTTGAGTATTGTATTCGTGACTACACAGTGTAAAATTCCTTACTATAGTGATATCAGTTGCTCCTCTTGGCCGTGGTTTTTTCCCTTATTTAGAAGGGTTTCCACGTAAAAATTTTGGTGTCGTTATTTTCCCATTTTATTTCCATTACTTTTACCATATATATTGTTGTGCTTGTCCGCGTTTTCCCAACAAACTGGTATCAGAGCCCAGGTTGTCAACAAGTCTCAGCCCACCGGGAGAAACTGGGTTGTCGCTCTCTCCAGCCCAAGGCCCGATGTGTGAAGGGGGAGATTGTTGGGTTATCCCACATCGGAAGTGGAAGGGGCTGGTGGTTAATTTATAAGTGTGAGGGAAAGCCTCAACCTTTGAGCTAGCTTTTGGGTTGAGAAGGCCCAAGACCACCCTACAAGAAGTTGCAAAGCAAGCTGGAGATGATAACTTTGTAACTGGAAGTGAATATAGTCCTCCGCTACTCAACCCTTTGTGTAGTGGTGCCCTCGTTGCCAAGTCCTTAATCAAAAAATGATTAGGAAAAAATTCAACAGAAACATTATTAGATTTGGTAAAAGAATTTATGGATACCAAGTTTTGAGTAGCAGTAGGAACATGAAGAATATCGTCAAGTGTAAATTTTTTTGCAGAAGCCATAATAGTACTTTTACCTATATGAGAAATTGGTAGTTTAGAGCCATTACCTAAAGTCACCTCCTCTGGACCTTGATATTCAGAGTGAATTCCAAGATTATTAAGGTTAGCTGTTAGATGATGCGTGGTGCCACTATCCATCAACCAATCTTGGGTAGGTGAGGGTTAGGTGTTTGCTAGGTTGGAGACGAGTCTGCCAAAAGATCGAGTTTCATTGAGTGTTCTAGGTGACGGACATACTCGTGCTATGTGACCTTTTCCTTCACAATTGTGACAAATAATGGGTGATGCATCAGTGACGGACGACTTCATATTAGAGAATGGAGGATTGTATGAATAACCATTATTTTGAGCCATCTGAGAGTAGCCATAATTCGATGAGCGACCACGGCCTCTGTTACCTTTACCTCTACCCCAACCACGATTGGTAGCAACTGAGGTATGGGTAAATTGTGCAGTTGGTGCTATGATATTAAGAGCCTCATCTCTTTTCAATTGTCGTTCTTCATTCAACAACAATCCATATAAAGCATCAAAAGAAATATCTTCTTGACGCGATTCAAGTGATCGTGTAAAAGGACGATAGGTTGGTCCCAAACCAGCAACAATGAATTCTACCAAATCATCATCAGCAACGGGATGCTGCAATGCAGCCAATTTGTCTGCAATACCCTTTGCATGTTGCACATAAGTTTCGATACTTGAATTGTCTCTCCGCAATGTGTGTAACTGTATTTTCAACTCACGAATCTGTGGCTTGGAACCAGATGCATAGGCAGCCACAAGTTTGCTCCACGCTTTATGAGCAGTCTCTGCACCAACCTGTTGAGGTAAAATACCTTCTGAGACTGAGGCAACAATCCAACTTAACACAAGTTGATCTTGTCTTAGCCAAACATGGTATGCGGGATTAGGCTGATCACCAGTCAGAACCTGATCTGGAATCACTGCGCTTCCATCGATATGATGACCAAGACCACACCCTCAAACCATCGGAAGAAATTGTGTCTTCCACAATAAAAAATTTGAGGAGGTGAGTTTAACTGGTAATTGGTGTGCGAGATTTGGTGACGGTAAAGGCATGTTAGTGAATGAGGTTTGTGTAGTTGCAATCAAATCTGTTCCTAACGATTCAGAGGCTGTGGAGCTGTTATCATCCATCGCCATTGGAGTTAGTTCTCTGTTTTTCTGTTTCTTTTTGGGTTGTTTTAACCTCTTAGGGCTCTGATACCATGAAATAAAATCTTTCTCACTCAATCATATTCAACTTACACGAGGATATATATACATACAGAGACTAACCAAGAGTCCTAGTTGATTACGGTACAGAGACAACAAAGTCTAAACAAACTAGGATACTAGAAACCAGAACCAAGACATAGTTGAACTCTTCTATGTTATCGTCATCATATATGTCCAACATTTATGTCTTCTTTTGATTTACTCAGATACCCCTTTTTATTTATTTGTTTTCCGCTCGATGTTTGATGTTCATATTAGAGTCTGATTAAATATGAATTTGCGCTAAATTTTTTACATTGGGAATAAAACAGTCTCTAATAAAGACAAATTCTGTACCAAAGGAGGCTCAAACCTGAAACCTCTTGATTAAAGATAAAAAATTACTTAGCACTCTACTGTTGGTACTCACGGACCCCTTTATGACTTCCTTTCCTCTTACACAAGTACACAACACAGTCTAAAGAAGAGAACTAAGGATGAAAAGAGAAAAATACTCTGACCCTTTTTAGTAATTCAGTTGGTTGACGATTTGAATTATCACTTTCTTAATAAAAGTTTGATTCTCGTCTTATAATCTCATCCCCATTTCGCCTTTCCTACCCCGATTTTTTCTTTAAAAACTTGACTCCAGTGTAACTAAATGAAAATTAAAGTCAATTAGTTTTTTCTATACATAGTTAGTTGCTTGGTATTCATGGTAGTGGTAGAGGATTTCAATATACTGCGTCCAAGATCAGAATGAGCAAATACGGCGGTGACAATATCTTGAGTACTGAGCCGTTGTGCTTCTCTCCAGTCAGTTCAATGACATATAATTGAACAACAATTTCATGTATGATGGTGACGAAGGTCTCCACATAGCACATGGAGGCATGTTACCTTGCAGTTATAAATTGATATATTTCACTCACAATAAGTAGTGTACTACTAAAGACAATACTGTAAGGACCTGTGTGATCAATATGATCACCACCAACTACTTGAAACTGCCATTTCAACTTAGTTATTGGAGATCACGTCATTTTGTTCGATGACTTGAACCCACAATCTTGTGACGAGAGGTGGAGTATGTTCTTTGTTGTTTGTCCTGTAGTAAAATAGAATAAAAAACAGATTAGAAACAACATATAAAATATTTTTATTAATGAAGAAAATAGAGTCCACTAAATGCACATTGTCCCATTAAGGGAGTTATTTCCCTCAAATACTCGAGATTAATGGAATATATCCTCTCAAGATTGAACGATCTTACTCATTGGTGTATCAATACCTATAACCACAGTTTCATCGAACCACTCAACTACAATAAAATATACATAGAATGCTAGATTTAGTAATACTAGAAGAAGTCTAGAAAATTGGTTGATTTAAAATAAGAGAAAATCTCTCTACTTATAGACAACAAAAAGATAGTGAAAATAGATGCTTATCGTGTCTTATAAAAAAGGACACGATCCTTTGAAAAGTTATAACCTTTCGAAATGATCATAATCTTTCATAAATATTACAATTTTCCATATAAGTCAACTTTTCATATTAAAAATCACATTTTGTTTTTAATATAAAAGTACAACTCTTCAGAAAAATTAAAAATCACAACACTCTATTGTTCATTCACAAATTGTAAAACTCAATATTTATCACCTCATCAATTTTTAAAATATAAAAATACATAGCGATTAGCGCATGTTATATATTCGCTATGGAAGCAACAACAAAACAGGTAGCTAAGTATGACATTATACATTCCATATAACCATCTCCAACTACCAATATAACTGATTGATCTTTAATTTGGGGTTTGCTGTATAATCAAACCAATATATTGTTAGGATCATTGAGTTTGTATTTGCTTCACTTTTTCTAACTTATTTTTCCTTGCCATAATTACATGGTTAATTAATTAATTAGTGGAGGGAAGTATATGAAAGAATAAAAAACTTAAAAGATAATCAAATTGAGAAATGATATGATTAGATGGTCACTCAACTAAGAGTAGTTCTTTTTATAAAGTCACTCAACTTTGTTTTATAATTTAAAAGTCACTCAACTAAGGGTGATTCTATTCATTCTCGTTATTTAATCTTTGATGATATATTTCAAGCTTACAATATATTTGGATTTTTGGCAAGTTCGGTGTATGTTTAGTAAATTCACTATTTTTGTTTCTCTTGAAATATATTGAACTTTTTAAACCACGGTCTGAAGACCCTTTGGAACAAATTAAAAATCTTACGAAAAAACGTTAAATTAATAAAATTTTACAAGTCACTGCAAACGTTAAACGATAATCTAATGCTTTCTTGGTAAAGTTCAACAACCAATGAACAAAAATTAAGCCCCATAGTGTAAATTATCTGGAGGCTAATTTAGTAGATCTTCAAAAAGGGATTTGGATTAATCAGCTAATTAATTAATTATAATATTGCATGTGAGTTGTCCGTTTAATCAATTCAGTGTTTAATTTTGGTAGCCCTATGGTCTCTTAATTAGGGGAAATATGTTGACAACCTGATGTTTGCGTTCTAACTTCCAATAGACAATCGGTGACTGAAATGTTATAATTTGAATCATAATGTCACGAGTTTGAATCCAGCCTATATCGCGAGACTGTTAATGAAAATGATATTATATATTTAATAGAAGTAGAGAATATATTTTTATCTTCTTGAAAGTGGTCCTTTTTTTTTTATATTGCAGATGAGTAGTAGTTTTCAGAAAATGATGCCCATATCAAACACCAATATAATCACCACAGAATTAATTAAAATTCCCAAACAAAAGCGTTGGATCAATTATGAGAGAAAAGCAAAAAAGAAGGCAAGCTAGAGACACTAATTTCCCTTTGCATGTTCTATGGCTCATTTGAAAGCGATTCATATACCTATCAATCTTTTATTGCATGTCTTGCATTTCATTAAATTGATGTGAGGACATTATTTTATAAAATACGATACGTAGTTATCTTGAATATATTAATTATTTTCAGTTTATCTTGATTCATATATGATATCGAGTAGGATTGAATTCAGATAATTAAAGTTGAAAGTTCTACTAGTTAGAAATTTTAATATATTTCAACTTGTTTTTATAAAGTAATTAGAGATATATAGTTTTAATAACGTGGACAAGTAATATTAAACGGAGGGAGCGAAAACAATAGATGAAAAAGAGGGAAATGCACATGCAAATGCAATATAGAGAAGATGCAGATAAGGGTAGCTGAAAATGGGTTGTACTGAAAATGAGACTCTGATGATGATCAAACAGTAGTGCAGTAAATTGAAAAAAATATATGATATGAAGAGTGATGCAGTAAGTAAATATAATGAATATGAATGAAGAGAACTAACGAAGAAGAGGGAAAATATTTTTTTTAAAAAAAATAAGCCAAAGATCGTTTGATTAGTAAACTATGAAACTTAGAGTCTGTTCGGAAAGTCACCAAGTAATTGGAATTGATATAATTACAAGGTAGTAATTACCAGTCTACTAGTTACACAATTTAGTAATTATGATAACCTAGTAATTACAGTGTAATTACAAGTGTACTGTTTGGCTGTACAAGTGTAATCATAAGGTTATATTGAATTTTAAAAATAAAAATTAATTATCTTAAATTAAAAATTATATTAGACAAACAAGAGTCTTTATAAATGATATTAAACTAAATATTTAAGATATATATAGTTTCTTGAAAATATATTAATTAATAAATAATGTTCTTAACTAATACTCCCTTCGTCCATAATTGTTTATCAGGTATACTAAAAATAAATGTCCAAGATTAATTGTCAATTTAAATAATCAAGAAATAATTGCTCACCTTTTTCCAAATTTGCCCTTAATGATAGTGTAGTTCAATTGAAAAGTTATGTAAACTTTTGATATTCTTGATATAGTAAGGTTATATTAGTCAAATTACACCTTGTATTAAATTTTCCTTGAGGGGTGTGCATGACCTTAACATGACAAACAATTATGGACGGAGGGAGTAGTATAATAAATAATTAATTTATATTTTTCAATTTAGTATATTTTAATTAAATTAACATAAAAATTAAAAGTACATAATTTTCATGAACATCATAATTACACCAAATTTAATTACCAGGATTAACTTTCTAAACATGCCCTTAGAAATTAGTTTGATATTGAAGAATTAATTTTTTTATTAGTTTAATCCCAAAATTTATAGAATAAGAGGGATATTCAATATGAAGCCCAAAATAAAAAATTTATTATATTTAATTTTGTGTAATTTATCCCCAAATTTTAAGAGCCTTACGTAGGATTTAAAACAAAAAATGAGGTTTGCAATAAGAAATTCCTTATGAAACGGTTTCGATTGGCCTCGGGAACATCCAATTGATTTCATTTGTTTAGTTTTTAAACATATAAATTTTACTTTAAAAACTTAAGTAAATCCTATTATTTTCTTTGGACGGCAAAATATATTCATTCTGTTTTAATTTGATTGCTATACGTCTTTAGTCTATTTAATTGGAAAAAAAATGCTTATTCTACCTTCAAAAATTCTTTAATTTAGTCAAGAACACAAAATCTTTTAAATATTTATTTTCTTAAATTTTATATTGAAATAACAAATTAGTAGAAGATATAATACATAAACATTATCCTTAATTTAATTTCAGCGAACACTATGCCCTCCAACTTTAAATGTGCATAAGTAGACACTTAAATTTGTATAAAATTGAATAAGTGGACACGAATGTCCTACATGACACAGTACACGTAGGACTTCATGTAGGACATAAAATTGTCATGTAGAGTGTTATGTAGGACGATTTGTCCATTTGTTCAATTTTATACAAGTTTATATACCTAATTGTATACACCTAAAATTAAAATCATTGTTATCAACTAAAATTAAATTAAAGATAATGTTTATGTATTATATCGTAATAGAATTCAGTGTGAATAAGGATTACATGGTCCCTGTAGTGAGGAAAGTACAGAGAAGTGTACAACAAATTAATAAGAGAAGCAGAATTTGATGTATGATGGTGACTACATAGCACATGGGAAGCCATGTTACCTCTTTGCAGTTTCACTCACAATAACTATAGTCTATAGTTACTACTATTAAACCCAATAATTAAACTAGGCCCTCTCTTCATTCATATATATATATATATATATATATATATATATATGTTGTTATTGCCATAAATATTACTTCCTCCGTTTCTCAAAGAATGACCTAGTTTAACTTGGCACGGAGTTTAAGAAAATAAAGAAGACTTTTGATCATATGGTCCTAAATTAAAGTTATGTCAAATGTAGAAAATTTTCCTTTAATTTTGTGGTCTTAAACATGCCACGTGGAAAGTTATTTTCAAAAAAAGAAAGAGGTTATTTTTTTTAAAATATATTAAAAAGGAAAGGAGGTCATACATTTTTAAACAGAGGGAGTACTAGTAGTCTAGTAGATAAAAACACACTACCCCACTTCCAACACCATCATCTTCTTCATATTTTCATCCTAGTATGATTTCTATAAATTATAGTTAAACGACGACATAGTTAGATTTTAAATTTATGAGTTTATGATTTTACTCCTTTTAAATTATTGCTTTAAATTACTAATTTACACATTTTTAATGATTTATTTTTTGATGAATACAATAGTGGACCAAAGCTGCTATTACTATGTCCAGAGGCAAAATCAAGATTTAAAATTTGAAAATTCTAAATTTTAGGATAGAACGAGAAATATATTTCTGTACAAAACATGCTTCTTTTAGAAAGGAAAATAATTTTTGTGGTTGATAGAGGGGTTCAAACACATAACACTACTGTAGAAAGCATTTTCACCACCCTTTCTTACCACTAAACGTTGATCAATTTTGTTAGATAAGTTAATACACATATATGTTTTTTAATCTTCTAATGCAAATATAGAGTTTACAAAAAAATTAGTGAATTTGTTTAAATTTACGACCCTCCACCTAGCTCTGTCTCCGGGGGCGGATCCACACTACACGACGGGGGTGCACGTGCACCCGGTAACTTTCGAAAAAATCATATGTATATATATATATATATATATATATATATATATATATATATTTTGAAAACCTAATAGAAATTAAGATATAATTAACAGTACACTCATGAAAAACATAAAAGAGTCCTTGTGCAATTGCTAGAAGCTAGAGATACCACCCTCTAGACTAGGATTCGAATTCTACTTACGCCTAGTTAGTTTAAACCTTATATTTGAGCTATATTTATATTAATGTACCAATTAAAAATTTTGAATTCGCCTCTATCGATCTCTAACAACGTTCAAAGTGAACCATTGGGGCAACGGGAGGGTGAAGCCTCATAGGCCATTGCTGTAGGCGTATATGTTTGGGGTTTTTTAAAAACAAAAATTAGAAGAATTGTGTAGAAACTACCTAATATTTACTCCCTTCATATTAAAACATTATAATTGGTATGTCTTATTTTTTAAAGTCAAATTTTATTTATTGTTTAAATTAAATTTTTATATCAAAATTATAGAAAAAGTACTCTTAATAGCTTAGTTTGTTATCTCCCCTTTCTGTACCTTGATTATTTTTTTTAAAAAAAGGACAAGTATTTGTCAAAAATTATACTTTAATATTATATTTTGACTTTAGACCACTAAAATTTTAAATAGTCGCATAAACTCTAATTCCCGCTTTGATTATATTGCTACTATCTCCGTCATCTTTGATTATAGTTTTTTTGTTTAGAATCAAATAAAAAAAATTTGACTAATATTTTACGATTTATTTTTCATAATATTAATATATAAAAACTGTAATTTATAGTATTTTTACATAATTTTTAAATTATTTTTTAATTTAAAATATCATATAATTATAATCTAATTAATTTAAAAATTAATTAAATTAACATTTGAACAACTTAATACGATAGATAAAATTGGACGAAAAGGAAGCTAACTATCTACTGATACAAAGTGGACATATGTTTTAAAAGCAGAGGTGTAAAACAGGGAGTGCAGCAGTGCTCAATTATATTGGCGGAGAAAACTATGAGAATATGGCATGCTCATCATTGGACTTCACAATTTAATTCAACTTTTCCCAAACAAAAATATAATCACTCCCTTAGTTTGTTTTTTTATTTTACTACTATTAAAAATAATTATCACTGTCTCTAATTATTTATTTCTTTTTTTTTATAGTTATTTTTAATTATTTATCTATTTTAATAAATTAAATAATAATAATTTATTTATTTATCATATCCTCAATTAATTATTTTGAAAAAGATATAACTTTTTAAAAAATTTAAAATTTTAATTTATCTACTTTATAATTAATAGAAATAAAATTATAAATACATTAAGATAATATTTATTTTTTAATAGATGTGTCAATAAAAAAAATAAGTTGTGTATAGTATTGTTTCATAAAGTGTGCTCCAAGTCATTATTGTTTGGACAAAGAAAAAGCAGTAAAACTACAGAAAGAATTGATAGGCATTTGTATCAAAAATGGCAAATATAAATATATTGAGACACATTTAATAATTAACTTCTCTCATAGGGTGCTTGAAAAAACACCACTTCAAGAAAAAAAAAAATTCCAACTAACCCATAAAAAAACACTACTAATATCCATGTGATTCCTAGGTCAGGGTTAGAGGAAATTCACAAAATAATAAACAAATAATTAAACAAAAAAAAAAAAAGTGAAAAGAAAGACGTTACAAAAAAAAGAAGCAAAAAAACTAATTTAACTTGCTTCATATTGAACACATCTTTCTTAATTCACTCCAAAATACCTAATATTCACCTTTTTTTTTTCTTCTTTCCAAATTACTTTATTATCTCAACATTGAAGTAAGTGTTTGGAAAACAAATTCTTCACAAGGAATTGTAATTCCCATATCATGATCGAACCCAAATTCTTCCTCAGCGCAACGAAGGAGACATTGAAACTCGGGATGACTCAAAAAAGAAATAGGTACGATGTATCGAGTTCTATTTTCTCCAATGTAAACTGCAAAATGACCTTTTGGTACGTCAATTGGAAGATGGTCTTCATTTTTTTTACCCAAACTTGAACACTTTTTCAAAATTTGCTTCAAAACAGGAGATTGTGACAATTTATTTGATTTTTTGATGGCCATTTTAGTATGGTTTTCTTGAAGAAAGTTGAGAAGAATAAGAATGATACTAAAGAAGTGGTGGTTAGGATAGAGGGAAGTGAACCTATTTATGGACAAACTTCCCATCTATTTTTTCTCTTCTCCCTAGGTGACGGGGGGGGGGGGGTTAATATGAGTTTAGAAAATTGAAAAAAAAATCCATTATTTTTTATAAAGTAAATGAAACACATTACTCCCTTTGTTTAATCAAATTTCTAAAAAGTATTATAAATTATAATAATGAACAATTTAATATATTTTAAAGATACATACACAACTTCAATCAAAAAGAAAATTTAATTGATTTTTGAAATTTTAACAGTGTCACATAAATCGCAACGGAGAGGAAGTACTATTTACATCTATCTTGCATCATGTGGGTGTTCAGTAGCAAAGGTCAGAACATGGTAGGGTATGTGTATTAGAAGTACAAGGTGGGGGACAAATCCTACTTCTAGTGCCAATCTTCTATAGAGTATAATTCTATAATTATCCCTCAAAGAGAGTAGAGTTAATGCTATTATTTTTAAATTTCTACTAGGTTTTATCTAGATATATTTGAATTAATGTACTCATTTGATTTTTGTTGTGTTAAGGTTTGTTTTGGATTAATAATTTATATATTGTAGCCAAGAAAAAGAAAAAGGATTTAACAATTGAAAGAAAGTTACAAGTGAACTCAACGTACAAAGGTATTAATGGTACTTGTTTCTATTTCCAACATCTTGTCTCAAATTTCTTCTCATTTTCTTTTTCAACAGAAATAGTTTTGTTTTGTGGCTACAAAGTATTTCTATATTCTACTGTTACTGATTTTTTTTTTCATTTGTTTTTGTTTGTTTCCTAAGATTTTTTTAATAGTTTCTGATTTTTCTAATCTGAAATTAGGAATATCAAACTATATTTATATATGCTGTTCCAGAAGTATAGAAAGAAAAGATCTAGTGATCCCCCCAAAAATTAAAAGAGATCTGAAAAAAATTAACTATTTAGTTTAATTATTTTCAAATGTCTCCCTAATAAAAATTCAATTACTAAAATCTTTTTGTTTAAAAATATTCATTTCTAATAAAAGAAAAGAAAAGAAAAAAAGAGTTATTACTGGTCAGGTAAAGAGACATTGATTGACTTGGTCTAGAGTCTATATGAAAAGTATTCATTTTCTATACCATTAATTCGAGTATATATATATTCTATTTAAATATTTTAAAATAAATTTTATATACATTTAAAATTAAATAAAAATTATCATAAGTCAAACATAGTTATTTTGATTCAAAATATGTTTTGAATTTTTTTAAAAATTATAGCCAACGGGAAATTTTCTTATTCCCAATATAGTAACACTTTCACATAAATTAAGACGATGGAATTAGCTTAATAGGTTAGCTATCATATTTTGTTTTTTAATAGTTAATTTAAATAATTTTTGAAGCTAAATTAAATATAAACAATGATTTATATTTAGGGTATTCAAACAATACGGAAAGATTATAAACTATAATTATTCGTATGTTAATATAATAAGATATATATTTTAAAATTGAAAAATTAAAACATAGACAAATATTTTAGAACGGAACAAATAATAAATGATAGAATTACTATAAGAGAAGCATAATTGAAAGTAGTGCGTGCAGAGAAATCACGGGTGAGCAGTAAGTGTACAGTGTACTCACAAGTACCAAATACGACCTTACTCTTTCAGAAAGTTTTCTTTTTTCTTTTTGGTTTCTAATTTCCTTTCATTTTATTCCGTTATCATCGTTAAGATTTATAATTGAGTGATAAGTAGTTATTTATTCTTATTTAAAAAAACTTCACCTTCGATTATCATTGTTAAGATTTATGATTGAGTGATAAATAGTTCTTCATTCTTAATTAAAAAAACTTCACCATGAGTCCCTCTTGATTACGAAGTTATCTTTGTTGGAGAGCGTTTCAGCCACCAATTGAGACTTTCAATTCAAATTTAGTCAAATTCGAATATGAAAAAAAATTTCTATTCAGTTTAATTTTTTTTTTAAAAGTCAAATGATGCTACAAGGTTTAACAGCAAAGCATGCACTTCTTTAGTAAATTAGGATTCTTTTTGTTTAGAACAATTATTTTGTGATTAATTATTTAAAAATCTTAAGTCAATTGCGATATAAAATATCTTGAAATTATTTTATATTTTTATCTCACCTCAAAGGACTCTTTCTATAATACAAATTAAATCAGATAACATCAGATTTGACCTGTATATGTCACATAGAGATACAATTTGATCTTCCTGTCCTATTTTTTTTTAAATTTCAGCAGAATCTTTTCAGTCCTAGGTTACCAGGTTTTTTTGTAAATCTATACTAATAAAATTTAACCAACTCCAACTACCAACGTAATTGATTCCTTTGGTTTTGTCTCCAAAAACCTATGTTACTCCGTATTATATTTTTTTGGTTTAAAAAATAAGTTCTGTTTATTTTAATAAAGTACTCATTTACTCACTTATCGTTAATAAATATCTTGAATTAGTAATTTCAAGGTCAAGTAAGACAATAATTAGAAGAATACCATCTCTTTTAAAACGGAGGGAGTATTATTTTAAATTTTGAATTTGTCAATCTTAGGTCAATAGTTTTTTTTCCGTGTAAATCAATACTAAAATTTAAGCAACTTTTACTACCAAATGTAACTGTTTCCTTTGATTCGGTCGGTAAAACTTATGTTATTCCGAATTGTATACTTTTTCTATCTATTTTTACTAGTTCAATATTGATTTAATAGGTCTCTTAAGTAATAATAAATAAAATGATATTTTTACGTCTTTAGATGATAAATTAAATATTTTGGAAATTATATTTAAAAAAATGACTATATTTATCTCTTGATTTTTTAAATTGAGCAAGTAAAAATAAATACTAACGAGTAAAAGTGGAGTTGGTAGTACTTATGTTTCATTTAAATTGACATTTTGTATTTGTTGCTTGTCATTCACCTTTATTAGAATTACCAAATGGACCACATTCCCTGATTTACTATGTGAGATAAAAAAAAAACATTTGATGCTTTATTTAGAGGCTTTGTATATGTTGTATTGGTATTGTTGATGACATACCAATTCAACATTTTAGAGGTGGAAGTTGATGAAAATGATATAGTTAATGTAACTAGACTGAGACTTGAGTTGTTTAAAACTAGATTATGATTCTTATTCTGATTTTCCTTTTTCAAAGTGGTCCTTTTCCTTTACCAACATTAATTTGCAGAAAAGTTGTTATCACACAATGAGCCCCCTATCCATAACTTCAATAGGAGCTCCACACAATTAAATTAAATCTCCCAAACAAAAATCTTTCAATTGGCTCCATTAATAGGGGAGAAATCTTATTATGAGCATTATCCCTAGAAATGAACCCTGCAACAAAAACAGTGTGAATTACACGAGGATTTTCCTGGGAATTAGTATGAAAATTTGTATGAAACGTATTTTTATTCACAGTTTTCCGTAGTGTTAGTCAGACTCAACTACATGTAAAAAACGAAAAAGGTCTAAATCTTGGATTCATCAATTTATCATCAGGCAAGATAATAGATCAACAAAAGACTGACCTTTTTCAAGGTGAATTTTAATAGCTTAGTTGGTCTACTACACTACTTTCATCTTGTTGATGAGAGTTTGATTCCATCTCGTTCTCCATTTCCCTTTTTGCAAAGGAAAGAACAGGAAAAAGAAAAATCGGCAGTTTCAATTCTTGTTAATTATAGGTGCAATTTTGTAACAAGAAGAGGGAAATGCACATGCAAGAAAGAGATATAGTAGCTCAAAATGGATAGTACTGAAAACGAGACTCAATAAAACTAGGTGCTATAACTAAACAATGAGTGTGAATCAAGAAAACCAAAGTATTCCACAATTTTTTCATCACACTATTACTATTTCAAGTGAAAATTAAAGCACATTTTTAGCATATCCCTAATTATAAAAGAGCTTACACACTCGTAAGGTCCACTTTTTTAAAAAAGTTTTGTATTAGTTGAACCTAAGACATCTAGTTAAGAATATGAGACGTTGATTGTTAGTGGTCCATGTACTAACCGGAGCACGGCGATGTGTACAACACAACAATATGATATATATGTGGGGGATGATGGTGACCAAAGGGTTCCACATAGCACATGGAGGGCATGTTACACAAATATGTTATAACTAGACAACTAGTACTACTAAAGACAATACTGTAAGGCCCTGCCCTTTCTGATTTAAGCACCAACTACTTCAAACTGCCTTCTTTAAATTACTTAATACATATGCTCTATTTCAATAAAGAATGTGTCTCACAAATTTTAAAAGTTTTTTCTTAGTTTCTTAAATATCGTGTCAAATTAAAAAACAGGTAAACACACTGGCCCACTTCCAGGACCATGCTTCTTGATATTTTCATCATACTATAGTTTCTATAAATGATTAAACTTGAGGCTAAGGAACTGAGGGTACTTTTAAATCAAATCTAGATCAATAGGGTAATACTGGATTGCCAAATGGATCATTCTTTTATTTTATTTCTTTTTAATGATATAGTGTTTTAAGTTTCAAGTAGGAATATGAGGTTGTTTACTTATTGGATGTCAAGATTTAGAGTTTATAGATCCCCCATTACTTTTTGTCGGACAAAGAAATTTTGTCTAATTCACTAAGATGTGTAATAATACTGGAATTGTAAATAAGACACACGATGAAGCTATTGTCTGTATAAAGATAAATTAGCTAGGTAAAACCGATTCAACATCAAATGTTATAGATCATGATCCATAAAACCGATCTCCAAAAGCGCGATTGGACTATCTGAGGATGGTAAACCATCAAACATGGGTGTTTAGACAAAGACAGAGAGCCCAGAAACAGGATTGTTAAAGTAGGAAGTTTCGAGGAAATATAGACTATTGGATCCATAGTACAAAATCAAACATATAATAATTCATAATTGTGCAAAATTTAAAGATAAGGATATATGCACTATGCAGTAACAAAGGTACAAAATATCAAATGGATATGTTTAAATCCAACAGACATAGCTATTCACAAATTAAGCAGAGCAAGTAAACCATCATCTTATAATTATAAACCACCCATACCTTGATGTATCGAAACAATCTATCAGTCCAAATAGGTATAAGATCTGTGTACACAACATCAATGTTAGACTAGTTAATGATAGTTGTAACTTGTACGTACTACACACATATATTTTATGTATTGAAAGGTTGCTTATATTATATAACTATCCCACTTAGATCAATAACACCCAATGTATCAATTATTTGTTTTAGTTATCTTTTTATTCAAAAAGAATGTTTTCCCATTTTTTGGGACAACTTTTTAATTTCAATTTTCATGAAGATCACAAGATCAAATAACATTTAGTATATTTTTCATATCTTTAATTTAGATCACAAGATTTAATTTTTTTTTAAATTATCTTTTTTTAATTTGAATAAAGTTAAAATCAAATAAAACAAATCAAAACGGAGGAAATAATTAAGAAAAATAAGTTAGTAAGCATACAGAAAAATTGAAACTACAAAGGGATGCCAAATTAAAGAACTTTTACGAATACATTACATGTGCTTATTTAATTGAAGTGGGACAATTAAGTTAACATCAATCCATTTAATTTATTTGCTTAGTGAATCTTTCAAGTATTTCACCTTGAATTCCCCAACGTTTTCTTAGTTTAAAACCACTCTTAGCCCAAATTATTGATTAAAAAACTACGTAATTTAATTATGCTATTGCAAGATCGGACTAGCAACGAATTTTACTATCTAGATATAAAATTTGTTTCTCGCTAATTTCTATTTTAATCCCATAATAGATTAAAATAATTGGTACCTTCCTCCATAAATAACTTCACATTCTCTCTGTTCCAAACACCACAATTTCTTTAGTTAGCTTCTCTTTCTTCATTACACTAAAATTTTCCAACTTTCTTTGGATTTCTTCAGAAAAAAATGGCCATCAGAAAATCAAACAAGCAATCACATTCTGCAATTTTGAAGCAAATTATAATAAGATGTTCGAGTTTGGGAATGAAACAGGGCTATGATGATGAAGACTATCAATTTCCTATTGACGTACCAAAAGGACATTTTGCAGTTTACGTTGGAAAAAATAGAACTCGATATATCGTACCTATTTCTTTTTTGACTCATCCCGAGTTTCAATGTCTTCTTCGACAATCCGAGGAAGAATTTGGGTTCGATCATGACATGGGAATTACAATTCCATGCGAAGAAGTTGTTTTTCGGTCACTAACTAATTACATGCTTCGATATTAATTCAAAATTAAATGAACATTAGTAGGTGTTTATTTTTTCTAACATCTATTTATTTATTTTTTTGGATTTTGGTGTATTTTGTTGTTCTGTAATTTTCATCTAACCTGACCCTAGGAACCACATTATATTATTTTGTAATGTTTTTTATGGGTCAGATTCAGATTTGTAAAATGATGTTGGAATTTTTTTCCTTATAGTGGTGTTATTTTGCACCCAGTAAGTTATTTACCAATTTCTATAAAAATGTATCTTAATCAATTTGGACATAATTAAATTTTAGTGCATCTATATCTGGGAAAAGTCCAATTGAACATATACTGAAAATGGTCAGATTTGTGATCTACTAGCTAGCCACTACAATACTTATTAATTATGTTCTCCAAATTTGTAGCCACATGAATAAATAGTAATAATATCCGTTAGCCTAAATTAGTTGTCATGTTTTTTTTTTTGGTTATTTAAGAGTTAAATAATATTGATCAATATTTTAAAATGTAATTTTTAAATCAAATTGACATGAAGAAAAGTTTTAACTTGTATAGCTTTTGAATGTCAAATTTTTAACCATAAAATATTGAGTTGGTGTAATTTAATTTAGCTTCAGATGACTCTTGAGAAGCCATACAAAAATAGCACATCTGTTATTTATTTTATTAATCTTTGATGTTATCATACAAATTTATAACAACGTAGATATATATGCAACAATTTGTTCCAAAATTGTAAAATTAGTAATTTATTGAGGGGCGACTCGTTGTATCTTGGACGCTGATATTAATACGTAGTTGTTATTTTATTTGTTAAAATATTAGAATTAGTATCGTCGAAGTATGAAGGTGTTGATTGCCTAACTCTTGAACAAAGCCTATATAATCTTGTCCATTCCTTCAAAAACAAAAATACTCTAAATAAGATACAGAAAAACTGAAAAAGGAAGAGCCAAAGAAAATGAGTGAAGCAAAGTTGTAATTTCATAGTGGTAACAATGATTCTTGGAGCTAAATTCGTCGAAACAAACGTTCAAATTAAGGTTTTTTATGTCACCTATGAAAGTGATTATTACAGCGCAATTTTTTTTTATAAGTGGTGTCATCTTTTAAATAAGAAACGATATTATATATGGAGTTTTTTAAAAACTTGTATTCATACTAAAGTGAGAAAACATGGTAAAATTTAAACAATATTTTATACATTGAGTTTTTTTTTTTTAAAAAATGTATTCGTACTAAAGTGAGAAAACAAGGTATAAAAAACAAATAAGTTGTATGAGGTTATCCAGGTTTGAACCAGCAACCTTCAAATTAGAAAACTAAAGCCTTACCAACTGAGTTACGCACAATGTCTGCTCAAGAAGTGTCACTTTTTATTTTTATATTTCTCTATTTACTCGTGCACACATATTTAATAATTTTTTTTTCGCGTGAGCAGTGCCACATGACATCTCATACCTCCTCCTAAATCTGCCCCTGCTGATGAGGGGCTGGGATGATTCATGATCGAACATCACACTTGTTTAGTGGGTTTAGTTAAGAAATAAAGTTCCGCCCTTGTTATTAACTATAGATTTTGATATGATATTGATAAATTCTTTATCCTGAGAGAACGGTTCTTGGGGCTACTCGCTCTATTGTAAATTTGTCCATACCACGTACTTTCCAAATTTCAACATCTCAAATAACATATTTAAGATCACAAAATAAAATGACATTTTGATATAATAATAATAATAATAATAATAATAATACGTACAAATATCTTTAATTTTAAATCATAAAATCTAGAAAATCCTGCATTTTTAGTTTTAAGATTTTGTGCAGGTCAAACTAAGCTAAAACTAAAAGAGTATATTACACTATTTATTTATTATATCGACTCCGTACAGCTGAATTTTCCGTATTCCAAGTGCAAACAATAAACAACTAAAGATACTTTATTTGAGAATATATTACTCTCATCTTTTTTTTAAAAAATAATAATTAAAAAGCGCATGCAAGTCAAATAATGCTGACTAGAAGTTTCTTGTACTTTGAATTAATTGTTGACATATTCTTCGAGGAGTTATTTGATATATCTAGATATATTGTAGTTATAATTAAAATATAATTGGTATTATATAAATCTATCGATCTTGAGCGAAGACTAAGAAATCTTGTCTGCTTTTTAACTTGTTACTCCATACATTGGTTTCTTAATCAACAAATATTAATTAGAATCCACGTTTTTTAATTTTATTTTATGCAACCTATGAAATAGAAATTGGCAGTGAGGGGAGGAATATGTACGGTAAATTCATAGAGCTTTGCCCCAATATCTTATTTTGTCCTCTCCAATACAATCTCACCTCCTTTTGTTTTACTTCACCATACTCCACGCCTTTCGAAAACATATCTAAACTATCAGTCATGTGAGTTTTCTACGTGAACTATCATCGAAGTTGTTTACTTTTTCTATCTTGAAATATCACAATTGTTCAAATAGGAAAAAAAAAACTGATAGTTGAGGTGTGTTTTGATAAATATTTAGTTGGTAAGAAACTTAGACGCACGTATAAAACTTAAAAAATGGAGATACTTTAATTTAATGTGTTTTTGGTAAGGTATTTTTGTTGTCTCATTTGAGAGAAAATCCTCCCTCTCTCTCTCTGATCTCTATATAATCTTTGTTTCTTTTAAGAATACGTTGCTTTCTTCTAATTATTAATTAAAACAAAGATAAATAAAAAATGCAGTTCAATTGATAAAGAACCTAAGTTGTGGGATTTTTTATTGAACAGTACGAAATCTACGCAATAAATGTGTGCATTGATCTAGTTGTAGTTGCACAAGTAGGTCAAACATCCAGAAATGAAGAAAATTGGGTATAACTAGTTGTTGAAAATTCCTTAAATCCCAAGTCCAATCAAACAAGTAGAGTATATACTCATTTTTTTCAAAGAAAAAAAAAGGCTCGTATTCTAGTCAATACTGAAACCCAATTAAATTTAAATGCGCACTCCAAGACTTATTTGATGGTGACACTCCCAATACGCTTTTCTCTATACTCAAGACTCGAATTCGAAATTTATGATTAAGGGTGAAACAGTTTCATTGCTCTACTAGAAATTTTATCATCGTACCACAATCCATGTTGAGAGAGGTATATTATTATCATCGTACGAGTATATATCAAGGTGTTGCCTGCCTAACTTTTGTGTTGTCTTGGGCAAGTATCACAAGTTTTTTTTATTTTTTTATTTATGCTACCTATGAAAGTGAAATATACGAAGCAAAATAAGAATATGTACGGATAATTAAGTCCTTCAGCTTATATGTAAATCGTGCAATTATGTCAAATTAATTAATTCTAGTTGACTGGCAATTGCACCATGATATTCTTTAGAACAATATTTTTCGGTGAAAATAATAATGTCAGCGTTATCCAAATATTTTTTTTTAAAAAAATGTTGATTTGATTTCTTTTAAAACAAGGATAAATAAGAATCCCAAAATTTGGTCAACATCCAGAAATACGATTTGATTCATGAATCTTTCAACTTCACCAAGAAATTATCCAAACCCCACAAAGCTTGCCTAGGACAACATTTTTTTTAGAAATGTTGGAGTTCATCGACTGCTTTTCTCCCATACTCACATCTTCGAGAATTTTCAAGAAGAAGGAAATGAAGTTTCAGACATGTGTTTGGACTTCTTGGATCTCTACCAAATGGTTTTGGGCTCACCCGGTTTTGGGCCCCGGTTTTGGGCTTTGCAAATGCATACACACAGATCCAATAAACAATTTCCAGATATGTTTAGGTTTTACAATTAGCAATGTGTCTTTTTATTTTCTTGTATAAATTTTGTTTGTTAGAGATAGGTCAATTACAAATGGACATGTGTCCAGTTAGTTAGTAGAAAGATTCTTTAATTCTTGTATAAATAGGACACCATTTGTACATATTTGATCATCATAATATAAAGGAGAAGGAAATTTTCTATTCTACTGGAAATTTACTTTTGCATGGTATCAGAGCAAGTTTGCTTCATCTTGTTTTTCTGTTTTGAAATTCTTCTCCTTCTTTTCGTCTAATTTTCTCTTATTGGTGATGTTGAAAATCCACCTCTGGTTCAAAGCACTCAAGCGAGTGATAGGATCCCTGTAACTAATACAGTGGATTCTACACATGCTTTTTATCTTCATTCTTCTGATCATCCAGGTATGAATCTGGTCTCCACTATCTTTGATGCCAGAAGTTATGGAGGCTGGAGAAGATCTGTGATGATTGCTTTGTCAACCAAGAACAAACTAGGATTCATTGATGGATCCCTAGTTGTTCCTACTGATACAAGTCTTCAAAAGGCTTGGTCAAGATGCAATGACATGGTACTCTCTTGGCTCTTTAATTCTCTTTCAAAAGAGATTGCTGAATCTGTTTTGTACTCTCAAAATGCCAAAGTTTTGTGGTCTGACCTGGAAGATAGATTTGGTCAGGCAAATGGAGCAAAGCTATTTCAATTACAGAAAGATTTAGGTGCTGTTGTTCAAGGAAACTCAAGTATCTCTGCTTATTTTACAAAACTGAAAAGTCTTTGGGATGAATTGGATGCCCTTAATACTTTTACTGCTTGCAGTTGTGACTGCATATGTGGTGCTAAAGAGAAAAGTGTGAAAGCACATCAGGATGAGAGACTACTGCAGTTTCTTATGGGTCTTAATGAGACTTTCATAGGGGTTAGAAGTAACATTCTGTTATCTTCTCCTCTACCCAACATTGGTCAAGCATATTCTTTAGTCATTCAAGATGAAAAACAGAGAGAAATTCATGCTTCTCCCAAATACCCAGGGGAATCAGCATCTTTTCTGGTTGGTAATGGAGGACCTAGGAGGTTTGATGAATTTAAGACTCAACAAGGAAATTTTTCTAAGAAAAACACTGTAACATGTAACTATTGTAAGAAAACAGGGCATAACATTGAACAATGCTATAAACTTCATGGTTTCCCTCCTGATTTTAAATTCACTAAGAACAAAAGGTACCAAAAGGGAGCTATGGCTAACAATGCTTTCAGCACTAATGAAGGAAGTAACCAGATGATGGAAAATTCTACAGATCCAAAGTCTCTTAGTCAAGAAAATGTTGGACAGCTCCTGGACCTTTTACAGAAGATGAATCAGAATAATGGAGGGAAGATGGATGCTACTACAAGAAATGCCTGTGCTGGTAAGGCTAAGTTTCTTAGTTCACATGCTAATTTGTTTAAACTTGACAGTAATTCATGGATACTAGATAGTGGAGCATCTGAGCATATGACTTATGATAGAAATTCCTTTTTTAGTTTCAATCTTCTGTCCAAGCCTATTTTGGTCACTCTTCCTAATTCTCATAAAGTAATTGTTACTTATTCAGGTTCTGTTTCTCTTTTGTCTGATCTTATTCTACACAATGTACTCTACATTCCTTCTTTCAAGTTCAATCTCATATCTGTTCATAAGTTGAGCAGTCAGCTTCAGAAGTTTCTTCTTTTTACTCCTAACAATTGTTTCATATTGCAGGGCCCTTCACTGAAGAGCCCTCTGGTGCTTGGTAAGGAACAAGAAGGTCTGTATGTTTTCAAGTCATCACAATCAACAGCTAATATCAAGAGTCTATCCCAAAAGGCTGATTCTACAAGCAGTTTCAAATCCTAGTTCTACTTGTTGTCTTTTTCCTAGTTCAGTACCTAATATTCTCAGTTCTTTCTCTAGTTTCTTTAATGCAAATGTAAAAAAAAAATTATGGCACTATAGATTAGGCCATATGCCCTTGAGTAATATGAAGAAAATTATTTCTGTTCCTTCTACTTGTTCTAAATCTTCTTTTCCTTGTGTAATATGTCCTATGGCAAGACAATCTAAATTACCTTTTCCCAAAAGTCTTGTCTCTACTAAAGCTGTGTTTGAAATCATTCATGTGGACATTTGGGGACCCTATAAAACTCCCACATATGATGGTTTTAGATACTTCCTAACTATTGTTGATGATTTTAGTAGAGCTACTTGGACACATCTTCTTAGTAATAAATCTAATGCTTTTCCCATCATCAAATCTTTTATTTCCATGGTAGAAAGACAATTCAATTCCAAAGTTAAGAAAGTCAGAACTGATAATGCTTTTGAGCTGGGAAATGGGAAATTCCAAACTGAATTTTTTCTATCCAAAGGTATCATTCACCAAACTACTTGTGCTTATACACCACAACAAAATGGAATCGTAGAAAAAAAACATAAGCATTTGTTAGAAACTTCAAGAGCCCTACTTTATCAGTCTCATTTACCCATTATTTATTGGGGAGAATGCTTATTGACAGCCATATATCTAATAAACAGATTTCCTTCTTCTGTATTAAATCATAAAACACCTTTTGAAATTCTATTTAAAACCATTCCAGTTTATTCAAATTTAAGATATTTTGGGTGTTTATGTTTTGTTGCTATTTTACCTCCTCACAGAACCAAATTTGACCCAAGAGCTCTACCATGTGTATTTCTGGGTTATCCCTATGGTCAAAAGGGATATAAAGTACTCAATCTAAGGACAAAGAAGATAACCATTTCTAGGGATGTGGTTTTTCATGAAGAATATTTCCCTTTTTCATCTGATGTGTCACATGTTTCTCAAAGAATTTTTCCTGTTTCCACACCTTCTTCTGACTCAGATGATACTACTGATGGTTTTGATATTCCTATTACTGCCTCTAATCCTAATTTTTCAGATTCCACTACTTCAGAACCTAGCTCTAATGTTTCTGATTCTCCTCCTACTTCTACTGAAGTTTCTCATATTCCTCTCACAAATTCTATTGTTAATGATTTACTTAGAAGGTCTTCTAGAACTACTAGATCTCCTGCTTATCTAAAAGATTATGTTTGTAATGCCCTTCAACTCACAGATGTAAGCTCAATATGTTTCCACAGTCCTGTTACCCCTGTTTCTTTTCCTTTCAACAATTTGTCTTCTATTAATCAAGTCATGCTCACCTCTATTTCTAGTATTCATGAACCTGTTAGTTATAAGCAGGCTGCAAATGACCCAGCCTGGCAGGAAGCAATGAACAAAGAATTATCTGCCCTAGAGTTGAACAAAACTTGGGATGTAGTTGCTTTACCTCATGGGAAAAAGGCTTGCCTTGTAAATGGGTGTACAAAGTAAAACAACATTCAGATGGTACCATTGAAAGATACAAGGCAAGGTTAGTTGTTCGAGGTGATATTCAAAAGGAGGGGGTGGATTACAATGAAACATTTTCACCAGTTGTAAAAATGACTACTATTAGATGCATACTTGCTTTTGCTGTAAAGAAAGGATGGGATTTGTTTCAGTTGGATGTCAATAATGCCTTTTTACATGGAGATCTTGATGAAGAAGTGTATATGAAATTTCCACCTGGAGTTACATCTAGTTCACCTAATCACGTTTGTTTGTTGAAGAAGTCTATTTATGGTCTTAAACAGGCATCTCGCCAGTGGTACTCAAAACTCACAGCAGCCCTCAATTTCAAGGGTTATAGTCACTCTCTCAATGACTATTCTTTATTTTTTAAGAAAACTGACAGCAATATCTCTATCGTTGCAGTTTATGTAGATGATATTCTTTTAACAGGAAATGATACAACAGAATTACAAGATTTGAAATCATTTTTGGATGCTGAGTTTAAAATTAAAGACCTTGGGCACTTGCATTTCTTTTTAGGGCTGGAGGTTATTAGGGAACCTAATGGTTTGATTTTATCTCAACGCAAGTTCACCTTGGATTTATTAGCAGAATTTAACTGTTTGGAACTTTCACCTGTATCTGCACCACTAGATCCTACTGTGAAGTTGAAAGCAAATGATGGTATTCCCATAAAGGATCCAACTTTATACAGACATTTGTTGGGAAAATTGAATTATCTTACTCACACGAGACCAGATCTGGCTTTCACTGTGCAGCACCTCAGTCAGTATATGCAAGATCCACGACTTCCTCATCTTACAGCTGCTCTACGTGTTCTCCGCTATTTGTTAAAAGACCCTGGTCTTGGTCTTTTTATGAACACCAATTCTTCGTATAAGTTGCTGGCTTTCTGCGATTCTGACTGGGGTACCTGCCCGGATTCACGAAAATCAGTCAGTGGATTTTACATATCCCTTGGTTCCTCTCCAATTTCATGGAAATCGAAGAAATAGGCTTTGATTTCTCTCAGTTCAGCTGAAGCTGAGTATAGATCAATGAGAAGGGTTGTTGCGGAGCTCACCTGGTTGATTCGTCTGTTCGACGATCTTACTGTACCCATCTCTTTACCGGTTCCTCTTCAATCAGATAGTTTAGCTGCTATCCACATCGCCAAAAATCCCGTCTTTTATGAACGACCGAAGCATGTCGAAATTGACTGTCATTTTGTTCGCCAACAATATCTCGCCGGACTGATTTCTCTTTCTCATGTCCGTTCATCTTCTCAGCTCGCCGATTTATTCACAAAGCCTCTTACAGGACCTCTTCACCATGTTCTTCTTCACAAGTTAGGAGTGTCTTCTTCCCCCTCCAACTTGAGGGGGGGTGTTGGAGTTCATCGACTGTTTTTCTCCCATACTCACACCTTCGAGAATTTTCAAGAAGAAGGAAATGAAGTTTCAGACATGTGTTTGGACTTCTTGGATCTCTACCAAATGGTTTTGGGCTCACCCGGTTTTGGGCTTTGCAAATGCATACACACAGATCCAATAAACAATTTCCAGATATGTTTAGGTTTTACAATTAGCAATGTGTCTTTTTATTTTCTTGTATAAATTTTGTTTGTTAGAGATAGGTCAATTACAAATGGACATGTGTCCAGTTAGTTAGTAGAAAGATTCTTTAATTCTTGTATAAATAGGACACCATTTGTACAGTTTTGATTATCAGAATATAAAGGAGAAGGAAATTTTCTATTCTACTGGAAATTTACTTTTGCAGGGGTGTTTCAACACAAGTGATTTATCTCATAGATTCTAATTTTATCGTGGTATGATAAAATAGAATAATATGAGTTATATCATAAATTCTAATTTTATCGTGGTACGATAAAATAGAATAATATAATTATGCGAAGAGATTGAAATTAAAAAAACACAAGGATTCCCAGACTTTGATCGAAATAAGGGAAATAAAAAATGCATACATCTACTTTTTGACTTCTTGACTGTTGTCATCGGTTTCTATTGTATATAAGGAGTTCTTAACTGTTATTATTAGTAAATAATATAATTTATTACGTACAAATTTATGTCACTCCGTATGCCTGATTAATTATTCTCAAATACTCCACAAATTGATGAATTATTCTTATAGAGAGGTCAAATATAAAATATCCATAGTTTGAGAAATACGCCATCAACGGTTCTCGAACCATGGATAAATCTTAAGAGTGTACAATCAAGAGAAAAACTAAATTCTATGCAACATCTTGATGAATAAATTATGTTTCTTCATATTTTATTTGTGATTACAATTTATTTTCTGTCACTTAATATTTGATGCAAACAATAAAATTATAATACACTCATTTATAATTGAAAAAAAAAAAGTCCTTTTCAAAATGAATGTTTTTCCCCTTTTTCGTCATTTTTTAATTTTAACTTTTAATATGACATTTCAAAAATAAAAAAGATTAAAAATCATTTTGATACATTCTACCTATCTTTATTTTAAGATCACAAAATTCAAGTGTATTACTTTTTTTAAAACTCGGAGCAGTCGAAATCATACAAATCAAATAGAAAAGAGGAAGTATTATATAAGCAAAGAAAAATCCACTGGTTAAATAGTTGGCTTCCTAAGTACATAATCTTTTACAAATACATTGGTTTCTTCATAAACAAAGATAAATAAGTTGGAATCTTCCTAAATAAATAGCTTCACATCGTCTCTCTATGCCAAACACCACTTTACTACTTACTAGTACTTCTTTAATAGTAGCATAATACCATAAACATTAAAAAAAAAAATGGCTATCAGAATATCAAACAAGCTGTCACAAGCTGCAGTTTTGAAGCAAATTATGAAAAGGTGTTGAAGTTTAGGTAAGAAACAGGGTTATGATAATGTAGATCGCCTTCCCATCGACGTACCAAAAAAACATTTTGCAGTTTACGTGGGGAGAGAACAGAACTCGATATATCGTACCTATTTCTTTCTTGACTCACCCTCTGTTTCAGTGCCTCTTACAATGCGCTGAGGAAGAATTTGGCTTCGATCATGACATGGGAATTACCATTCCATGTGAAGAAGTTGTTTTCCTAGCACTAATTTCGATGCTTCGGTAATGTTATTAAAGAACAAAAGAGTGAATATTAAGTTAGGTGTAAGATTTTTTTTTTGAGTGAATCAGATCTGTAAATAGAATATTGGAATTTTTTTTCTTGTAGTACTGGTGAATGTCTCAAATTATTTCCTATTTATACAAAAAAATCTCTCTAAGTCTATGGTATTATTGTCAACATGTGGATTGTATTCAATTGAATTACTAAATATCCAAATCCTAACCAACAAATCAGGCAATATTTCAAGTTATATGTTGGCCAAAGTTGATAAATTTATGTTCAAACATTTAGTTGAGAGAAACAATTGTGGTATCTGCATTCATTGAAGTATTTTCTTTAATTTGTGAGTAAAAAAAGCACCAAACTTTGTGGTGCTAAGACTCACTTCTAACTAATCAACTGTACAAGATGAATTTCCTTCATTTGTATACAAAATTGTGAGACCTATAAAAATAAAAAATGATCTCTGACTATATTTTTAAATCCTAAATTGAGAAGTGATGTCAATGAAGATGTCCTCTGAGCAGGGAATTGTTACACCACCCATTGGATGATCAAAGCCAAATTCTTCCTCTGCTTGACTTAGTAAGTCTTGAAATGAAGGCTGACTCAAGTATGATATCGGTATCACAAATCTCTTCTTCTGCTGCTCCCCAACATAAACAACAAAATGACCTTTGGGAACATCCAATGATGTTGATGACTTCTTAATTATACGAGGAACACGAATAGCCATGAGATGACTAAAGTAATGAAGAGAAAGAACTAGTTAAGATCCTGTAAGCACAAGAAAGCTTTGAGTAGTTTTCGTTGTGGTGGTAAAAACTTCTCTAAACAAAGTTTATATAAGCAAATGGCAAGTCATAAAATCTCATTATTTGACAATGACATATCAATTACCACATGGTTCTGTCTTCCAACTAATTGACATATTATAAGTTCAACAACAGTTGGTCCTACCTCTTTCTCATAATCAAATAGGTGTATTATGATGATTTAATTTGTGTCCATCAATGTAAGAGAATCATAGTTATGATAACAGATGAAGTATCACATGGTTTTGTTGTCCAACTCATTTGGTTTGCCAAATTTACTAGAAAAAATTGGCAACTTGTCTGGTCCCTCATGTTAATTCATTATGTAGGATATTTCAGCAAATTTTCCAAACAGTAGAGAATAAAGATGTTTACTCACTATCAACCTGTCCCAGTGTCTTATAGTTTCCAAATTTTCATGAAGATTATAAATGGTTAATTCCTTCTCAATGAACATATTCTCATTGCAAGGAATTGTGAGACCACCTATTCGATGATTGAATTCGAGTTCACCTTCAGCTTGACAGAGCAAGTCTTGATTTAAAGATTATGCGAGACATACAGATAGCCATGATCTTTTAGTTCAAGTATAAATGAGAAGAACTACTAAAGACCTCAAAAGCAGAATATTTTTTCTTTCAATGCTTTCAAGTTTTGCTGAGAGCTGTGGGGTAGAGGTAGACACTCTTGAAATGTGTTTATATAGGCCAAATAACAACTCAAAATTTGGCCATTTAAATTGTTGGTGCACCCACATCATGTCATTTATCCACGATTAAAATGGTTTCGTAAAATGTATTAAACAAATGTCGAAATTTATATGTTAGAAAAAAGCTCAATTAGTTTGAAGTTAATGGAGACATTTCTCACTAAAAATAGACTCATTTAAACTGTCTTTAATTTGTAGCTGAAATAATACTATTGTGTCACTAAAATTTATGTTTATTCGAATATAAGTTTTATCTTTTGTACCTAATTATCTGAGGAAACTTTAAAACCAACTCAACTGTTCTTTAGATACACTATATATTTATTCGCTCTAATTACAATCTTCGTCCATCACTAATATAAGGATACACAACCACAAAAATATAGATAAACAAAGATATCGCCATAAAATATAGTCAAACAGGAATATAAACAACAAGTCAACAACAAAAAAAACCGGGGCACAAAACCAAAAAAAAATACTGTCAAACAAAAGGGGTATATCAGACCATTATCCCTAGTAACAAAAATGTATCCCATACCTGAAAAAATAATTGCCCCATCAGGTTTCTCAATCTAACGATTAGAATTATAAATAATTGAATATAATTTTTTTTTTACGATATTAGATATTCAAAGGATAAAATAATTCTGAGAAAGGTACATTTACCACAATAATTTTGATCCGGTGCCTCAATATAATATATAATTTAAATATTACAATTATAAATTTATAAAATCAAATTATTTTTGTAAGTGTAAAATAAGGAAACCTGAGTTTGTATGGGAATGATATTACAATTTTTGGAAACTTTTTTCCATTTTTTTTCTTTCAGATTCCGAGTTGGCTTAGGAAAGTATGGGAATGGGATTACAGTTTTAGGAAACTTTTTTTTCCTTTCAGATTCCTATTTGGTTTCGGAAGTTAAGAAAAAAGGTGTCTCTATATAAACGTAATTCCTAACTCTGTTTCTGTGAAACCAAATTCTTAACTTTGTTTCTTATTCTTTTTACTAGCAAACATATTTCAGTTATGGCAGTGTATATCAAGTATAAAAGTTGTAAGGATTATGATTCCATACCAATTCTTGATCATTTTATTTCTGTTGGCAATTTGAAATCAAAAATATTTGAATCCAAGCGTTATGGTTGGGGTAAAGATTTTGACCTCCTTCTCACCAATCTACAAACTAACGAAGAATATGTTGATCATGCCACCTTGATTCCAAGAAGTACAAGTGTTTTGATTTGTCGCGTTCCTGGATTACCTTGCTTCCCCATTGTAATTAAAGAGGAGCCCAAGCAAGTGCTGTGTAAACTGGAGGAGGTTCATTCAGTTAAAAAAGAGTCCAAATATTCTCAAGATATTGATTACGATGATTTTGGCGATGATGTGTATGCAATTCCAAAAGTAGTAGTGCCGAGTCAATTAGGCAATCCAGTGCCCACTAGTACTAGTAGTATAATCAAGAATTCAGTAGGAAACATATTGTATAATAACACAAGATCAGCTGACTTTAGTGTTGGACAAGGTGGAATGGAATGGAAAAACCCACCACCAGGACCAGGGTATGTATGTCATCGATGCAAGGTGCCTGGCCATTTCATTCAGCATTGCCCTACAAATGGTGACCCCAATTATGACATCAAGAAACTGCAGCCACCCAGTGTAAGTGTTGCTGTTTTGAGGCCTAATGTGGCAGCTGATTCTAAGGTGGTTCAAGGATCTTCTTCAAAGCGTTCCTATACAGCTATACCAGCAGAGCTTCACTGCTCATTGTGTAAAGGATTAATGAAAGATGCAGTTATAGCAAGCAAATGTTGTTTTAGTAGTTTCTGTGATAAATGCATAAGGAATCATATTATGTCTAACTCTGTTTGCGTATGTGGGGCTACAAATATACTTGTGGATGCTCTCTTGCCTAATTTGACTCTAAGAGCCACGGTAAAAAGATTCCTACAGTCTAATAGCACTACTTCTTCAGAGTCTTGTAGGACGGTAGAAGAGTTTCCACGAGCTGTTGAAGAAGTAAATATGAAGAAAAGGAAGAATCCAAGTGATGCTGCTAACATGCAATGGGGTGTTGAAACTAGAAATTTAGATTTTAAAAGGAATAAGTGTGAGATGAGCAGCGAGCTTTCAAGTGTAATTACTTGTTGAGGGGTTAAAACATATACCACATTCTGTAATATTATATCTAATTCAATACATTGTTTATATCATCAGTACTTGAAATTTGTTTTTTTTTTTTGTTATCTCTAATCTTTTTCCTTTCAAGTTAGATTAGTAATTTTATTTGTTTGATCAGACATTAATTTGATATCTATTGATGCTCCTCTATATTAATGACCTTAGAAACGATGCACTTTTTAATTAATCTCAATGTCATTAACTCGCATCAAACAGTTATTACACAAGTGCCTGAACATGAAAGTCTTATTTGAAATACAATTTCAAAGAAAAACTTTGCAAATGAACTAAAACAATGGGTTGGAGATTTGACATTGATGGGAAAATAACCTATCCTATAGCTTATATGACACAATTGAATACAGAAAACTGGCTTAGAGTAGAGCCAGTTTTCTCCATGACGTTCTCCAACGCCTCAGGAGTCTGTTGAAATCTATCCAAATGTAGATACAAAGTCCTATCCAAATTAAACATGCCTTCATCAAAGTTTTCATTTTGAATCCGAAAAATCAATTCTATCAAATTCACATGTTATATAGAAATGAAATCATGCAAAGAAACTTCTCAAACAAGAATTCTGAATAATTTTATTTGCTAAAATATGTGTGGTATTTCTTTTAAATATCAGCGACTGAAAATTACATTCAAATTGGGATCTACGACAAATAACCCCCTCTTTCTAATTTTCAGTTAGTAATGTGTATGAATAGTGAGTCTATCCTAACTAGAAAGGTTACTTCTTTACAAAATTGTGAAAGGAAAAGCCTCAGAACCTACTCAACCGAGAAGTAAGATTAATGAACACATCCTCACTACACGGAATTGTGACACCGCCCATTGGATGATTAAAGCCAAATTCGTCCTCAGCTTGACTAAGCAAGTCTCGAAATAAAGGTTCGCTCAAGAATGAGATGGGGATAACAAATCTCCTTTTCTGCTTCTCCCCAACATAAACAGCAAAATGACCTTTCGGAACGTCTCCAGATGTAGAAGTCTTCTTGATTATGCGAGGCATACGGATAGCCATGGTCTTTTAGCTCAATAAAGATGATAAAATAAGGAAGGGGAGAATTAGTAAGGACTCTGAAAGCAGAGAAAGCTTTTTGTATGTTTTCAAGTTTTGCTGAGTGTTGTTATGGTATACCCTTCTTTGTATGTGTTTATATAGGCTAATATCAAGTTGTAGAATTCTACTGATGTGCATTGAATAGACATTATGTGGGCACCAGCTAAAGACAGTAGCACCTGAAGTATCACATGCTTTTGCCTTCCAACTCATTGTCATAGTACTATTAATGCAAACTCTCATGTGTCCACTTATATAAAAACTATAAGAAAAAACAAATCAATCATATAGAAGATTCAACTGGTAGAGAGGCATTTGTTGTACTGTTGATTGACAATAGCACATGGTTTTGCTACTCAACTCATTGTCAAGTATATATCATCTTAGTGATTGCTCTTCAATATCAGCAGTCCCTACACCCCAGTGTTTTTCAGGACAAGATAGAGAACTGAAGATTTTTAGAAATCAATTTGCTAACATTGAGTCATTGTCAACAGCAGGATTTTATGAGTTTGATCAGAATGACAATAACAGGTAAAATTTACTACCATCTGACCATTTGCTTAGTCCCTCAAGCTAAGTCATTATGTAGGATCAACTTTCCTGATAAAATAAACCAAGCCATTTCAATAGATTTTGCGAAATGTTTCCAAACAGTAGAGAATACAATATATTCTTTACTGGCTATCTCTCTGTCTCTGTCCATGTTATGCAAATCTCCATTAAATTATTAGTCAGTCAACACCTTATTATTGCTAGAAATTCGAGTTCATATTCAAAAGTATAGATACTATTTCTTATGAAGAGTTCATAAAGAGTAATTATCATTTTTATCAATTGAATGAGGTACGCCACTTAAGAGGACTAGATTGTAGTTCTTTCTGATTAACAAACCATGAGAGTTGAGCAAACAATTTCTATTGCAATGAATTGATTACATCAATGTATGGAAGTAAAAAGTTTCATTACTTCAATTTCTTTTGAAGTAGAAAAATATGTCCTAGTCTAGCTATTGTTTCTTCTAACTCTCAACTGTACACAGTGGAGTTCCTGGCTTACTACAACTATACAAAATTGTGTAACAGAAAAATGGGGACTAGTTTCCTTCTCACTTCCTCAATCGAGATGTGAGATCCATGAACAAATCCTCACTGCAGGGAATAGTAACACCGCCCATTGGATGTTCGAAGCCGAACTCATCCTCGGCTTGACTAAGCAAGTCTTGAAACAAAGGTTCGCTCAAGAATGATATCGGAATCACAAATCTCTTTTTCTGCATCTCTCCAACATACACAATAAAATGGCCCTTGGGAATATCTCTAGTTGCGGAGTACTTCTTGATCATACGGAGAATAGCCATGATCTCTTAGTTTTAGTATAGACGAGAAAAAAAGGACTGTTAAGGGAACTCAAAAGCAGAGAAAACTTTGATGTTTATTGAGTGTTGTGGTGGTAGATACCTCGTCGGACATATTTATATAGGAAATGGCAACTGATATTGATGTGAATTGATGAGGAATTTGTGGGCACCAGCAGAAGACAATGGCACTGACGTATCACATGCTCTTGCCTTCCAAGTATTGAAAACATTGTGGTATTAGTTGAAGAACAATAGGCCCTACCTTTTTTGAAAACTTGGAAAGAAGCATTATAATTTTTAAGAAGTGATGAGAAGTCAATAACCTCTTGATATGTGATGAAGAGCCATTTGCATTGGGCATCACATGGTCCTGCCTTCCAGCTAGTTGACATGAGTAATTGCTTTAGCTCATATCAGATCAAGTTCAATAGGTCCTACATATATTTTCCTATAGGGAACAAAGGATCTCTAAGAATCAAGTCCATAAATATTGCTGGTAGCTTATCATGATTTCTAGGAATAAAACATACCCCAGATGCAAACTTTGTATCCACTTATATACAAAATATACGAGATAAGAAGTCAAAAATATGAAAGATTTCACTGGTTGACACTGTTTATTGACAATAGCGCATGAAGTATACATTGTCTTGTCCCCCAACTCATTGTCTAATATATATGATCTTAGCCATTGCTCTTGAACAGCAGCAGACCCCAGTGTTTTTCATGACAAGATAGAGAACAGACCATCTGTAGAGATCAAATTGACAAATTTACTGCAATAGCTAACAACTTGTAGGATCAACATACCCGATTAGAATAACCTGTGTTATTTCAATAGATTTTGAAAAGTGTTTTCAAATAGTAGATAACAAAAATGTCTATGGGCTTTGTGTTTGCAAATCTCCATAAAATTATGAGTCGGTCAAAAAGAAGACGACTGGACTGTGGAGAAGGAGAAGAGGCAGAACAGAATCGAGAGGAAACTGAAAAAGAAGTCTACTTTCATGAAGATAGTAGAGAAGAGGAAGTGAGGGTAACTGAACACTCCCAAACCCTAGAAGATAGTGCCATGGAAGTTTCTGCTATGTTGAGAAGTGAAGATAACATCTCCGGGTTGACAACAATTAAAGATGCAGTACCTTTAAACCAACATAGCCCAGGGGAAGGGGAGGATCTGAATTTTGATATTCCTATATGGATTCATCAGAACATTATCAAATTTGCCAAAGAATTTGGTGTCGACATCAAGGGGTGCAAAGAGGAAGCAACAAGTTTATTCATGAAAATAGACAACATGAGACAAAAAAATTCGAACAAGGAAGTAAAGAACAGGAGAATGACCTCGGAAACAAAGGGAGCCAAAGAATTCAAGAGTCTCGAGTGCGGAAGTAATTTCAGAAGCTATGGCACAAGAGGGGGGGGGGGGGGGTTACAAAATTAATGTTGATCAATGACAGTCTCCATAGTGTCATGGAATGTGAGGGGCCTTAATCAGGCAAGCAAGAGGTGTATCATAAAAAATTTAATTCATGAATGGAAAGCTGATGTTTATCGCTTTCAAGAGACCAAAATTCAAGGAGATATCAAGAATTTGGTTAGAGATTTGTGGGCAAACAGAGGGGTTAGATCTTGTCAGCTGGAAGCTAGTGGGACAAGGGGAGGTGTTCTAATTCTATGGGATGGGAAAGTTTGGACAGGAGAAGTAAGTAGTCTGGGGGCCTATTCCCTAACCTGTAAGTTCACAGGGAAGAACCGCGACTTCACTTGGTGTCTCACAGGCATCTATGCTCCTAACAGCAGAGTAGAAAGGGAAGAAGTATGGTGGGAGTTAGGCTCAGCCAGAGGACTTTTCGATGGGCCTTGGGTAGTATGTGGGGACTTTAACACTGTCAGATTCCCTTCAGAAAAGAAAAAATGCTCTAGATTCACAAGAGCAATGTATGATTCGTCTGATTTCATTGAGGATATGAGCCTTCAAGATCCACATTTGATAGGGGGCAAATACACTTGGAGGAAAGGGGAGAGTCACGATGTTGCTGCCAGGCTTGATAGGATTTTATTTTCTGAAGAATGGAATGAGGAATTCAAGAACATTAAGCAGATGACCTTACACAAGGTGACCTCTAATCACACACCCATTATGCTCCAAAGTGGGAACTGGGAACCTAGAAGATCTTATTTCAAATTTGAAAATTGGTGGCTGCAAACAGAAGGGTTTCTGGATAGTGTTAAGATGTGGTGGAACTCTATAGTCTGTGAAGGAGGCCAGATTTTATCTTAGCTTTCAAATTGAGAGCCTTAAAAGATAAATTGAAGGAATGGGCTAAGACCTCCCATGGGAATTTAGTAATGCAGAAACAGAACATCCTTGCTGGCAGAATTGGAGGAAGTTCAGGATCAAAGAGCATTTACAGAAGATGAGACACTTCTAAAGGCAGAACTCCTTGTAGATTTTGAAAGCATAGCCAAATGTGAGGAAGTAGCTTGGAGGCAAAGATCAAGGATCAACTGGCTGAAACAGGGTGACAACAACACCAAGTTTTTCCAAAGATCAGCAAATGCTCATAGAAGATATAGCAATATTGATGAATTAATGGTGGATGGGGAAGCAACAAAAAATCCAGAAGTTATAAAGAAGGAGATTGAGGAGTTCTATCAAAGATTATATACTGAAACTGACATGGAGGCCAGCTGGAGAATGCAGGGCAGACCACACAATTTCTATTGAAGACAATCAAATGCTTCAAAAGGAATTCGTGGAACAGGAGATATGGGAATGCGTGAAAATTTGTTCTGGAGATAAAGCTCTTGGCCCTGATGGATATACCATGGCTTTTTATGTCCACTACTGGGAAATAATAAAGGGGGAAGTAATTAGTACCATCAGGAATTTCCATGAAAGATGCTTCATTGAAAAAAGCTTCAACTCTAAGTATGTGGCTTTGATTCCTAAAAAGATGGTTGCTAAAGAGCTCACACATTTCAGGCTAATCAGTTTAGTCACCAGTGTTTACAAGATCATCTCTAAGGTTCTTAGAGAAAGGCTAAGAAAGGTTATCCACAAATTGGTGGACACTCAACAACTAGCCTTCATCAAAGGAAGGCAAATAATGGATGTCGTCCTCATGGCAAATGAACTTGTTGACTCTAGAGTCAGAAGCAATATACCAGGCATTCTATGTAAGCTAGATATACAAAAATCTTATGACCACCTCAATTGGAATTTTTTGCTAGAGACACTCTCCAAAGAGATTTGGAGGCAGATGAATAAGATGGATGAAGTTCAGCATAAGCACAGTCAAATTCATTGTCCTTATCAATGGCTCCTCTACAGGTTTCTTCTCCTCACAAAAGAGGCCTAAGGCAAGGAGACCCATTATCTCCTTTCCTCTTCATCATTGCCATGGAAAGTCTTAATGATATGTTGAAAATTGCTCAAGAAAATAGCTGGTTGAAGGGATTCAAAGCTGCACACAGGGAAGGCTCAAACTTGGAGATTACTCATTTGCAGTATGCTGATGATACATTGATCTTTTGTGAGGCTAATAAGAACCAACTCACGACTCTCAGGGTCATTTTTGTTCTTTTTAAAGCAATCTCAGGATTACACATCAACTGGAATAAGAGCTTCATATATCCAGTTAATGAGGTTCCTAACCTAACCTCATTGGTTGGGGTCCTTGGTGGAAGTATTGGGGCGCTACCTACTGTCTATCTGGGCATGCCTCTGGGTGATCAGAATAGGTCTATAGATATATGGAATGGGGTGGTAGAGAAGTGCGAGAAGAGGTTGGTGAACTGGAAAAGTCAATATCTCTCCTTAGGAGGAAGACTAACACTAATCAGTAGTGTTTTGGACTCTATGCCTACCTGTATGATGTCCCTCTTCCCTATCCCTGATGGGGTCATTGAGAGATTGGATGTTCTAAGAAGAAATTTTCTGTGGGAAGGGAACAGTGAAACCTAGAAGTTCCACTTGGTGAAATGGGATACACTGATTGGAAGTAAACAAAAAGGGGGTATGGGGGTCAGGAACTTAAAAACTCAGAAACAATGTCTTATGATGAAATAACTCTGGAGATTTGCTTCTAGGGAGTCAGCTCTCTGGAAAGAAGTTATCCAGCTGAAGTATGAAATGGCAGATCATTGGACCACCAGAATGGTCACTAATACTTATGGGATCAACCTTTGGAGATCCATCAGAAACCTGTGGCCAAAGCTTAGACAAAATTGCAGCATAAGAACAGAAGATAGCAGGAAGAGGAAGGTACTTTTCTGGGAAGACAAGTGGTTAGATCAAGCCCCCCTAAGGGGCACCTTCAATGATATTTACACCCTAAACCAACAACAAAGGGCCATTGTATGGTTGAAGTCTGATCAAATCAGGGATATAATTTGAGCTTTAGAAGACCTTTTAATGACTCAGAGATTTTGACGTTAGTTGAGTTTCCAACAAATTGGAGCAATTCAAAGGAACCTCAAATGACCAAGATAGATTGGAGTGGAAGGGCCACAGTCAAGGTAGTTTCAGTGTGAAAGGGGCCTATAAAAAATTGAAGGCTTATAATTATCAGATTGAGGACTAGCCTTGGAAGCTTACATGGAAAGTCAAAATTCCTTATGAAGTTTCCTGCTTCACTTGGCTTGTCGCCAAACAAGCTGTTTTAACCCAAGAAAACCTCATGAAAAGGGGGATACATCTAAGTCCAAGGTGTTTTTTCTGTGAAGAAAAGACTGAGACTGTAACCCACCTTTTTATACACTGCAGGATTACCCATCAACTATGGGAAATGTTCCTAAGTAAGAAGGGCCTGAATTGGGTAATGCCAAGGAAAATAGATCAGACTTTGAAGATCTGGAGCAGTTATGCTAGCATGTCAGACCATAAGGATAGGTGGAAAAATATACCAGCTTGCATTTGGTGGGCTGCTTGGACAGAAAGAAACCTCAGGTACCACCAGAGCAAGAGCAACAATATCCAGAAGATGAAGATGAAATGCTTAGTTTTGTTTCACTTTTGGTGTAAACAGGAGTATAGGGAAGATGTAGAATCAATTAGGGATGTCTTAGGATTATTGTAAATTTTTGTTAAAAGGGTTGAAGATGTTCTAGATACTCCTCCTCAATTGTAATTAGGAAACTTGTAACTTGTCGTGGCAGGTTTCTGTTTTTTTGGAAATAGAATACAAGTCGTTACCTTCTCAAAAAAAAAAGGTATAAATATGGAATACATATTATTAAGAGTTAATCAATTTACATCCAGTTCTATTGGATTGAGTTGAACTCAGTACTTTCACATTGCTGCAGAATAGCAGATCTAATACATGTTGAGTTACACTTCATTGTATGATGGACACTACCATGTGTATTTTAGCTTCATTTTGACCACAAAGTATAATTCTTACCAACGGAATGAGTTGTGGCACTTTAGAAGACTAGATTCTGACTAAAAAACGACGAGAGTAGAGCAAAAGTTTCTATTGCGATGAATTGTTTACACCAAGTATGGTATAGAATGAAACCATGTAAGTAAAAAGTTTCATTACTTCAATTTCTTTTGAAGTAGAAAAATATGTCCTTAGTCTAACTAGTGTTTCTTCTAACTCTGAACTGTACAGTGTCTATCCTGGCTTACTACAACTATACAAAATTGTGTAATTAAAAAAATGGGGACTGGTTTCCTTCTCACTTCCGCAATCGAGATGTGAGATCGATGAACAAATCCTCGCTGCAGGGAATAGTCAAACCACCCATTGGATGGTCGAAGCCAAATTCTTCCTCAGATTGACTCAGCAAGTCTTGAAATAAAGGTTTGCTCAAGAATGATATGGGGATCACAAATCTCTTTTTCTGCATCTCCCCAACATACACAGCAAAATGACCCTTGGGAATATCTCTAGTTGCAGAAGACTTCTTGATCATACGAAGAATAGCCATGATCTCTTAGTTTTAGTATAGGTGAGAAAAAAAAGAAGGATTGTGAGGTTACCAAAAAGCAAAGAAAGCTTTGATGTTTGCTGAGTGTTGTGGTGGTTGATACCTCTTTAGATATGTTTATATAGGAAATGGCAACTCATATTGATGTGTGTTGAATAGGAATGTGTGGGTACCAGCAGAAGACAATGGCACTGTAGTATCACATGCTCTTGCCTTCCAAGTATTGAAAAGTTTGTGGTGTTAGTTAAATAACAATAGGCCCTACCTTATTTTGAAACTTGGAAAGAGCCATTTGGATTGGACATCAGTTGAAGACAATAATATATTAGTAATCACATGGTCCTGCCTTCCAGCTAGTTGACATGATTAATTGCTTTAGCATATATAAGTTCAAGTTCAATAGGTCCTACATATATTTTCCTATAGGGAACAAAGGATCTCTAAGAATCAAATCCATAAACATTGCTGGTAGCTTATGAGGATATCTAGGAATTAACCATACCCCAGATGCCAACTTTGTGTCCACTTATATAAAAAGGATAAGGGATAAAAGTTGGCCTATTAAAATTTAGAGCCAGTTAGTTAAAATCAGACAATCAAATAGAAACAGAGGGAGTATTATATATGCAAGAACAACCCATTGGTTAAATAGTTGGCTCCCTAAGTACATAATCTTGTTTGCTATCTTTTACAAGTACATCGGTTTCTTCATAAACAAAGATAAATAAGTTGAGATCTTCCTCCATAAATAGCTTCCCATCTCTATATCCCAAACACAACCATAGCATTAAGCTCTCAAATTTCTTCAAGAAAACATACAAAAATGGCCATCAGAAAATCAAACAACTTAATCACAAGCTGCAGTTTTGAAGCAAATTATGAATAGGTATTCAAATTTAGGTATGCTGAGATTTATATTTGCTAATGAGTCCAACCAACGACCCCTAAGAGAAACAATCATTTAAAGTAAATGAATTATAAGGAAAATTCATGAGAAACCAAAAATGGATGATAATGCAAAGGATAAAATAGACCTGATCAGTTATATCAGCTGTTGTGCTCGCCACAATCGGAATAAACTTCTTGTCAGCCTGTCGGAGAAATTTGGCACCCTCCGGGCAGTTTTTATCACTGGTATCAGAAACCAATGAATCGCCAAAAAAATGCAAGACGCCAGAAGTGACACTGAGTACAATATACTGATTATTAAGATTCTCAGTTCCAGCACTGTTCTGCATCTCAATAGGAAAAGGTTAAGTTCATCATCTTAACAAAATAGAGAAGAAGCAAAAACATCCAAGATATAGCTAAGGTACTCAACTGTAATCTTTGGAAGTCCCTCCATTTTATCCCAAAATCTAAGAAACTTCGAATTTTTGTTGGTGCAAATTCTGAAAAATTGATTAAAGAAAAGGTCAGGCATGACAATATTAGTACAAGATCAGAACACAAGCAAGATGGAATTTTAAAGAGACTATGTGGCATAGGAGTCTTAGAAAGAGACATTGTAATCTCTAATTCTTCCATGATTAATAAGAATGCAGCCTAAGATAATCCTGAAAAGTGGGTGAAAGAAATGAAGCTAATTAACTGAAACATGAACTAGGAAAATTCAGCTCTTATTCAGATCAGGAACAAGTGGCAGGAATGGTTTACCTTCTTTTAACTCCCCATTGCGTGTACATGTGCACTCCCCTTGAGCTTGCAATTTGCTATTCCAGATGTTAACAAGTTCCCTTTTCACACTTGGCCTGGAGAGAGAAACATCAGGTCGTGTTCATTACTGGCATATTTAATTAAGATATATCAGAAAGAGACCTAACAACCCTCCCAAGAAATTGGATAACGCTACCTTTCATCACAGAAGAAACCGTCAGCACAACTTGGGGTGGAAGATTGATCACATTGATGGGATGACTGCTGGGGAAGCTCTCAGCAGATAGCTTCTGCAGAATGATGCAGTCTACTAACTGTTATAGTTTCAGCACGAAGGAAAAGAACATTAATTAGTTGCACCCGTTTCTGTCATCAATGATTAATAACACAAACAAGCACTCAAGAACAAATTACCAGGCATGAGTGGCACATCATGAACAGTCTTAATACTGTGATTTCCGGCTGCCTTTCTTGTAGACTCACTCATGGCAAAGAACTTATTCTTACCTTGGTAAAATGGAGGAACTGAATGAATTCTTCTACCCTCCTTCTTCCTTATAAGCTCATCCGTTTTACCTCGATTTCCAGCATCGATCCATTTATGTGAGTCCCTATCCACCCCAGAGAAGAGCATAGGTCATGGTATCAACTAATTCTTAAGATTCTCTTCACATCTCTTATCCATCAATTTGGGCCGGCATACCTTCACCGTGTATACATCGTGAGAGCTTGAATGAACTATCACTTGCATTCAATTTTTAAGGGAACTCAGATGAATCCCTAACCCACTGAACAATAGTGGCAACAGAGAAGGAGAAGCACGTAGGCAAAACAGGTCATCCTCACTGCATGCAAGAAACCATACAGGAAATATCCTTAAGTTAACTGGTTTATCAAATATGGACCTTTCGATAACAACAATTTTGAAGGAGACACTGGGATGCACAAGGGTGATTCTCAGCAGAGACTCTTACTCAAGAAATTTACACTTGGCAATCCTTCTAGAGAGCATGGAAATCTAGAGCAAACAGTTCTTTGATTCACACATTTCTTGGCCAAGATTCGGTATGTTCATACAAATACAACTGACAATCATAATAATGTTCCTGATAGGAAATAAAATCCTTGTATACAAAAAGAAAGATCATATGTGTGCTGGAGGAGATAGATGACACAATAATGATTTAGGCAATAACACATCCATTATTTTGGTCCAGAAAAAAATCATATTTAATTTTCAAGTGTCTTTCGATCTTCTCTTTTGATTATAGACAGAACATATAATATCAACGCAAATCATTCACCTCTCAAATCCACACTCAATCGTTGAAGCATCAAGGTGAAAGAGAAATTTGGTTATGATGGGCAAAACAAGCTTCTTAACAGTTTACACTTCTATAATGAAACAACAGTGAGTTTCTGGAGGTTCAAATACCAGAGTTGGGTACTGGTGTGGGTGATATAATGATCAGTACTCACACAATTCTCTCTCTCGTTGAAGTAAAGAGAGAAACAAGTTTTCCTTTGGACGATTAAAAAAAAAGAGGGCAAACTGTTTGTATCACCACTCATCAAACAAAACCTAAAGGTGACTACACATTGAAGGCAAATTGTAATAAAACTTGCCAAATGGAACATATAAACAGCTTGAATTATATTTCTAGATTATTAAGGTCAATCCTAGACAAGCATTTCTATAATTGATAGGGACTACTTCTGCAGATACTCAGATATATACTGTGACGGCTTTTGATGGCAAGTTGTCTAAAATGCTTATCTATGAAAGGAGACATACCATTGTCATTGTTGATCCAGTAAGAGGGGAAATATTCTCCAGCCCACTGCTACCACAAAGAACCTTTGCTCCACATCCAACTGTATCAGCTGTTCTAACTTCCGACAGCCCCTTCATCAAACAAGACAACTTCTACAGATTCCTCGCTGGCTTGCTTCCAGGAACCTATGCTCAATTTTCCAGGACAGGGTTTATAAAAATAGCCGTGGCATGCACAAAGGATCCTCTGAATGCCATGTGGCAGAAAAAGCACAAGGATCATAGAGCTATTTAGAGATGTCAATTTTTAACCATATGGGCAGTATTGAAATCAGAGAAAGACACTTGACAAAACCATGTTTCCCTGAGGCACCAATTGGGAGTGTAATGTTTTTGAGCATGAAAAATCAATTCTTCAAGTACTTGCTACATGATTACAAATACATTTACTCATAAAGGTTTTAGTGGAGAAACACTTTGATAGAACTTTCGAAACCACTATTTAGGCACATTCCAAAAGACAGGTCAAAATCACGTTTAGGTTCAGTTTGAAAATTCGGAGCAAGGTTCTTTATAAGATAGTAAGCCAACCACTCATGGGATGCTCACGAATTTTTAATACTCCAAGCAGTTACTTTAAACTTCCAGATAAATGGTGATGTCTCCTTCCTTGAGTATCCTCAATGAGATAAAGAGTATAAGTGATACATATATTTTCAAGATCTTCCAGAATTAACGCCAAATACCAAAACTTATGGTGTCATGCAATACCTCAAACATGGCTTCAGTCGATAAAGTGCAAGGATAGACACGAGATCTCGGGTTTAAATTGCATTGGAGAAAAATAAAATACTAAGCATATAATTTTTGTAATTTCAAATATTTAGAAATTTACCCCCATCAAACAGGGTTACACCAAACAACTTGAACGGTGCAATTGCCAAACATGTTTGGTCCCAATACCAAGAAAAACATCAACAAGGAAAGCAAAATATTTGGCAGACTTATGGTGATTATGCGAGATAGGATCTATAATATGAAAAAGATTACAATCACTTTAGTAAGAGTCAATAAGAAGCACCTAGTCCCAAGACAGGACAACAAAAGAAACAACAAATGGGAGAAGGTAACATTTAATAAGGAAAATGAAATAGTTAACAGACCTATGGTGATTATGCAACAGGATCTATAATATGGAACAGTTTACTACCATTGTAGTATGGTCAATAAGCAGCTCCTAGTCCCAAGACAGGAACAACACAAGAAACAACAAATGTGAAAAGGTTAAACCATTTGATAAGGAAAATAAAATATTTGGCAGGCCTATGTTGATTATGCAAACAAGATCTATAATATGAAAAACCTAAAACCGTTTTAGTAGGGTCAGTAAGAAGCTCCTAGTCCCAAGACAGGAATAGCAAGAGCATAAGAAACAACAAATCAGAAAAAAGTCAAAACATTTCACAGTCAATCCAGAAATATAACGGCTGCATCATCAAGTTGCAGCAAAAGTGAGCTGGATAACTTCCCTTCAAGTTTCAATATCAAGTTAAAACCCCTCCTTGTTTAACTTGTTTAGCAAATAAGAAGTTGTTGTATATCTGTAGTTGTTGTCCTTGCCTGTCATCAGCAAAATGGAGTCAAGCCAAGTAAAATTTCACATATGGATGGAGCAACAGAGGAGAGATGGCTTGCGGCATCAAATAATAATTAAGATTGTGTTCACTATGAGAATGTATATGTGACAAATTAATCATCACCATTATAATATAATTCAGAAGGACCTGAACTATTAAGGTCACCCGATCAAGTCCCCTACACTATAAATATCCTCCTTAGAACAAGCATTAAAATTGAGATCAAACTTTGCCGGATTAGGGAACAAGCAGTCCTCTTTTCCCATATTATATGTGGCAGGAATTCCAAAATCATATGTGAGAAAAACTTCATGTTTAACAGAAGTTTCTATACCATTTTCAGGCAACAGAGGAGATGGTTCTGGACTAAAAAATGGCAGTCCAGAACCATAATTTTCAGTCTGTTTAAAGAGGTCCATAAGATGATCGTCTTCATCTAAAATGACCTTGATTAATGAAGATTTTTCTGAATCTCCTGACAAATTGTGAACTCATTAGTTATACTAACGCCCAAAATACACTCAACATTAGACTAAAGGCAAAATACAAAGAATCTGTATAATCAAGAAAACAATCATTTTCTTTGGCAGTGTTGTGAAAAGCGCGCTTCAAAGCGAGGCGACACCAGTGCGCTTCTTTCTCCTGAGGCGATGCGATCTGAAAAAGGCGCTCGCTTCAGATAAAGAAGCGAGAAGCGACACTAAGGCAAAAGCGCAATAAAGCGCGCTTTTTATAAAAAAGCGACAATTAGGTTGTGTTTTTTTTAAAAAAATCTGAAATATACAATATAACTTAATTTTCTTTCACGACTCTTCTTTCGCTGCTCCTCTCTTTACGACCACGACTGAGACTGCGTCTCTCTTCACACCTCAACCGCGACTGCTTCATCTCTGTGAGTTTCTTTTCTCTTCACGATGCGACTGCTGTAGTTTTTTCTTCTTCTTCTCTTCATCTCTGCTACAATCTGCTACTGTTTCTGTTCACAATTACTGACTGCCTCTTCTGTTATTTTTAAATTCATTTGCTTTTTTTTTTTCGTTTTTATTTTTTGATCAGCGTGTATGCTTGCTGCTCTGTTTTTTATTTTTTGACACTTCTTTTTTGTTTGAGTCTTTGTGATTTAATTATGTTTTTGATTTTTTGCTTTATACGTTATGACTTATGAGTATTGTTGACTATCTATTTTCTTTTAATCCAAGACTATATTACCTCTATTTAGTTATTTAATATTTTTTTATTGTTATACTAAATGTCGCTTTTTAAAAAAAAAGCGCGCTTCGCTTCACGCTTCTCGCTTCTGTGAAGCAAGCCCTCGTCGCTTTTTTCCGCTTCTCGCTTCCCAAAACATTGTTCTTTGGAAATACATGCAAAAGAATCTGATTAGCTACTGAAGTATTTCCTTAAACATGAATGACGTCATAAATAGTTTTCCAAATGAAGTCGGAAGCTATTTGAGTTTCAAGTCCTCATAATTCGAAAAGAGAGAGCCTCTACCATTGACTTGTTACTGATGGTATTAGAACAAAAAAAAGCTCAATTCCTTAGAAGTAACAATTCATAATTCACTTGCTATAATCAACCCAATTAAAACATAAAATGAACCTTAAGAGACCATGCACACAAACGAAACTTGAAATCCTTAGACCCTCAAAAATCCTTCTAACAAGATGGAGCACAGAACTGATAAAAACTGTGCTATTGATACTCAGAATGAACTAACTACCCTGAGAAAAAGTGCTTGTCATGCTTTGCTTTCCATATCTAGGCAGGTTTATATCCTTCAGAGGAAGGAATATGAATGTTGAAGAGAATAAGATATCAAGTATTGCAAAAGGTCTGAGAACGTAGGTGAGCAACCAATCCTGTATTAACAACTACAGTACCTTTCTCTTTCAAAGACTGATTTGCAAATGGTTCACATGTACTTGCACTTTTTGAATGTATCCCTAAAAGAATAAATCGTTAAAAAATGCATTTATAAGGAATTCACGAGAAACCAAAAATGGCCATAATGGACTATGCAGAGACCAGAACAGACCTGATCAATTATAGGAAAGTGTGACCCGCCACAATTGAAATAAACTTCTTATCAACCTGTTGGAGAACTTTGGCAGTTTTTATCAATGGTATCAGGAACCAATGAATCACCAACAAAATGCAAAACGCCAGAAGTGACATTAAGTACAGTATCTCATACTGAAAAGGGTAAAAAAGTCCAGTTCTTAAGGTTCTCTGTTCAAGTTCAACTCTGCATCACATACTGAAAGGGGTAAAAGTTCATCATCTTAGCAGGATAGAGAAGAAGTCGCAAAAACATCTGAGATATAGCTAAGGTAACTCAACTGTAATCTCTGGACAGAAGTCTCTCCATTCTGTCCCACAATTAAGAAACTTCGAGCTTTTGTGGTTCAAATTCCGAAATTTTGAATAAAAAATGTCAGTCATGACAATTCTATAATAAGATCAGAACATAAGCAAGATAGTTGAAAGAGACTATGGGTCCTAGGGAACTTAAAAAGACATTTTAATCTCTAATGCTTTCATGATTAATAAGAATGCAGTCTGGGATAATCTTGAAAAATGGGTGAAAGAAATGACTCTAATTAACTGCAACGTGCACTAGAAAAATTTAGCTCTTATTCAGGTCAGGAACAAATGGCTGGAATTACCTTCTTTTGACTCCCCATCGTGTGAAGTTGTGCACTCCCCTCAAGCATGTACTTTATTATTCCAAATGCTAACTAGTTTCATTTCACACTTGACCTGAAGAGAGAAACATCAGGTCGTGTGAGTTACTAACATATTTGATTGAGATAATATCAGAAAGAGAACTAACCCTTCCAAGAAGGTTGATAACATGACCTTTCATCAGAGAATACACCATCACCACAACTTGGGGTGGAGGATTGACCACATTGATGGTATGACTGCTGTGGAAACTCCGAGCAGATAGCTTCTGCAGAATGATACAGTCTCCTTACAGCTCTACTTTCTGCAGGATGGAAACAAACATTAATTAGTTGCCCACATTTCATGTCATCATTGATCATTAATACAACAAAGCACTCAAGGACAAATTACCTGGCATGAATGGCAGATCATGAACAGTCTTGATGTTTTTATTTCCTGCTGCTGTTCTTGAATACTCGCTTGTGGCAAAGAACTTCTTGCCCGAGGAGCTGAAATGACTTCTTCTACTCTTCTTTTCATTATAATCTCATCTGTTTTACCTTGATTTCCAGTATTAATCCATTTATGTGAGTCCCCATCCCATCCTAGAGGAGAGCATAGCTTGTGGTATCAAATAATAATTAAAATTTTCTTCACTATGAGAATGTATATGTGACAAATCATCACCATTCTAATAGAATTCAGAAGGATCTGAACTATTAACGTCACCCTATCAAGTTCCCTACACTATACATATCCTCTGTAGAACTAGCATTAAAATTGAGATCAAATTTTGCAGGATTTGGGAACAAGCAGTCCTCTTTTCCGTATTATCTATGGCAGGAATTCAAAAATTATACGTGATAACAACTTCATACTTAACAGAAGTTTCTATACCATTTTCAGCAATGTTAAGGATTAACACCTTAAAACTTGGTCCCGACCCGAGCAAAGTATCTGGTGACGGAGGAGATGGTTCTGGAAAAACGGCGGCCAGATTCATAATTTTCAGTCTGTTTAAAAAGGTCCATAAGATGACCGTCTTCAACTAAAATGACCTTGATTGATGAAGATTTTATCTCCTAACAAAGTTTGACCACATTAGTTAGACTAACGCCCAAAACACACAGAAGAACCTGTATTATCAAGAAAACAACCATTTTCTTATGAAACACATGCAAAAGAATCTTGAATGTTGTTAGCTACTGGAGTATTTCCTTAAACATGAATGATGTCATAAATAGTTCTCCAAATTATGTTGGAAGCTATTTGAGTTTCAAGTACTCATAATTCAAAAAAGAAAGAACCTCTACCATTGACTTGTTTGGTATTAGAACAAAAAAAGCTCCTCCCTTAGAAGTAACAATTCATAATTCACTTGCTATAAAAAAAAATTGAGACAGATAATTCACTTGCTATATGAACCCAATTAAAACATAAAACGGACCTTAAGAGACGATGCACACAAGCGAAATTTGAAAGCCTTAAACCATCAAAAATCCTTCTTGCTGTCAACAAAATGGAGCACAGAACTGATAAAACTGTGCTATTGATACCTCAGAATGGACTAACTACCCTGAGAAAAAGTGCTTGTCATACTTTGTTTTCCACATATAGACAGGCATATATCCTTCAGAGGAACATGAATGTAGAAGAGAATAAGATATAAAGTATTGTAAAAGGTCTGAGAATGTAGGTGAGCAACTAATCCTATATTAACAACTCAATACCTTTCTCTTTTAAAGACTGATTTGCAAATGGTTTACATGTACTTAGAGAATGTTACCGAAAGAAGAGTTACAGATGTTGGCTGCTTGTGAATCAGATTTAAGGTAACTGCTTTACCAAAACATACAACTTCATGCTCAGAGTTAGGTTTAACTTTAATGAATGTTGCAAAATTCAGTGCAATGGGATTTCTGGTAAATGACAATCTTATCAAGTTCCATAGACTCCCACACAAGTCATGAGGATATTAATAATGAACAGTTAAATACCGCCAACCAAATGATGCATTAGTTTTGTTGCACTTATTTTTTCTTATGTGGCTAACTGACTGCTATATTTATGCAGATGTTACTTTTTCTTACGCGGCCAAAAAATGTTATATTATTTATGCAGAAGTTTATGCTGAGATTTATATTTGCTAATGAGTCCAACCAAACAATCACTAAGAGGAACAATTGTTTAAAGTAAATTTATGAAAAAACAAGACTGATCATATGGACTATGCAAAGGCCAGAATAGACATTATCAATCATAAGTGTTGTGTTCTCCACAATCAGAATAAACTTCATATCAACCTGTTGGGGGAACTTTGGCACCCTCCAAACAGTTTTTATCAATTGTATCAGCAACCAATGAATCGCCAACAAAATGCAAGACACCAGAAGTGACATCGAGTATAGCATCCAGATTCTTAAGATTCTCTGTTCCAGAACCGCGCTGCATCTCATACTAGAGGAGCGGCCCGTTGGTTCACCAAACCCCGACCCAGCGTCACACATTCTCCAAAAGGTAAAGGTTCTATCATCTTGTCCATATATTCAAGGTACTCAACTGTAGTCTTTGGACGGAAGTCCATCCATTTTGTCCCAGAATCTAAGAAACTTTGAATAAACATAAGCAAGTTATAATTTGAAAGAGACTGTGTGGCCTAAGAGACTTAGAAAGAGACATAATCTAAAATGCTTTCATGATTAATAAGAATGCAATCTAAGATAATCTTGAAAAGTGGATGAAAGAAATGAAGCTAATTAACTAAAACATGCACAAGAAAATTCAGCTCTTATTCAGGTCAGGAACAAATGGCAGGAACGGTTACCTTCTTTTGACTCCCCATCGCGTGCACTTGTGCAATCCACTTGAATTTGTAATTTTCTATTCCAGATGTTAACAAATTTCAATTTAACACTTGGCCTGAAGAGAAAAATATATGTTCGTGTGAGTTACTAAAATATTTGATTGAGACAATACCATAAAGAGACCCAACCCTCTCAAGAAATTTGATAGCATTACCTTTCATTAGAGAACACAGCCTTACCACATTTTGGGTGGGAGATTGAGCACATTAATGGGATGACTGAGTTGAAGCTCCTAGCAGATAGCTTCTGTAGAATGATGCAGTCCCCTTACAGCTCTAGATTCTGCACGATGGAAAAGAACATTATTTAGTTGCTCATATTTTCTGTCATAGTTGATTATTAACACAAAAAAAGCACTCCAGGAGAAATTACCTGGCACAAGCACATCATGAACAGTTTAAATGTTGTTATTTCCTGCTGCCTTTCTTGAAGGTTCACTTGTGGCAAAGAACTTCTTCTTGTCGTGGTAAAATGGAGGAGCTGAATGACTTCTTCTACTTTTTCTTCTTCCTTATAAGCTCATCTATTTTACCTCGATTTCCAGCATCAATCCATTTGTGCGAGTCCCCATCCACCCTAGAAGAGAGCATAGCTCGTGGTGGCAAATAATTTTAAGATTCTCTTCACCATGAGAAAGCATATGTGTCAAATCAATTCAATCATAATAGAATTCAGAAGGACTGAACTATAAACATCCCATGGATCCAGTCCCCTATACTGGCCATGCCAGTTTTCCCAATTACAAGTAAAACCGCAAAACAAAAAAATAGGAGAACATCTGTAAGAAGATACTAACAAACATAAACCGTCAAACAACCTATCAGTTGAGGAACGCATGCAGCCCTATAGACTACGACAGCCATTCCAAGTTATGAACATAATTGTTGTCAGTCCAATATTTTGCAAAATGATAAAAATATCATTCTCTCCTCAGAGCATCAGTCCATCTTGTGAGACACCAGATCCTTCCAAAGAAAGTACCAACTTCAGGTGATGAAGTAAAATAATAAATTGAGCAGAATTTACATCAAAATGCATTTAGATCGATGTCAAAGAAACTTATACTTACCATTGTCATCCACCTTAACAATTCAGGTCCCAATGTCTACCGCAAGAGATCCCTGGTGGAAAATAGAAACTGGGTTAAAGTTCAACCTAGGAGTACACAACTTAAAACAATAAAGAACATAAAAAGAACAATCCTATAAGGGAGTAAATCTCATGGAAAAAAGAAAGTGTTGTTATATAAGAATATTCATTTGGAAAAAGATACTTTGATACTAGAATTGAGCATCATACTAAGAGGAGAAAATGTATATCAATTTTCATATAAAGCATATGCCCTCGTAATCAGAGGTACGAAAAAAAAAAACATAAGAATTCATTGGAGAGCCTCACTGATCAGTTTCTTTTGTGCAAATAGTCCAAGAGATTAAAATTGCATTAAAGCACACTTGCCACAGCAGCCCACATCTACTGATCCTCAAAACATTAACAAAATCAGAAAACATAAAATCCTCCATTCTCTTACATGACACAATTTACAACTTATAAGAAACAATCAAAATCAGAAAGTCTAGACCATGTTCATTTCAAAGAAGAAAATAAGTCTAGACCATGTAAAAGAAAATGACCACTGAGGGTGTATAATATAAAAGTCTGTCCGATCGAGTGTCTTGATTCAAAATACTACAAATCACAACTTCTTATAATTAAACTACTTATTTTTTTAAGAGTTGTGCCAGTGGGGCCTTCAACAAGAAAAACTCCACATCCTTCCATTCAATGGCTTCATAATTCAGTTATAATTAAACCAAAAACAACACCACAAGTATCTATCATGATTCATGACTTCATAATTCAATTATATAAAAAGGTTCACCTCCATGTGACGACCACTTTCATCTTTGCTAGTGAAAGAAAGACTAGCATCTTCAAATTGCTGCACCATATCAGGATCCACCTACGTAGCACAGGATAAGTTTATAGCATACATCCCTTACTAAAGAAATCACATCCTATGGTCTACATATAATTATTAAACCAGACCACCTAGATGTGCAATAGTTACACCACAGTTCCAAATTTGAAGGAAAAAAAGTGGTGAACCTCGTATATATAACAGTGCCTCTCATCTGCAAAGCTGCGGTTGCCAAATCTGAGAAAAGATATTGTTAAGCCAGTTGGTAATATCAATGGGAGAATCCTCCAGAATGGCTTCACAAACTTATCAACAAGCATGCCCAATGTATGCAAAAAAATTCTATTAGGAATTTCAAAAAAATCAGAGAGAAAACCCAAAGAACCATATCATTTAAAAAAATACTTGGTCAGAAATCAAAAAATCAATAAACAAAGTGTAGAAAAGATGGCTTATCACATCTCTTTATCCATCAATTTGGGGCTGCATAGGTTACTGTGTAAACATCAGGACCTGAGAGTATCCTCAAAGTTTGAATGCACCAACACTTGCATTCAATTTGTTAAGGAAACTAAGATGAATCCCAAACCCACTGGACAACAGCGGCAAGGAGAAGGAGAAGCACATGTGCAAAGCAGGTCATCCTCACTGCATGCAAATGAACAAAATCTAAGGAACCAAAGAGGAAATCCTTAAGTTAGGTGGTGTATCAAAGACGGACCTTTCAATATCAACAATTTTGAAGGAAACACAGCGATGCGCAAGGGAGATTCTTAGCAGAGACTCTTCCGGAGAATGCAAGACCCTACTTGGACTTCAAGACTATATAAGCAAACTAAAAGATCAATCAGATCGGAGTCCAGCTTTAGAAGTAAAGTATGTAAACCAATAATTCTTTACTAGTTTGATTTTGAGAAAACTAGAACTTGGAGTGCATTTGCTTCCTCCGAACTAGTTAGTTGTAAAATACATCACGAACAATTACTGCAAAAAGAAAAAACCTAAGAAATTTCCTTATTAGCAGGCAGCAGTCAACTCAATTATCAGGTAGGCTTATACAAAATCACATGTTGTACCAACATCTTGTCTATAATCATCAATTCCAAGGTACAAAACAATTGTCGTCCAGTAAACGATGGCTAGATCAAACTTCAAAAACCATGTTAGTAGTTTTATACCTATCCTAATGGAGACTACTTATTATAACTCAAAAAAAAAAAATTACCTTCAAAACCTTACAATGTCTATTTGGCCTCCCATGATAGAGCTTAGAACCAACTAGTCACCACAAGAGATTCTTGAAAAACACATAAAATAGCTTCATCAGATTAACACAAACATGGAACAAAAATAAATAAATAACATGTTTTTCTTTTTTGTGGCGATAAGTCCAACCACTCCTCTGTTAACCTACATATGGTACAACAAATTAGGGGCAGGTGATGACCAGCCCTTTTAACATATAGCATGTCATTGAAGTCAATAGGTTCCTATCCAGTTCATAGCAGAATGTCTACAGAATCAGACAATGTAATCAGTTGAAACAAAATCCAGTAATCCTAAAAAGTGCAACAGTTCTCAAGTTTGATCTAGTCCATGGTCTGCAGTCAAAAACTAACAGAAACCAGATGCAGTCCTCTGGTTACATGTGCTCCCACTTCCTCCACTCATCAAAGAAATTTAAGAATTTTGTCACTTCCTCAAAGCCTATTCTAGCTTTTCCCTAATCCCCTCGTTCTAATTAATGATTTATAGTATTTATTGAAACTGTTGGAACATTAGTGTAGGTGTTATATGTTCAAATGAAGTTACTTCCATCCAAGTAAGTTGATATACATATTCAAAATACTACAAATCAAAGTTAGGCTACAATTTTCCATTTTTTAGAAACAATCGAAAGTTGAAAAGTCTAGACCTTGTAAAGTAAAGGGGCCAGTGAGGAGGTTTTAATTCTACAATTGAGTGTCTTCGTTCAAAATACTTCCACTTCTTTTTTCAGTTATAAAGCAGACATAACTTATTTTTAAAGAAAAAGATTCTTGAATTTTCTTGAAAAAAACAAGAAGTTGTTGAAATTTTCTTTAAAGTTCAACATGCAAAATCGATTTCTTGAATTCCAACATCCAAAATCGAGTTCTTTGGAAGAATGTCAAGATAATGAGAAGAGTACCAATAGATAGATCAATTGATGTAGGGTTTAGGGTTTTGATGGGACATCGTCACCTGAACCATCAAGAACACCAACAAGTCCAATGAACTTTTCTTAAAAATTAAACGCAAAATCGAATTGTTGAATTCCATTATGCGAAATCGAGTTGTTGAATTCGAATATCAAGAATGCCAATGATAGATTTCCGATAGCCGCCGGTAACGTAAAACTTCCGACTCTTTTTCAATAGGCGGTCGGAATAGTAATGAGGTGAGTTCTCTAATTTATAGTTTTAGGACCAGTTAATACACGCGGCTGAAAAATAGAACGCGGAAAAATAATTACTTAATACAAAATATATTATTTTTTTGTAAATTTTTTATTCTAGTACTTTTTTTTTAATAGGAAAAAATTATTTATTGAATGTGAAATTTGTTATAATCATATAAAACTTATATTATTTAATTTGTTATACTTTTATGAAAAATTTATGTTTCAAATTCTGATAGTAGGTTGCAACATATAACTTATAAGATAATAAATTAATATTTTATACATATTAAATATATTTTTTAAAATAAAGTAAAAAAAATTATATATTAAATTCATAATCGAAAGATATATATATCTGATGAATATTATCACTTTAAATATATTTCATATTGTTTTATTTAACTTAAAATAGTTAAATATTTTTGTATAGTTAAGTATTATAATTACAACATGTTTTAAGTTTTTTTCGGAAAATGCACAAGTACCCCCTCAACCTATGTCCGAAATCTCAGAGACACACTTATACTTTATTAAGGTTCTATTACCTCTCTGAACTTATTTTATAATTAATTTTCTACCCCTTTTTGGCCTACGTGGCACTAGCTTAAAAAAAAGTCAACCATCGTTGGGCCCACAAGATAGTGTCACGTAGGTCGAAAAGGGGTAGAAAATTATTAATAAAATAAATTAAAATGTAATAGACCTTAGTATAATATAAGTGTCTCTGAGATTTCGAACATAGATTGAGGGGGTACTTGTGCATTATCCATTTTTCTTAATTCCTTATCTTTCACTTACAATATGTTTGATATTGCTGCTAAAAAGTTTTTACTTTTAGAATCAATTATTAAAAATTGTTTTTTGAGAAAAAAAATATGTCTGACTAATTTATTTTTAAAAGTATTTTTGATAAGCAAATAATATTTAACTATTTTTATAATTAAAAATATTTTAAGTCAAATTACGAAAAATGAAGTTTCGATATATTTTTAATATTAAATTTTTTTTATTTAAAAAAACTATTTTTAAAAAAATCAAAAGAAAAAAATATGTAACTAAGAAAAGGAAATTTTTTATTCGTTACCTTTCTAGGGGAGCTGAAAACATCAATTGTTATTTTTTAAAAATTGCAAAATTAATGTTGAAACCTACTGAAAAGAAGAACTTTTTTTGTTATTTTTTACCTTTTTTTAATTTAATGTTTACCTATTATCTTCTTCTTCTTCTTCTTTTTATAATCCTCTAAAAGTTAAAAAAAAAATCAAAATAAAGTAAAATAATATGTATTAAAAAAAAAAAAAAACTTTGTTATTTGTTATTTTTTGTAGGGCTGATATATTTTATTTATATGTTTTTCTTTTTTTTTTGTGATTCTGCAAAAATATTGTTATCGTCTTTAAATAATATGTAAATATAAAATAAAATACAAATTTATCATTAAAAATAAACTAAAATTCTTGAATGAAATTTAATCAAACTTATGGAAATAAGAAATATATTGGTAGGCAAAAATATTTTAGTTTTAAAACAATGGGAAACTTTCACATATAGCCACTTAAAAATAATTAATTACTCTCTATAGCTATAGTTTGATAATTACAATTTGTAGCTACATGTTATATAGAGGAGAGAGGCGAGCGAGACTGGGAGAGAGGAGAGAGAGGCGAGAGAGAGGGGGAAAAGAGTGGGAGAAAGGTGAATTGTTTATGTATATTGGTTAGATAATTGTATATTATACATATGTAATTGTATATATGACAAGAGAGATTGGGAGAGGGAAGAGAGAGGTGAGCGAGATTGGGAGAGAGAGGAGAGAGGCGAGAATGATATTTGTATTTGTATAAAGACATAAAGACATTTTGACATAAAGACACCATCGAAGTTGTCCCATATTTGTATAAAGACACCTAAACTTTAAAAGTGTCCTATTACACCACTAAACACCTATATATCATTGTAAATGGGTCATTTTGACCCATTCCGTCGTCTGGGTTGTTTACACGCACGTTAGGCGCGCCATGGACCATTTTTCATTTTCATTTATCAGTTTAAAACAGCCACATGTCATTTTCTTTCTTTAATATTAATTATTTAATGAATTTATGTCATCTTCCCCAATTTAAACTCAAAAAGAGCCGTTGATAGCCCTAATATTTTGATTTTCATGGCAAAAACAATGTTGGTGCTCTCTGTTTGACGACTTTATCATCTTCCTCAAGAAAAAAGGTAGGAATTCGTCTTTTCTCCTTTAATTTCCAGTAGAAACGTTAATTTAAAGTTTTTTATGGTTGAATTTCTTCTCAATTTTGTGATTAGTTTTTGATTGAAAATGTCCAATGCGATGTTGAATCGTATTTGTAATGATGAGAATGATCCGATGTTGCGAGTGAAACTGCGATGCAAACATGGTGACTTACTATCAATGCAAACTTCATGGTCGGAGCATAATCCAGCTCAAAGATTTTGGTCTTGTCCACGCTATCGTGTATGTTTACTAATTCTTTTATGGAGATCTTTTGTTTATGTATTTTTCTTTAATTTGTGTTTTGCGTATTTTAGGAGGATGCGTGCAACTTCTTTAGATGGAGGGATCGAGAAGAAGTTGATATACGATCCAAGTACGTTATTCCGAGATTAGCAAAGAGAATTAAGAAGTTGGAAGAAGTATTGACATCTTATGAAAGTCGTGTCGAAAGTAACCAAGTCATGATGAATGAGAAAAAGAAGGGCAAATGTTGTAACTTGAAGCTAATCTTCTTGATCATTATTGTGTGTTTTCTATGTTTAAGTCTAACCAAGAATGTGAAGGATGGAAGTTGTAGGTGTGTGCAACCAAAATTGCCATAGACATCTTTAGTTACTTTCAAATTTTTGAAATTGTAGGTGTGAGTACCTAGAAGCTAATGGTCTTTATCTTGCTAGTTGTAGGTGTGTGTAACTTGAAGGATAAAAGTTGTTGAATGTTCAAGTTATTGTTGTTCTTTGTTGTCTAAATTGTTATGATTTGAACAATTTGTTAATGTATTTGGTTCTCTTATCTATATTATCGTGGCAATCACTTGAGAAACTTCACAAAAGGCAACAACAATACTGACTAAAAAGAAGACTTCATAATCGAGTTTGACTCCAACCATTCAAGTTTGTTTGGTTACACGCAAAATTGAGTTTGTTTCCAACAAAAAACAAAAAAAAAATGCATAGTTAAATTTTGTTCGTCAAAATGAACAAGACAACATCAAAATGCCCCACTTCCATGGCACAGAAGTCTTCCTACTTGAAGTTGTTTGGCCTTGGCTATTAGCAGCATTAGCAGCAGCTACATACCTAGTTTGGATAACCTTTTCAGCCCTTATTCTTTCCAGGTTGCTACTGGTAATAATTGTCTTCCCCTTCCATTTGAATCCACGTACGGGTGTGTAGCCAATATCACCAGTGACAACATCAGCCCTCTTTGTAACTCTTGTACCAGTATTGATGACTCTTCCACTTGGCAATCCAGGCTGCTTAGTCAAATAAATACACACTCAAATATTAGACAATTAGGTTTGCATTGACAATTGTAAACTTGCATTGATAGTTGTAAACTTACATTGAGAGTTGTAAATCCATCTTCAGCTTGGTATATGTCAACACCTACCATTCTTGGCCTTTTAAAAGGTCTTGTTTGTCCTTCACTGTTGTTCTCATGTTCTACTGGTCTCTTCCCTCTTCCAAGGCCTCTTACACTGCAGTTTGCTTCAGAACTAGTTTGACTATGTTGAGTCATTCCTCTTCCTCTACTTAGTCCTTCATTCACATTTCTTTCTTGAGCCATTTCTCTCCCTGTTCCTGCTCCTCTACCTGTACCTCTCCCTCTCCCTCTACCTCTATCACTTACAGTCTTTACTTTGAAAAAAAAATATTAAAGCATATCTATATTATCTAACAATGATATAATAATTAGATATATTACCTCTGTGTTTGTAGCATTTCCATGTGATTGAGCTGGAACACCTTCTGCTTTCATCTGCTTCCTTTCTTCTAACCTTACCTGGTCTTCCAGGCAACTTTCTGATCTTTGGTGGCTTTACAATTGGATTATTTGAGGTTGGCCACATTTTCATGTTATTCATTGGCTGAATAAAATGGGTATATGTGCTGAGGTAGTTTTCCTTGCTATAACAGCAAGCCACATAATGGATTGGTTCCAAATTTTTGTAATGAAGGGCAGCAACACCATGAGGACAAGGAATTCCCCTGAGCTGCCAGGATCTGCAACTACACCTCCTATTAATAATGTCCACAGTATGTGTAAATCCATGGTGTTTAATCTCAAAACCTCTTTCTCCATTCCAAGTCAAGTTACATTGCATAGACTTTTGAATGTTTTCTTGCAAAATCTTCAAAGACATAGAAGATATATCAGTGATCCAAGTGTTTGAGAACTCTCTCAAATCACCAATTCTTTTCATCATCTTCACTCTTATCTCCTCAAGCATTGTAATGATGGTTTTATACCTTGCAGGCATTATCCAAGCATTAAAACTTTCTGCCATATTGTTGTCCACAACATCACATTTGCTATATTCTTCAAAATACCTTTTGCACCATGTATTCAAATTATACCATAAAAGATTACCCAAACCTTCTTGTCCTAATTTCCTCATTGTCTCTATATTGTCCTTCATCTCAGCTTTAAATGTGGATTTAGCAATCCTTCAAAACACTCTTCTTCTTTCAACTCCTTTCCAATTTTTTTGACCAATTTGCAAGAACATGTCTTGCACATTTTCTATGTTCAACAAGTGGCAATAAAGTATCCACAGCAATTTCTAGTCCCTAACAAATCAACATAACAGAAAAAGATAAATTAAAATGCAAAACTCAATAACAATAAAATAGTAAGATGAATATCAGTAATTACCTTTTGCATATCACTAATGATGGATAGTTGATGCCCTTCTCCAAGTTCAAGATCATTCTTCACTAGTTCAAGAAACCATGTCCAGGTATACTGATTCTCAACCTCAATAACTGCCCAAGCAATAGGCAGCATTTGGTTGTTTCCATCTCTACAAAGTGCCACTAACAACTGGCCTTTACACACACCTTTGAGAAAACACCCATCAAAATCAATCAACCTCCTAGCACCTCCAAAAAATGCTTTCTTTAAAGCATTGAAGCAAACATAAAATCCTTCAAAAAATTTCTGCCCAGTTTCAGAATCTTCTCCAACCTTCACTACACAAGTACTACCTGGATTACTCCTTAATATTGCATCTCTATAATAAAAAATCCTACCATACTCCACAATGTGATCACCCATGATCTCTTGTAACACTCTAGTCCTAGCTTTTCTCACTGTTGTCCTACCAACATTAATATCCAACTCCTTTCTAATAATGTCCTGCAACAACACAATGCTGATGTTTGGCTGTTGAGTTATTCTTTCTTTGTATTTGGTGGCCAAAAACTTTGAGTTGCACAGGTAGTTATGAGTTGATGTCAAACATTTATGGATAGGGTTGTATGTTTTAACAATGAAATCTCCACTAGTTCTATCCTTACTTGCACACAACAACCAAGGACAACTCTCTTTACAACATCTCACTCTAACTCTGCCAGGCTCATTTACATATTTTTCAATTTGAATATGTTCTTGGATTGCATATCTTGTCACTGCCACTCTAAATTCTTCAACAGTTCCAAAAACCAGTCCTAATTCCCAAACAGTTTTTTCAGTAGTTGTATCAAACACAACTCTATTTGGGGTTTTCTTCCTCCTAACATGTTTATGCACTACTTGATCAAACTCTTCACCATCTCCCCAACCTGTTTCATCATCTATTTCATAGCTAGGAACTTCATCACTTAGATAATAAGGTTCATCACCTCCTAGCTTACCAACTAAGCTTTTCCTAATACCATTATTTGTCTCATCATACCCGATATCTGGACCTTTCTCATTAACATTAATCTGATCTGAACTAGTTCCCCTACTTCTCCTTTGTGACATTTTGAAATGCCTCTTGGTTGCCCTTATATCTACATACTCTTGATGAACATCACTGTCAACCTCAGTATCTTCACTAGTATCCCCTTCAGATCCTGATTCATCTTTCACTTCATCATCAGTTGGATCATTATCTATTATAGGATAATCAGATGAAGGTACATAGGAAAGAGGAGGCACAATAGAAGTAGATGGAGGAGGCACAGTAGAAGGATATGGTAGAGGCACAATAGAAGAAGGAGGGACAATAGAAGGAGATGATGGAGGAACAGTAGAAGATTGAGCTTCAAATTGAGTGCTGAAAGTTTCAGAAGGATCAGTTGTAGGGATGGAAGGAAAAGTAGAAGTAGGAGGCTGATTATTAGGGTTAGAAGTCTCATAAAAAGATTCCTCACCTACCACACTTTCAGTCACATGGGGGACAAACTCCAATTCAAGTGGGGCCTGATTAGCTTCACTAACCCCATGAAAAACATATACCTCCATTGTATCCCCATCATTTATCATATTGAAAAGGTCAAATATAACCTTATCATTATCAACAAGGACCAATAACCCATCCCACTTGATAAAAAAATCACAATCTATTGTATATCCTAGTTCCTTTATGTAGCCCCTCAACTCAAAATAAGACATCCTATCAACATCTACATCTAGGAATTCTGTCACATGCCCCCCCAATATATTTAGGTGGTGGACCAAATTCTATTAGCCCCCATGATACCATCTTAAAGTTATCAGAGTAAAACCATCCTGAAAAAACATGTAACAACAACAAACACAATTCAAACACACATTCACTAACAAACAACAACAGCAGAAACATAATCACTAACAAACAACAACAACAGAAACACTAACTAGAAAAAAGTACTAACATTTAGCTCTAATAGTACTAACAGAACAAAAGTAATAACAATAGCAGTTGATAATGTACAAATTGAAGTCTACAAATGCATAAGAGACAAATAATAAGATTCGAACTAAGTGGATAACATCTAGCCCTAACCTAAAACACAATCACAAAACCCTAATCACTAACAGTCGCACTAAGTCAATAACATAATACCCTACACTAACTAAGTCGATTACGCAATATACTCAAAAATATCCTATCAATGGCAACTGTAGGAGGTCGATTCCAACACTTCTACACTATAATAATCCATAAAATCAGAATAATAAAAAAAGTGACGATTTTTATCATATGTTTTGAAACCCTAACCTGTTAGACCTTCAATCTCCAAGAATCTTCACAAATACACATTAACAACGATCAACAACGAGATCCTCAACAGCAACACTTTCGTCAACAGCAATACTTGTGGGTTTCGTTCGATTTTAGGGAAAAGTTGAGAAAGAAGAAATGAAATGAAAAGGGGAAGACGAATTTTCTTCAAAAAAAAGGGTCGGGTCGGGTCGGGTTAATTCTATACTAGAGAGTGAGCAACACGCGCACTACATAGACGACAGAATGGGTAAAAATTGCCTATTTACAACGATATATAGGTGTTTAGTGGTGTAACAGGACACTTTTAAAGTTTAGGTGTTTTTATACAAATATGAGACAACTTCGATGGTGTCTTTATGTCTTTTCTCTAATAACTATTAGCAACTTATAGTCCAACATTAATAAGCATTAAATAGCCAAATAAAATATTAGCACAAATTGTCCCAAAACTAATTTGGCTTATTAAAAGACATTTTCCCTCTCCATTATGAAACTAACCGCTAATGAATAACATAAATTTAAGAGACGTAGGTTTTATTTTTTTCATGTTACTATACTATTGAATTGATAAAGATGGTCATTCATTTTTCCATGAAATTCATCAATTCAAAATTAGTGTATCCAAAAAAAACAAATCAACACACTTCAATAACAAATAGAGAAAAATAAATTATATCATTGAAAATTTTAATTTACCAAGCGAAGAATGCGATCGATTAAATAAAAGGGGAGGTTACTATAATAAATATTTATTTCAACCAATCTAATTTCGATACTTTATCAATTCCTTTAAATTTCATTTAGGTTAATAATGATTCAACATCGATATTGATATGCGTCAAATTAGAAAAATAAATGTCTTTTTCAATGGGTTCAGTTAATTGATATCAATTATCTAAATGTCGATATTTCTATTAATTTCTTTGAATTTCATTATAAGATCGATAAGCTTCAATAGCAATGCTAACATAAAATAATATAAAATAATACGAAATTACAAGTATACATAACATTGCAGAGGGTGTTACTACAATTATAGTAATAGGAGGTCAACTTTATAAGAAAAATGAGATTTTGTCGAGGTATAATTATTATGAAAATAGTTATGTATACATTATGTATCTTGTAAACTAAATAGTGCGTATAATTATGTGATAAGTTTAGTTAACTAATAAAAATTAACTCTATTTGGATACATAATCTTCCATCCAAGAATATTTATGACTTTATTATAATTTTATATTAATGTTATCGATTATGGATACATGAAATTATTTTGAATTTATTTATTTAAAAGTTGTATACATTTATTGTAACTACAGTATGTGTCCACTGGTCCGTATTCATTTTTGTATTCACCAGTCCCATATTTACCAAACAATTTCGTATATATTTGTTTAAATCAAGATTGGCATACATTGATCAAAGTGTATTTACATGGGAAGAATTTGAAGTTGTTGGTGGAGATTGAAAAAATCGAGAATATTATACCGATTTTTCTACAAAAAATTTATTTGAACCTTTCTTACCTATGGAATTTATACCAAAAAATTAAAATCTAAAATCAAAACTATTGTTCAGAAGAGTCGAAAAATATCAGTTCCACAAATCACTAAATTTTCTAATGATTTGGGCAAAAAACACTCAAGAGTATATATGAAAGAAAAATTTATAAGAGAACAATGGATAAATATACAATTATATCTTCCATAATTAAATAGAGCATATTAAGGAGCAGAAAGGAAAATTAAGGAGAGAAAAGAGAAGAACTTATCAAGATATTTAAAAAGAGAAAAAGGAGACGAGAAAAGAAAGATCACTACTTTAAAATTGTTAATAGAAAAATAAGGAGAGAAAGAATAGGAGCAGTAAAGCAATAAAATAGGAAATGGGTGACAGAAAATCAGTTTTTTAATGATTTTTCAAATGATAAAGATCCGGTCAAGTATAATTAGGTCAAGTAATAATCAATGGTCTTATAGATTCATGCCACGTGTACTATATATTAATTTATGGTTGAGATTCATGTGTACTTTGTTGTTTTTATTATTAAGATGAGTATATAATTTAAATGAATCTCAACCATAAATAATCATATAATACACATGGCATGAATCTATAAGGCTTGAACATTACTTGACCTAATTATACTTGATCGGATCTTATCCCTTTTCAAAAGACGTGGCTTTTGAATGTCAAATATATATTTAAAAATATTTTTTTGCCAATAAATTAAATATGGGCTATTTATTGCCAATTTAATCTATAAGTTGTCTTGCTATGTCATTTTTTCTTTTAGGCTCCCATCAATAATGTTGAAGAGGCTCTTAGCCCAACCCAATTTATTTGGTTTTAATTTTTCTGCAAATAAACTTCAAAAAAAAAAATAATCTTGTCCAATCAAAGTGTGTAGTATTTTGTTTATTTTCCTAAATAAGTGATGTTTTTAGATAATCAAGAAAGAGAATAACTTGTGTCCACCGTCAGTGGAATTTTTTTACAATATCACTTAACTGTAATTTGCACAAAAGTTAAGTTTTTAAATTTATTTATTTAGTATTTTATAGAATATAAATATTAAATATAGTAGTATAAGTTAAGTTTCTTAAAGTTTGTCAAATCAATAGTGAAATTATAGTTGGACAAAAAAAAATTTAAAAAAATGACACACATACCAAATATTAGCCTCAAGTCAATTAAAGATAATCACAAAATTTAAATGTTGAATAATACAGCTTGAACATGAAAGTCTTATTTCAAATACAATTTCAAAGAATACTTTGCAAATGAACTAAAACATTCATATTTTTATGTATTTCTGCAGCAGTATAATGTTTTCTTTGTTATATTCAGTATAACGTAGACTTTAGCTCCAATTTCGCTGTTATAAAGAAATGAAATCATGCAAAGAAATTTCTCAAACAAAGAATTCTGAAAAATCAGTTGGCGATCTGAACAGATTTCATTTGCTAAAAATGTGGTGCATGTCTTTTTGACATCAGCTACTGGAAATTACATTCAACAATTGGGACTACATCAAATAGCCCCCTCTATCTAAGTTTCAGTAATGTGTATTGAACAATGAGTTTCTCCTAACTATACAAACTAGAAAGGTTACTCCTTTACAAAATTGTGAAACGAAAAGCCTCAGAACCTACTCAAGCGAGAAGTAAGATCAATGAAGACATCTTCACTACAAGGAATTGTGACACCGCCCATTGGATGATCAAAGCCAAATTGGTCCTCAGCTTGACTAAGCAAATCTTGAAATAAAGGTTCGCTCAAGAATGAAATGGGGATAACAAATCTCTTTTTCTGCTTCTCCCCAACATAAACAGCAAAATAGCCTTTTGGAATGTCTCCAGCAGTAGAAGTTTTCTTGATTATACGAGGCATACGGATTGCCATGGTTGTTTAGTTCAATATAGATGAAGAAATAAGGATTGGAAATCTGAAAGCAGAGAGCTTTTTGTATGCTTTCAAGTTTTGCTGAGTGTTGTTATGGTAAGCCCTTCTTTGTATGTGTTTATATAGGCTAATATCAAGTTGTAGAATTCTACTGATGTGCACTGAATAGACATTTTGTGGGCACCAGCTGAAGACAGTAGCACCTGAAGTATCACATGGTTTTGCCTTCCAACTCATTGTCATACTAATAATGCAAACTCTCACGTGTCCACTTATATAAAAACTATAAGAGAAAACAAATCAATCATATAGAAGATTCAACTGGTAGAGAGGCATTTGCTATACTGTTGATTGACAATAGCACATGGTTTTGCTACTCAACTCATTGTCAATGTTGCGGAAGCCGAATATATAGAGAGTGATGGAATCACAACTACTATATCTAAAGATAGCTAATAAATAGTAAATGAGACAACAATAAAAGGAACACCAGAAATTAACGAGGTTCGGCAAACTTTTGTTTTCTTTTGCCTATTCCTCGGACACAACCAACCAATATTTATTTCACTCCAAAAGAGTACAAGTGAAATACTACAAGAGAGAAAGAAGAACAAATGCCTTAGGAGATGAGAAGGCAAGTGAGAGGTGTGTTACAAATGAATTAGGAGCTACCTATTTATAGGAGTGAATTCTTCCTATTGATGTCATCCATGACATCACATATGTCAAAATGTCAAGATTTACCTTGTGAAACCAATTTATTGTTCACCTAAATTTCACCTACAAAAGGTGCTATCTTGACTTTTCTACCAATGAAGAATTATCCTCCTAACTACCATATCTTCTCATTAATCCATTTTTGAATCTTGTCAAATTTAACAAATCTCCACCTTGGCAAGATTCTCCATTTTCAACTTTCTCTCAACAACAATTTTGATTGTGTCTTCAACCATAATCTTCAATGTTGATCAAGTTCAAGCAATGTTGAAACTTGACCGCAGTCACCACTTTTGTCAACATATCGGCAGGATTATCCGTAGTATGAATTTTATGCATTATGACTCCACCATCTTCTATGATCTCTCGTATGAAATGATATCGGACGTCAATGTGCTTCGTCCTTGCATGATAAACTTGGTTCTTTGCTAATTGAATAGCACTCTGACTATCACAAAATATTGTGATTCCTTCTTGTCCAATACCAAGCTCTCTAAGCAATCCTTGAAGCCAAATTGCTTCCTTCGCAGCCTCTGTAATTGCCATGTACTCTGCCTCAGTGGTAGACAAAGCAACTGTTGATTGCAAAGTAGACTTCCAACTAACTGGTGCATTTGCAATAGTGAAAACATAACCAGTAGTTGATCTTCGTTTGTCCAAATCACCTGCATAATCTGAGTCCAATATCCAACAAGATATTGACTATCTTTCTGCTCGAAAACCAAACCAACATCTACAGTATTATGAATATACCGTAGAATCCATTTTACAGCCTGCCAATGATCCTTTCCAGGAATGTGCATGTACCTGCTTACAACTCCAACAGCGTGTGAAATATCTGGCCTTGTGCAAACCATTGCATACATCAAGCTACCAATAGCATTCGCGTATGGTACTCTTGACATATATTCTCGTTCAGCTTCATTCTTAGGTGACATAGCATCACTAAGCTTAAAATGAGGAGCAAGCGGAGTGCTAACGACTTCATTTTTACATTCATACCGAATCGGTTTAGTACTCTCTCCAAATATTCTTTCTGAGATAAATAGAGTTTCTTTGAATGTCTATCTCTTTTTATCTCCATGCCGAGAATCTTCTTTGCCTCACCCAATTCCTTCATCTCAAACTCCTTTCTTAGTTGAATCTTTAGCTTCTCAATTTCCTCTTGACTTTTAGAAGCTATCAACATATCATCAACATATAGGAGAAGATATATAAAGGAATTCTCTTCAAGCTTGCGCAAATACACACAATGATCGTATTTGCTTCTTATGTACCTTTGCTGCAACATAAACTTGTCAAATCGTTTGTACCATTGTCTAGAAGATTGTTTCAATCCGTACAATGATTTTTCAAGTTTGCACACCATATTTTCTTTTCCATCAACTTTGAATCCTTTTGGCTGAGTCATATAGATTTCCTCTTCCAAGTCTCCATGTAAAAAAACAGTTTTTACATCCAACTGAACTAGTTCCAAATTCAACTGTGCTACCAAAGCCAACAAAACTCTAATGGAGGAGTGTTTTACAACTGGAGAAAATACCTCATTATAATCAATTCCCTCCTTTTGAGCATATCCTTTGGCCACCAATCTTGCTTTGTAGCAAACTTCTTCTTGGTTAGGAAATCCCTCTTTCTTTGCAAATACCCATTTGCACCCAATTGCTTTCTTGCCCTCTGGGAGATTGGCCAATCTCCATGTATGATTCTGATGAAGGGATTGCATTTCTTCATCCATGACATTCCTCCACTTATCTTCTTGTGAACTTTGGACTGCGTCTTTATAAGTGGTAGGAATGTCATCGGCTGCAATTGAGTTAGCACAAGCCACCATATCTGTGAGTCGAGCAGATTTTCTTATTGTCCTTTTTGGCTTGCTCGTTGCTATTGATTCAAGTTGTGGTTGAGGTTCTTGAGATGAAACCTCCTCTTCGACTGGCTCTCCTTCAAGAGAAAAATCTTCTGTTGTTTCCTCGTTTGATCCCTGTGTTGGGAAAATTATCTTTCCCTCAAACTCCACCTGCTTTGAAGCACCATCAATTAGTTTGGCTTCTTCAAGTGTTACCTTATTTGTCAAGGCAGATTCATCAAAGGTAACATCCCTGCTGAAAATAACTTTTCTTGTCTCTGGACACCATAAACGGTATCCTTTGACTCCAGAAGTAATTCCCATAAATAAAGCTTTCTTTGCTCTTGGGTCCAATTTTGACTCTCTTACATGATAATATGCAATTGAGCCAAATACATATAAAGAACCATAATCTTCAGCAGGTTTTCCATACCATTTTTCAAATGGTGCCTTCCCACCAATAGCAGCAGATGGTAGACGATTAATGAGGTGGCACGCATATGTTATTGCCTCAGCCCAAAATTCTTTGCCCAAGCCAGCATTAGACAACATACACCGAACTTTCTCCAGCAAAGTTCGGTTCATGCGTTCTGCCACTCCATTCTGTTGTGGTGTATTTCTGACGGTGAAATGTCTGACGATGCCATTTTCCTCACAAATTTTCTGAAAAAGATCATTTTTGTATTCGCCACCATTGTCTGTGCGAAGACACTTGATCTTTCTGCCACTTTGAGTTTCTATCATCGCCTTCCATTTGAGAAAATTCCCAATACTTCATCTTTTGTTTTCATCGTATACACCCACAATCTTCGAGAAAAGTCATCAACAAAGGTTACAAAATAGTGTTTCCCACCTAATGAAGGTGTTTTGGAAGCACCCCAAACATCCGAATGAACATAATCCAAAATACCTTTAGTATTATGGATAGTTGTTCCAAATTTAACTCTTATTTGCTTTCCCTTGATACAATGCTCACAAAACTCCAAGTTGCAAGTTTTTACTCCTTTTAGCAATCCTTGATCTGATAAAGTTTTCAAGGATTTCCCTCCAGCATGTCCCAAGCGCATATGCCACAGCTTGGTCATTTCTGCCTCCTTCTCGTCATTGGATGTTGTTGCCGCTGTCCCAATAACTGTAATACCTTGATAGTGGTACATGTTATTATTTCTTCGAATTGCCTTCATTACCACCATTGCACCAGAGCATATTCTCATCACGCCATTATCTGCAATGACTTTGAACCCCTTTGATTCTAGGGCTCCTACAGAAATGAGATTTTTCTTCAAATCTGGTACATATCGAACATCTGTTAATGTTCTACTTAATCCATCATGGTTCTTTAATCGGATTGAACCAACACCATATGCGGTAAGAGGATTATTTTTGCAGTGTGAATAACTCACATTCTCCTTCTTGTAAATCAATAAACCAGTCCCGATTGGGACACATATGATAACTACAAGCTGAGTCCATTAAGCCATACATCATATGATTTGGATGGATCTGTTGTAACTAGTGAGTAATCGGAGTCATCACAATCAGCCACATTTGAATCCATGACAGCCTTCCCATTATTTTGTTTGGCTTTGCTATTCAACTTTGGGCAGTCTTTCTTCCCATGCCTTTTTTCTCGGCAAAAGGCACATTCATCTTTACTGAGTCTCGATCTTCACTTGGATCTCCCTTTCTTCGTTCTCATATGATTTTGAGAACGACCTCTCGCAACCAGTGCTTCTGCTTCTCCGCCTTTTTGTTTTTCTCTCTTTCTTTGTTCATAACTGTATAAGGCAGAACAAACTTCTTTGAGAGATACTTCATCATTCCCATGCAGTAGAGTCGTTTCAAGATGCTCGAACTCATCGGGAAGTGAACTTAACAACATTAAGGCCATATCTCCATCCGTAAAAGTCACGTCCATATTCCGCAAATCTGTCGCCAACTTATTAAAGCTGGCGATATGATCATTCATTGTGCTACCAGGAATATAAGTGAAGCGTAACAGTCTTCTTTTCATGTAAAGTTTATTTTGACTGTTTTTCTTCAAGAATTTCTCCTCCAATGAATTCCATAATTTATTTGCAGATGTTTCCTTCGTGTATGGATACTTTTGTTCTCTTGCAAGGTAAGATCGAATGGTACCGCAAGCAACACGGTTGATAATCTTCCAATCTTCTTCTCCTACACCGTCTGGTTTCTTTTCTTCAATGGAAATATCTAGCCCTTGTTGAAAAAGAACATCAAGGACCTCGCCTTGCCACATTCCGAAATGTCCTGACCCGTCAAAAATTTCAACTGCAAATTTCGCATTTGACACAATTCTTGTCATAAGCGAAGATGCCAATGATGACGTATTATTGACACTTGATGTGGACTCATCATTTTTCTGTCTCCCATTTTACTACAAATACTATTTACTAGCTAACAATGCAAAGATCAAAGTAAATCTTTTTCTGATGTGGAAGTTCAGACTATGCTGCAACCACAGAGCATACTCAGATAATACCTTGGCTCTGATACCAATTGTTGCGGAAGCCGAATATATAGAGAATGATGGAATCACAACTACTATATCTAAAGGTAGCTAATAAATAGTAAATGAGACAACAATAAAAGGAACACCAGAAATTAACGAGGTTCGGCAAACTTTTGTTTTCTTTTGCCTATTCCTCGGACACAACCAACCAAATTTATTTCACTTCAAAAGAGTACAAGTGAAATACTACAAGAGAGAAAGAATAACAAATGCCTTAGGAGATGAGAAGGCAAGTGAGAGGTGTGTTACAAATGAATTAGGAGCTACCTATTTATAGGAGTGAATTCTTCCTATTGATGTCATCCATGACATCACAATATGTCAAAATGTCAAGATTTACCTTGTGAAACCAATTTATTGTTCACCTAAATTTCACCTACAAAAGGTGCTATCTTGACTTTTCTACCAATGAAGAATTATCCTCCTAACTACCATATCTTCTCATTAATCCATTTTTGAATCTTGTCAAATTTAACAGTCAAGTATATATCATCTTAGTCATTGCTCTTCAATATCAGCAGTCCCTACACCCCAGTGTTTTTCAGGACAAGATAGAGAACTGAAGATTTTTAGAAATCAATTTGCTAACATTGAGTCATTGTCAACAGCAGGATCTTTGGAGTTTGATCAGAATGATAATAACAGATAAAATTTACTACCATCTGACCATTTGCTTAGTCCCTCAAGCTAAGTCATTATGTAGGATCAACTTTCCTGATAAAATAAACCAAGCCATTTCAATAGATTTTGCGAAATGTTTCCAAACAGTAGAGAATACAATATATTCTTTACTGGCTATCTCTCTGTCTCTGTCCATGTTATGCAAATCTCCCTTAATTTATTAGTCAGTCAAAACCTTATTATTGCTAGAAATTCGAGTTCATATTCAAAAGTATAGATACTATTTCTTATGAAGAGTTCATAAAGAGTAATTATCATTTTTACCAATTGAATGAGGTATGCCACTTAAGAGGACTAGATTGTAGTTCTTTCTGATTAACAAACCATGAGAGTTGAGCAAACAATTTCTATTGCAATGAATTGATTACATCAATGTATGGAAGTAAAAAGTTTCATTACTTCAGTTTCTTTTGAAGTAGAAAAATATGTCCTAGTCTAGCTATTGTTTCTTCTAACTCTCAACTGTACACAGTGGAGTTCCTGGCTTACTACAACTATACAAAATTGTGTAACAGAAAAATGGGGACTAGTTTCCTTCTCACTTCCTCAATCGAGATGTGAGATCCATGAACAAATCCTCACTGCAGGGAATAGTAACACCGCCCATTGGATGTTCGAAGCCGAACTCATCCTCGGCTTGACTAAGCAAGTCTTGAAACAAAGGTTCGCTCAAGAATGATATCGGAATCACAAATCTCTTTTTCTGCATCTCTCCAACATACACAACAAAATGGCCCTTGGGAATATCTCTAGTTGCGGAGTACTTCTTGATCATACGGAGAATAGCCATGATCTCTTAGTTTTAGTATAGACGAGAAAAAAAGGACTGTTAAGGGAACTCAAAAGCAGAGAAAACTTTGATGTTTATTGAGTGTTGTGGTGGTAGATACCTCGTCGGACATATTTATATAGGAAATGGCAACTCATATTGATGTGAATTGATGAGGAATTTGTGGGCACCAGCAGAAGACAATGGCACTGACGTATCACATGCTCTTGCCTTCCAAGTATTGAAAACATTGTGGTATTAGTTGAAGAACAATAGGCCCTACCTTTTTCTGAAAACTTGGAAAGAAGCATTATAATTTTTAAGAAGTGATGAGAAGTCAATAACCTCTTGATATGTGATGAAGAGCCATTTGCATTGGGCATCACATGGTCCTGCCTTCCAGCTAGTTGACATGAGTAATTGCTTTAGCTCATATCAGATCAAGTTCAATAGGTCCTACATATATTTTCCTATAGGGAACAAAGGATCTCTAAGAATCAAGTCCATAAATATTGCTGGTAGCTTATCATGATTTCTAGGAATAAAACATACCCCAGATGCAAACTTTGTATCCACTTATATACAAAATATACGAGATAAGAAGTCAAAAATATGAAAGATTTCACCGGTTGACACTGTTTATTGACAATAGCGCATGAAGTATACATTGTCTTGTCCCCCAACTCATTGTCTAATATATATGATCTTAGCCATTGCTCTTGAACAGCAGCAGACCCCAGTGTTTTTCATGACAAGATAGAGAACAGACCATCTGTAGAGATCAAATTGATAAATTTACTGCAATAGCTAACAACTTGTAGGATCAACATACCCGATTAGAATAACCTGTGTTATTTCAATAGATTTTGAAAAGTGTTTTCAAATAGTAGATAACAAAAATGTCTATGGGCTTTGTGTTTGCAAATCTCCATAAAATTATGAGTCGGTCAAAAAGAAGACGACTGGACTGTGGAGAAGGAGAAGAGGCAGAACAGAATCGAGAGGAAACTGAAAAAGAAGTCTACTTTCATGAAGATAGTAGAGAAGAGAAAGTGAGGGTAACTGAACACTCCCAAACCCTAGAAGATAGTGCCATGGAAGTTTCTGCTATGTTGAGAAGTGAAGATAACATCTCCGGGTTGACAACAATTAAAGATGCAGTACCTTTAAACCAACATAGCCCAGGGGAAGGGGAGGATCTGAATTTTATATTCCTATATGGATTCATCAGAACATTATCAAATTTGCCAAAGAATTTGGTGTCGACATCAAGGGGTGCAAAGAGGAAGCAACAAGTTTATTCATGAAAATAGACAACATGAGACAAAAAAATTCGAACAAGGAAGTAAAGAACAGGAGAATGACCTCGGAAACAAAGGGAGCCAAAGAACTGAAGAGTCTCGAGTGCGGAAGTAATTTCAGAAGCAGCGGCACAAGAAGGGGGGGGGGGGGGTTACAAAATTAATGTTGATCAATGACAGTCTCCATAGTGTCATGGAATGTGAGGGGCCTTAATCAGGCAAGCAAGAGGTGTATCATAAAAAATTTAATTCATGAATGGAAAGCTGATGTTTATTGCTTTCAAGAGACCAAAATTCAAGGAGATATCAAGAATTTGGTTAGAGATTTGTGGGCAAACAGAGGGGTTAGATTTTGTCAGCTGGAAGCTAGTGGGACAAGGGGAGGTGTTCTAATTCTATGGGATGGGAAAGTTTGGACAGGAGAAGTAAGTAGTCTGGGGGCCTATTCCCTAACCTGTAAGTTCACAGGGAAGAACCGCGACTTCACTTGGTGTCTCACAGGCATCTATGCTCCTAACAGCAGAGTAGAAAGGGAAGAAGTATGGTGGGAGTTAGGCTCAGCCAGAGGACTTTTCGATGGGCCTTGGGTAGTATGTGGGGACTTTAACACTGTCAGATTCCCTTCAGAAAAGAAAAAATGCTCTAGATTCACAAGAGCAATGTATGATTCGTCTGATTTCATTGAGGATATGAGCCTTCAAGATCCACATTTGATAGGGGGCAAATACACTTGGAGGAAAGGGGAGAGTCACGATGTTGCTGCCAGGCTTGATAGGATTTTATTTTCTGAAGAATGGAATGAGGAATTCAAGAACATTAAGCAGATGACCTTACACAAGGTGACCTCTAATCACACACCCATTATGCTCCAAAGTGGGAACTGGGAACCTAGAAGATCTTATTTCAAATTTGAAAATTGGTGGCTGCAAACAGAAGGGTTTCTGGATAGTGTTAAGATGTGGTGGAACTCTATAGTCTGTGAAGGAGGCCAGATTTTATCTTAGCTTTCAAATTGAGAGCCTTAAAAGATAAATTGAAGGAATGGGCTAAGACCTCCCATGGGAATTTAGTAATGCAGAAACAGAACATCCTTGCTGGCAGAATTGGAGGAAGTTCAGGATCAAAGAGCATTTACAGAAGATGAGACACTTCTAAAGGCAGAACTCCTTGTAGATTTTGAAAGCATAGCCAAATGTGAGGAAGTAGCTTGGAGGCAAAGATCAAGGATCAACTGGCTGAAACAGGGTGACAACAACACCAAGTTTTTCCAAAGATCAGCAAATGCTCATAGAAGATATAGCAATATTGATGAATTAATGGTGGATGGGGAAGCAACAAAAAATCCAGAAGTTATAAAGAAGGAGATTGAGGAGTTCTATCAAAGATTATATACTGAAACTGACATGGAGGCCAGCTGGAGAATGCAGGGCAGACCACACAATTTCTATTGAAGACAATCAAATGCTTCAAAAGGAATTCGTGGAACAGGAGATATGGGAATGCGTGAAAATTTGTTCTGGAGATAAAGCTCTTGGCCCTGATGGATATACCATGGCTTTTTATGTCCACTACTGGGAAATAATAAAGGGGGAAGTAATTAGTACCATCAGGAATTTCCATGAAAGATGCTTCATTGAAAAAAGCTTCAACTCTAAGTATGTGGCTTTGATTCCTAAAAAGATGGTTGCTAAAGAGCTCACACATTTCAGGCTAATCAGTTTAGTCACCAGTGTTTACAAGATCATCTCTAAGGTTCTTAGAGAAAGGCTAAGAAAGGTTATCCACAAATTGGTGGACACTCAACAACTAGCCTTCATCAAAGGAAGGCAAATAATGGATGTCGTCCTCATGGCAAATGAACTTGTTGACTCTAGAGTCAGAAGCAATATACCAGGCATTCTATGTAAGCTAGATATACAAAAATCTTATGACCACCTCAATTGGAATTTTTTGCTAGAGACACTCTCCAAAGAGATTTGGAGGCAGATGAATAAGATGGATGAAGTTCAGCATAAGCACAGTCAAATTCATTGTCCTTATCAATGGCTCCTCTACAGGTTTCTTCTCCTCACAAAAGAGGCCTAAGGCAAGGAGACCCATTATCTCCTTTCCTCTTCATCATTGCCATGGAAAGTCTTAATGATATGTTGAAAATTGCTCAAGAAAATAGCTGGTTGAAGGGATTCAAAGCTGCACACAGGGAAGGCTCAAACTTGGAGATTACTCATTTGCAGTACGCTGATGATACATTGATCTTTTGTGAGGCTAATAAGAACCAACTCACGACTCTCAGGGTCATTTTTGTTCTTTTTAAAGCAATCTCAGGATTACACATCAACTGGAATAAGAGCTTCATATATCCAGTTAATGAGGTTCCTAACCTAACCTCATTGGCTGGGGTCCTTGGTGGAAGTATTGGGGAGCTACCTACTGTCTATCTGGGCATGCCTCTGGGTGATCAGAATAGGTCTATAGATATATGGTTGACACTGTTTATTGACAATAGCGCATGAAGTATACATTGTCTTGTCCCCCAACTCATTGTCTAATATATATGATCTTAGCCATTGCTCTTGAACAGCAGCAGACCCCAGTGTTTTTCATGACAAGATAGAGAACAGACCATCTGTAGAGATCAAATTGATAAATTTACTGCAATAGCTGACAACTTGTAGGATCAACATTCCCGATTAGAATAACCTGTATTATTTCAATAGATTTTGAAAAGTGTTTTCAAATAGTAGATAACAGAAATGTCTATGGGCTTTGTGTTTGCAAATCTCCATAAAATTATGAGTCGGTCAAAAAGAAGACGACTGGACTGTGGAGAAGGAGAAGAGGCAGAACAGAATCGAGAGGAAACTGAAAAAGAAGTCTACTTTCATGAAGATAGTAGAGAAGAGAAAGTGAGGGTAACTGAACACTCCCAAACCCTAGAAGATAGTGCCATGGAAGTTTCTGCTATGTTGAGAAGTGAAGATAACATCTCCGGGTTGACAACAATTAAAGATGCAGTACCTTTAAACCAACATAGCCCAGGGGAAGGGGAGGATCTGAATTTTATATTCCTATATGGATTCATCAGAACATTATCAAATTTGCCAAAGAATTTGGTGTCGACATCAAGGGGTGCAAAGAGGAAGCAACAAGTTTATTCATGAAAATAGACAACATGAGACAAAAAAATTCGAACAAGGAAGTAAAGAACAGGAGAATGACCTCGGAAACAAAGGGAGCCAAAGAATTCAAGAGTCTCGAGTGCGGAAGTAATTTCAGAAGCTATGGCACAAGAGGGGGGGGGGGGGGGTTACAAAATTAATGTTGATCAATGACAGTCTCCATAGTGTCATGGAATGTGAATGGCCTTAATCAGGGAAGCAAGAGGTGTATCATCAAAAATTTAATTCATGAATGGAAAACTGATGTTTATTGCTTTCAAGAGACCAAACTTCAAGGAGATATCAAGAATTTGGTTAGAGATTTGTGGGCAAACAGAGGGGTCAGATTTTGTCAGCGGGAAGCTAGTGGGACAAGGGGAGGTGTTCTAATTCTATGGGATGGGAAAGTTTGGACAGGAGAAGTAAGTAGTCTTGGGGCCTATTCCCTAACCTGTAAGTTCACAGAGAAGAACCAGGACTTCACTTGGTGTCTCACAGGCATCTATGCTCCTAACAGCAGAGAAAAAGTTGGGCTCAGCCAGAGGACTTTTTGATGGGCCTTGGGTAGTATATGGGGACTTTTAACACTGTCAGATTCCCTTTAGTAAAGATAAACTGCTCAAGATTCACAAGAGCAATGTATGATTTGTTTGATTTCATTGAGGATATGAGCCTTGAAGATCCACATTTGATAGGGGACAAATACACTTGGAGGAAAGGGGAGAGTCACGATGTTGCTGCCAGGCTTGATAGGTTTTTATTTTCTTAAGAATGGAATGAGGAATTCAAGAACATTAAGCAGACAACCTTACACAACAACCTTACACAAGGTGACCTCTGATCACACACCCATTATGCTCCAAAGTGGGAACTGGGAACCTAGAAGATCTTATTTCAAATTTGAAAATTGGTGGCTGCAAACAGAAGGGTTTCTGGATAGTGTTAAAATGTGGTGGAACTCTATAGTCCGTGAAGGGAGGCCAGATTTTATCTTAGCTTTCAAATTGAGAGCCTTAAAAGATAAATTGAAGGAATGAGCTAAGACCTCCCATGGGAATTTAGTACTGCAGAAACAGAACATCCTTGCGAAGCTGGCAGAATTGGAGGAAGTTCAGGATCAAAGAGCATTTACCGAAGATGAGACACTTCTAAAGGCAGAACTCCTTGTAGATTTTGAAAACATAGCCAAATGTGAGGAAGTAGCTTGGAGGCAAAGATCAAGGGTCAACTGGCTGAATCAGGGTGACAACAACACCAAGTTTTTCCACAGATCAGCAAATGCTCATAGAAGATATAACAATATCGATGAATTGATGGTGGATGGGGAAGCAACCAAAAATCCAGAAGTTATAAAGAAGGAGATTGAAGAGTTCTATCAAATATTATATACTGAAACTGAGACATGGAGGCCAGCTGGAGGATGCAGGGCAGACCACAGAGTTTCTATTGAAGACAATCAAATGCTTCAAAAGGAATTCGAGGAACAAGAGATATGGGAATGTGTGAAACTTTGTGCTGGAGATAAAGCTCCTGGCCCTGATGGATATACCATGTCTTTTTATGTCCACTGCTGGGAAATAATAAAGGGGGAAGTAATTAGTACCATCAGGAATTTCCATGAAAGATGCTTCTCTGAAAAAAGCTTCAACTCTACCTGTGTGGCTTTGATTCCTAAAAAGATGGGTGATAAAGAGTTCACACATTTCAGGCTTATCAGTTTAATCACCAGTGTTTACAAGATCATCTCTAAGGTGCTTAGAGAAAGGCTAAAAAAGGTTATCCACAAATTGGTGGACACTCAACAACTAGCCTTCATCAAAGGAAGGCAAATAATAGATGCCATCCTCATGGCAAATGAACTTGTGGACTCTAGAGTCAGAAGCAATATACCAGGCATTCTATGTAAGCTAGCTATACAAAAAGCTTATGACCACCTCAATTGGAATTTTTTGCTAGAGACACTCCAAAGAGGATTTGGAGGCAGATGGATAAGATGGATGAAGTTCTGCATCAGTCAAATTCACTGTCCTTAGCAATGGCTCCCCTAAGGTTTGTTTCTTCTCCTCACAGAGAGGCCTAAGGCAAGGAGACCCATTATCTCCTTTCCTCTTCATCATTGCCATGGAAAGTCTTAATGATATGTTGAAAATTGCTCAAGAAAATAGTTGCTTAAAGGGATTCAAAGTTACACACAGGGAAGGCTCAAACTTGGAGATTACTCATTTGCAGTACGCTGATGATACATTGATCTTTTGTGAGGATAATAAGAACCAACTCATGATTCTCAGGGTCATTTTTGTTCTTTTTGAAGCAATCTCAAGATTACACATCAACTGAAATAAGAGCTTCATATATCCAGTTAATGAGGTTCCTAACCTAACCTCATTGGCTCGGGTCTTTGGTGGAAGTATTGGGGAGCTACCAACTGTCTATCTGGGCATGCCGCCTCTGGGTGATCAGAATAGGTCTATAGATATATGGAATGGTGTGGTAGAGAAGTGCGAGAAGAGGTTGGTGAACTGGAAAAGTCAATATCTCTCCTTTGGAGGAAGACTAACACTAATCAATAGTGTTTTGGACTCTATGCCTACCTATATGATGTCCCTCTTCCCTATCCCTGATGGGGTCATTGCGAGATTGGATGTTCTGAGAAGAAATTATATTATCTGTGGGAAGGGAAAACCAAGAAGTTTCACTTCGTGAAATGGGATGCACTGATTGGAAGTAAACAAAAAAGGGTATGGGGCCAGGAACTAAAAAACTCAGAACCAATGTGTTATGATGAAATGGCTCTGTAGATTCATATCATTGGACCACCAGAATGGTCACTAATACTTATGGGATCAACCTTTGGAGATCCATCAGACACCTGTGGCCAAAGCTTAGAGAAAATTGCAGCATAAGAACAGAAGATAGCAGGAAGAGGAATGTACTTTTCTGGGAAGACAAGTGGTTAGATCAAGCCCCCTAAGGGACACCTTTAATGATATTTACGCCCTAAACCAACAACAAAGGGCCACTGTGGCTGAAGTCTGGTCAAATCAGGGATGGAATTTGAGCTCTAGAAGACCTTTTAATGACTTGGAGATTTTGAGGTTGGTTGAGTTTACAGCTATTGGAGCAATTCAGAGAACCCTCAGTTGACCAAGATATATTGGAGTGGAAGGGCCACAGTCAAGGTAGTTTCAGTGTGAAAGGGGCCTATAAAAATTTTAAGCCTTATAATTATCAGATTGAGGATTAGCCTTGGAAGCTTATATGGAAAGTCGAAATTCCTTATGAATTCCTGCTTCACTTGGCTTGTGGCCAAACAAGCTGTTTTAACCCAAGAAAACCTCATGAAAAGGGGGATACATCTAAGTCCAAGGTGTTTTTTCTGTGAAGAAAAGGCTGAGACTGTAACCCACCTTTTTATACACTGCAGGATTACCCGTCAACTATGGGAAATGTTCCTAAGTAAGAAGCGCCTGAATTGGGTAATGCCAAGGAAAATAGATCAGACTTTGAAGATCTGGAGCATTTATGCTAGCATGTCAGACCATAAGGATAGGTGGAAAATTATACCAGCTTGCATTTGGTCGGCTGCTTGGACAGAAAGAAACCTCAGGTGCCATCAGAACAAGAGCAACAATATCCAGAAGATCAAGATGAAGTGTTTAGTTTTGTTTCACTTTTGGTGTAAACAGGAATATAGGGGAGATGTAGAATCAATTAGGGATGTCTTACGATTATTGTAAATTTTTGTTAAAAGGGTTGAAGATCTTCTAGATACTCCTCCTCAATTGTAATTAGGAAACCAGTAACTTGTCGTGGCAGGTTTCTGTTTTTGTGGAAATAGAATACAAGTCGTTACGTTCTCAAAAAAAAAAGTATAAATATGGAATACGTATTATTAAGAGTTAATCAATTTACATCCAGTTCTATTGGATTGAGTTGAACTCAGTACTTTCACATTGCTGCAGAATGGCAGATCTAGTACATGTTGAGTTACACTTCATTGTATGATGGACACTACCATGTGTATTTTAACTTCATTTTGACCACAAAGTATAATTCTTACCAACGGAATGAGTTGTGGCACTTTAGAAGACTAGATTCTGACTAAAAAACGACGCGAGTAGAGCAAAAGTTTCTATTGCAATGAATTGTTTACATCAATGTATGGTATAGAATGAAACCATGTAAGTAAAAAGTTTCATTACTTCAATTTCTTTTGAAGTAGAAAAATATGTCCTTAGTCTAACTAGTGTTTCTTCTAACTCTGAACTGTACAGTGTCTATCCTGGCTTACTACAACTATACAAAATTGTGTAATTAAAAAAATGGGGACTGGTTTCCTTCTCACTTCCGCAATCGAGATGTGAGATCGATGAACAAATCCTCGCTGCAGGGAATAGTCACACCACCCATTGGATGGTCGAAGCCAAATTCTTCCTCAGATTGACTCAGCAAGTCTTGAAATAAAGGTTCGCTCAAGAATGATATCGGGATCACAAATCTCTTTTTCTGCATCTCCCCAACATACACAGCAAAATGACCCTTGGGAATATCTCTAGTTGCAGAAGACTTCTTGATCATACGAAGAATAGCCATGATATCTTAGTTTTTAGTATAGGTGAGAAAAAAAGAAGGATTGTGAGGTTACCACAAAGCAAAGAAAGCTTTGATATTTGCAGAGTGTTGTGGTGGTAGATACCTCTTTAGATATGTTTATATAGGAAATGGCAACTCAAATTGATGTGTGTTGAATAGGAATATGTGGGTACCAGCAGAAGACAATGGCACTATAATATCACATGCTCTTGCCTTCCAAGTATTGAAAACTTTGTGGTGTTAGTTAAAGAACAATAGGCCCTACCTCATTTTGAAACTTGGAAAGAGCCAATTGGATTGGACATCAGTTGAAGACAATGATATATTAGTAATCACATGGTCCTGCCTTCCAACTAGTAACATGATTAATTGCTTTGGCATATATAAGTTCAAGTTCAATAGGTCCTACATATATTTTCCTATAGGGAACAAAGGATCTCTAAGAATCAAATCCATAAATATTGCTGGTAGCTTATGAGTATATCTAGGAATTAACCATACCCCAGATGCAAACTTTGTGTCCACTTATATAAAAAGGATAAGAGATAAAAAGTTGGCTTATTAAAATTCCAAGCCAGTTAGTCAAAATCAGACAATCAAATAGAAACAGGGGGAATATTATATATGCAAGAACAATCCATTGATTAATAGTTGGCTCCCTAAGTACATAATCTTGTTTGTTATCTTTTACAAGTACATTGGTTTTTTCCTAAACGAAGATAAATAAGTTGGGATTCCACCATAAATAGCTTCCCATCTCTATATCCCAAACACAACAATTAGTACTTCTTTAATAGCATTAAGCTCTCAAATTTCTTCAAGAAAACATACAAAAATGGCCATCAGAAAATCAAACAAGTTATCACAAGCTGCAGTTTTGAAGCAAATTATGAATAGGTATTCAAATTCGGGTATGCTGAGATTTATATTTGCTAATGAGTCCAACCAAATGATCCCTTAGAAAAACAATCATTTAAGTAAATGAAGTATAAGGAAATTCATGAGAAACCAAAAATGGCTGATAATGCGAAGGACAAAATAGACCTGATCAGTATATCAGGTGCTGTGCTCGCCACAATCGGAATAAACTTCTTGTCAACCTGTTGGAGAACTTTGGCACCCTCCAGGCTGTTTTAATCAATGGTATCAGCAACCAATGAATCTCCAACAAAATGCAAGACGCCAGAATTGACACTGAGTACAGTATACACTGATTATTATTCTCTGTCCAGCACTGTTCTGCATCTCAATAGGAAAGGTAAAGTTCATCATCTTAACAAAATAGAGAAGAATCAAAAACATCCAAGATATAGCTAAGGTACTCAACTGTAATCTCTGGAAGTCCCTCCATTTTATCCCAGAATCTAAGTAACTTCGAATTTTTGTTGGTGCATATTCTGAAAAATTGATTAAAGAAAAGGTCAGGCATGACAATATTATTACAAGATAAGAACACAAGCAAGATGGAATTTGAAAGAGACTACGTGGCATAGGAGTCTTAGAAAGAGACATTGTAATCTCTAATGCTTTCATGATTAACGAGAATGCAGCCTAAGATAATCTTGAAAAGTGGGTGAAAGAACTGAAGCTAATTAACTGAAACATGCACTAGGAAAATTCAGCTCTTATTCAGGTCAGGGACAAGTGGCAGGAATGGTTTACCTTCTTTTAACTCCCCATCGTGTGTACATGTGCACTCCCCTTGAGCTTGCAATTTGCTATTCCAGGTGTTAACAAGTTCCCTTTTCACACTTGGCCTGAAGAGAGAAACATCAGGTCTCGTTACTGACATATTTAATTGAAATAATATCGGAAAGAGACCTAACAACCCTCCCAAGAAATTGGATAACACTACCGTTCATCACAGAAGAAACCGTCAGCACAACTTGGGGTGGAAGATTGATCACATTGATGGGATGACTGCTGTGGAAGCTCCCAGCAAATAGCTTCTACAGAATGATCCAGTCTACTAACTGCTATAGTTTCTGCACAAAGGAAAAGAACATTAATTAGTTGCACACGCTTTCTGTCATCAATGATTAATAACACAAACAAGCACTCAAGAACAAATTACCAGGCATGAGTGGCACATCATGAAAAGTCTTTGATTTCCTGCTGCCTTTCTTCTAGACTCACTCATGGCAAAGAACTAATTCTTGCCTTGGTAAAATGGAGGAGCTGAATGATTTCTTCTACTCTTCTTCTTCCTTATAAGCTCATCCGTTTTACCTCGATTTACAGCATCAACCCATTTATGGGAGTCCCTATCCTCCACCCTAGAGAAGAGCATAGCTCATGGTATCAACTAATTCTTAAGATTCTCTGCACATCTCTTATCCTTCAATTTGGACCTGTATACCTTCACCGTATAAACATTGGGACCTGAGATGTATCCTGAGAGGTTGAATGAACCATCACTTGCATTCAATTTGTTAAGGGAACTCAGATGAACCCCTAACCTACTGAACAATAGTGGCAACAGAGGAGGAGAAACACGTGTGCAGAACAGGTCATCCACACTGCATGCAAATAAAAAAAAATCTAAGAAACCATACAGGAAATATCCTTAAGTAACTGGTTTATCAAAGATGGAGCTTTCGATAACAACAATTTTGAAGGAGACTCTGGGATGCACAAGGTGATTCTCAGCACACTTTCAAAGAATGCAATACCCTCTTAATTCTTCCAGGTTACATGCAAACAAAAACATCAATCATGACAGAGTACAACTTCAGAAGTTATGTAAATCAAATTGTTTACTTGTTTGAGTTTGAGGAAAACAAGAAGTACCTGGAGCGCATTTGCTTCCTTTGAACTGGTTGGTTGTAAAAGCACTGGAAATAGTATCCCTGTAACTCCTCTTACATACTAGAACTAGAATTAGGCATAGGCATTGCCAAAGAAGAAAACAATCATCAAAGTGGAAAATTCACATAGACATTGTAAATTCTTGAACATAATAAACCACTAAAGCAAAACAATATCAATTACATTGTTGAATGTCAATAAAACACATCAAGAAGTCAAATTCTTTAACATAAAGCCCTCAAGAACCTAAAACAATTAAAATACAATAGGCATCATAAGAAAATCTTGAAATAGCAGAACGAAAATCCATCAAAAAAAAAGAAAGAAGGGAAAGCTTACTTGAAGGACCCAGAAATCTATTTGAGCTTAATCAAGTACTTCACCATTAAAGATTCCACAAACAGTTACAACGCTAGAGAGAAGCCTAAAAGTAGTGAGTAAAACATCAATCAGACAACTAGAGGTACCATACATTCTTTACTACATAAAAGACATTGTAGAATCTTGATAAAAATTCAGAGACGTCGTAAATTCTTGAACACAAGGTAAAACAATATCAATAACATTGTTAAATTCCAATCAAGAAACATCAAGAAGTCAAATTCTCCAACATAAAGCCCTAGAGAACCTAAGACGCAAGGCTTCATAGGATAATCACAGTAGGAAAATCCATCAAAGAAAAAGAAGAGAGAAAGCTTACTGCCAGAGAGAGGGAGAGAGACACTATGGGAAGTGTTCGTGTTTGTGTTCGTGTTCATGTTCATGTTTAAAAGAAGTTTCTATACCATTTTCAGTAATGTTACAGATTAACATCTTGAAAATTGGTCCCGAGCAAAGTATCTGGTGAAGGAGGAGATGGTTCTGGACTAAAAAACGGCAGGCCAGAACCATAATTCTCAGTTTGTTTAAAGAGGTCCATAAGATGATCATCTTCATAAAAAATAACCTTGGTTAATGAAGATTTTTCTGAATCTCCTGACATTTTTTACCACATTAGTTATACTAACACCCAAAACACACAGAACATTAGACTAACGCCCAAAATACACAGAATTTGTATAATCAAGAAAACAACCATTTTCTTATGAAACACATGCAAAAGAATCTTGTTAGCTACTGGAGTATTTCCTTAAACATGAATGATGTCATAAATAGTTTTCCAAATTAAGTTGGAAGCTATTTGAGTTTCAAGTCCCCATATTTCAAAAAGAGAGAACCTCTACCATTGACTTGTTACTGATGGTATTAGAACAAAAAAAGCTCATTCCTTGGAAGTAACAATTCATAATTCACTAGCTATAATCAACCCAATTAAAACATGCAATGGACCTTAAGAGACAATGCACACAAATGAAACTAGAAAGCCTTAAACCCTCAAAATCCTTCTTGCTATCATCAAGATGGAGCACAGAACTGATAAAAACTGTGCTATTGATACCTCTGAATGGACTAACTACCCTGAGAAAAAGTGCTTGTCATGCTTTGTTTTCCATAATTAGACAGCCATATAACCTTCAGAGGGAGGAATATGAATGTTGAAGAGAATAAGATATAAACTATTGTAAAAGGTCTGATACCTTTCTCTTTGAAAGACTGATTTGCAAATGGCTTACATGTACTTACACTTTTTGAATGTAACGTTATCGAAAGAAGAGTGACAGATGTTGGCTGCTTGTGAATCAGATTTAAGGTAAGTGCTTTAACCAAAACATACAACTTCATGCTCAGAGTTATGTTGAACTTTAATGAATGTTGCAAAATTTAGTGCAATGGGATTTCTGGTAAATGGCAATCTTATCAAGTTCCATACATAAGTCATGACGATATTAATAATGAACAGTTAAATACCGCCAACCAAATGATGCATGCATTAGTTTTGTTGAGCTTATTTTTTCTTATGTGGCTAACTGACTGATACATATTTATGCAGATATTAATTTTTCTTACGCGACCAAAAAAGGTTATATTATCTATGCAGAAGTTTATGCTGAGATTTATATTTGCTAATGAGTCCAACCAAACGATCCCTAAGAGGAACAATTGTTTAACGTAACTGCATTTTAAGGAAATTCATGAGAAACCAAGAGTGATCATATGGATTATGCAAAGGCCAGAATAGACCTTAGCAATCGTAAGTGTTGTGGTCTCCACAATCAGAATAAACTTCTTATCAACCTGTTGGGGGAACTTTGGCACCCTCCAGACAGTTTTTATCAATTGTATCAGCAACCAATGAATCGCCAACAAAATGCAAGACACCAGAAGTGACATCGCGTATAATATCCAGATTCTTAAGATTCTCTGTTCCAGAACCGCTCTGCATCTCATACTGGAAAAGGTAAAGGTCCATCATCTTGTCCATATAGGTAAGGTACTCAACTGTAATCTCTGGACGGAAGTCCCTCCATTTTGTCTCAGAATCTAAGAAACTTTGAATGAACATAAGCAAGATATAATTTGAAAGAGACTGTGGCCTAAGAGACTTAGAAAGGGACGTTGTAATCTAAAATACTTTCATGATTAATAAGAACGCAATCTAAGATAATCTTGAAAAGTTGATGAAAGAAATGAAGCTAATTAACTAAACCATGCACAAGAAAATTCAGCTCTTATTCAGGTCAGGAACAAATGGCAGGAACGGTTTACCTTCTTTTGACTCCCCATCGCGTGTAATTGTGCAATCCCCTTGAGTTTGTAATTTTCTATTCCAGATATTAACAAATTTCATTTTAACACTTGGCCTGAAGAGAAAAATATCAGGTCGTGTGAGTTACGAAAATATTTGATTGAGATAATATCAGAAGGAGACCCAACCCTCCCAAGAAATATGATAACATTACCTTTCATCAGAGACACACCCTTACCACATTTTGGGTGGAAGATTGAGCACATTGATGGATGACTGAGTGGAAGCTCCGAGCAGATAGCTTCTGCAGAATGATGCAGTCTCCTAACCGCTCTAGATTCTGCACGATGGAAAAGAACATTAATTAGTTGCACATATTTTCTGTCATAGTTGATTATTAACAGGAAAAAGCACTCGAGGAGAAATTACCTGGCATGAGCACATCATAAACAGTTCAAATGTTGTTATATCCTGCTGCCTTTCTTGAAGACTCACTTGTGGCAAAGAACTTCCTCTTGTCTTGGTAAAATGGAGGAACTCAACGACTTCTTCTACTCTTCTTCTTCCTTACAAGCTTATCTGTTTTACCTCGATTTCCAGCATCAGTCCATTTGTGTGAGTCACCATCCACCCTAGAGGAGAGAATAGCTCGTGGTAGCAAATAATTTTAAGATTCTAAGTATATGTGTCAAATCATCTCAATTATAATAAAATTCAGAAGGACCTGAACTATAAACATCCCATGGATCAAGTCCCCTATACTGGCCATACCAGTTTGCCCAATTACAAGTAAAACCACAAAACAAAAAATAAAAGAACATCTGTAATAAATACTAACAAACACAAACCGTCAAACAACCTATCAGTTGAGGAATGCATGCAATCCTATAGACTACGACAACCATTCCAAGTTATGAACATAATCGTTGTCAGTCCAATACTTTGCAAAATGATTACCAAATCATCCTCTCCTCAGCATCGATCCATCTCGTAAGACACCAGATCCTTCAAAAGAAAGTACCAACTTCAGGTGATGAAGTAAAGTAATAAATTGAGTAGAATTTTATGCACATCAGAATGCATTTAGATCGATGTCAAAGAAACTAATACTTACCATTGTCATCCATCTTAACAATTCAGGTCCCAATGTCAATAGCAACAGATACAAGGGAGTACACAACATATAAGAATAACGAACATAAAAAGAACAGTTCTACAAGGGAGTAATCTCATCGAAAAAAGAAAGTGTTGTTATATAAGAATATTCATTTGGAAGGAAATACTTTGATACTAGAATCGAACATCATACTAAGAGGAGAAAATGTATATCAATTTTCATATAAAGCATATGCCCTCGTAATCAGAGGTAGCAAATATAGAAGGGTAAAACTTATCCGCACCGGGTGTATACACCAATCCAATACATGCATGACATGTGTTCAAATCTATAATTCATTTTACTTAACCTAAATTAATTAACATGTGTTTTACTTCACTAAATAACATAATAATGGAAATTGCATTAGTTTGGTGTAAACACCCGGTGCGGTAAGTTTTTTCCAATATAGAAACATAAGAAATCATTGAAGAGCCTCACTGATCAGTGCCTTCTGTGCAAATAGTCCAAGAGATTAAAATTGCATAAAGCACGACTTGCCATATTCTCAGCAGCCCACATCTTTGATCCTCAAAACATTAACAAAATCAGTAAATATAAAATCCCTCATTCTCTTACATGACACAATTTACAACTTACAAGAAACAATCAAAATCAAAAAGTCTAGACCATGTTCATTTCAAAGAAGGAAATAAGTCTAGACCATGTAAAAGAAAATGACCACTGAGGGTGTATACGAAAGTCTGTCCAATCGAGTCTCTTCATTCAAAATGCTACAAATCACAACTTCTTATTATTGAACTACTTATTTTTTTAAGAGTTGTGCCAGTGGGGCCTTCAACAAGAAAAACTCCACATCTTTCCATTCAATGGCTTCATAATTCAGTTATAATTAAACCAAAAACAGCACCACGAATATCTATCATGATTCATGACTTCATAATTCAATTATATAAAAAGGTTCATCTCCATGTGGCGACCACTTTCATCTTTGCCTGTGAAAGAAAGGCCAGCATCTTTAAATTGCTGCACCATATCAGGATCCACCTACATAGCACAGGATAAGTTTTTAGCATATATTCCTTACTAAAGAAATCACATCTTATGGTCTACATATAATTATTAAACCAGTCCACCTAGATGTGCAATAGTTACACCACAGTTCCAAATTTAAAGAAAAAAAATTGGTGAACCTCATATATATGACGGTGTCTCTCATCTGCAAAGCTCCGGTTGCCAACTCTGAGAAAAGATATAGTTAAAGCCATTTGGTAATGTCAATGGGAGAAATCCTCCAGAATGGCTTCACAAACTTATCAACAAGCATGCCCAATGTATGCGAAAAAATCTATGAGAAATTTCAAGAAAATCAGAGAGAAAAAACAAAGAACCATATCATTTAAAAAAATACTTGGTCAGAAATCAAAAAATCAAAAAATCAAAAAACAAAGTGTAGAAAAGATGACTTATCACATCTCTTTATCCATCAATTTGAGGCTGCATAGGTTCACTGTGTAAACACCAGGAAACACCAGGACCTGAGAGTATCCTGAAAGTTTAAATGCACCAACACTACCATTCAATTTGTTAAGGGACTCATATGAATCCCAAACCCACTGGACAACATCGGCAAGGAGAAGGAGAAGCACATGTGCAAAAGCAGGTCATCCTCACTGCAGGCAAATGAAAAAAATCTAAGGAACCAGCCAGGAAATCCTTAAGTTAGGTGGTGTATCAAAGACAGACCTTTCATTATCAACAATTTTGAAGGAGATACTGCGATGCGCAAGGGAGATTCTTAGCAGAGACTCTTTCGGACAATGCAAGACCCTACTTGGACTTCAAGACTATATATGCAAACCAAACGATCAATCAGATCAAAGTACAGCTTTAGAAGTAAAGTATGTAAACCAATATTTTTTACTTGTTTGATTTTGAGAAAACTAGAACTTGGAGTGCATTTGCTTCCTTTGAACTGGTTAGTTGTAAAATACATCACGAACAATTACTGCAAAAAGAAAAAACCCAAGAAGTTTCCTTATTAGCAGTCAGTAGTCAACTCAATTATCAGGTAGGCTTATACAAAATCACCTTTTATACCAACATCTTGTCTATAATCATCAATTCCAAGGTACAAAACACTTGCCATCCTGTTAACAATGGCCAGATAAAACTTCCAAGGACCAGGTTGGTAGTTCTATACCTATCCTAAAGTCGACTACTTACTATAACTCAAAAGAATTTTACCTTCAAAACCTTACAATATCTATTAGGCCTCTCATGAGATTTGGTAACAATTCCAGAAAAGAAATATCAGAAATAGTGCTCAGAACCAACTAATCATCACAAGATATTCTTGAAAAACACATCAAAATAGCTTCAGTATCAATGGTGCCAACAATGGGAGTTAAATACTGCACATAATCTCTGCCGAATTGATTGCATATCTACCATGGAACAAAAATGAACAAGTGACATGTTTTTCTTTTTTTGTGGCGATTAGTCAAACCAATCCTAATGTCGACTACTTACTATAACTCAAAAGAATTTTACCTTCAAAACCTTACAATATCTATTAGGTTTCCCATGAGATTTGGTAACAATTCCAGCAAAAAAATATGTAGATATGGTACAACAAAGTAGGGGCAGGTGATGACCAGCACTTCTAACAAATAGCATTGTCATTGAAGTAAATAGCTTCCTATCCAGATCATAGCAGAATGTATACAGAATCAGACAATGTAATCAATTGAAACAAAATTCAGTAATCCTAAAAAGTGCAAGAGTTCTCAATTTTGATCTAGTCCACAGTCTGCAGTCGAAAACTAAGAGAAACCAGATGCAGTCCTCTGGTTACATGTGCTCCCACTTCCTCCACTCATCAAAGAGATAAAAGAATTTTGTCACTTCCTCGAAGCCTATTCTAGCTTTTCCTTAATCCCCTCATTCTAATTAATGGCCTTCAAGAACAACTCCACGTCTTTCTTCAATTCCAATTTTCCAAGAGAAAGCAGGGGAAATTAGGGCAAAACAAGTTCTTGAACATCCTTAACATGCATTGACAGGATGACAACATAACTTGCTTTTACAAAAAGATTCTTGTATTTTTTTAAAAAGCCAACAAATTCTTTAAATTTTCTTAAAAGTTTCTTGAATTCCAACATGCAAATTCGAGTTCTTTGAAAGAATATCAAGATAATGAGAAGAGTACCAATATATAGATAGATCAATTGATTTAGGGTTAGGGTTTTGATCGGACATCGTCACTTGAACCATCAAGAACACCAACAAGTTCAGTGAACTTTTCTTAAAAATTAAACGCAAAATTGAGTTCTTGAATTCCAATATGCAAAATCGAGTTGTTGAATTCGAATATGAAGAATGCCATGAATCTTGATAGATTTTCCGATAGCCGGTAGTGTAAAAGTTCCGGTCGAAGTATTGAGTTCTAAAATGGGCACTAGGTTCTCTGTTTTATAGTTTTAGAACCAGTTAATACACGCGGCTGAAAAATAGAACGCGGAAAAATAACTACTTAATACAAAATATATTACTTTTTTTGTAAATTATTTTATTCTAGTAATTATTTTTTATATTTTTTTGTAATAGGAAGAAATTATTCATTGAATGTGAAATTTGTTATTACATCAATTTCATATTAAGTTAATTTTTTAGGCATTATTTATCTTTTAAATTAATTTAATTGTTTAGCTATCAAGACTATTTTTAAAGTGTTCTTTCAATTTTAGCTTTCAATATTTAGTACTGAAATTAGTGATTAATATATAGTTATTTTAATCATAAGTTTGACAATAATTAGTACAATTTACTTCTCCTTTTTCTTAAGAAGAGAAATTTTAAGCTTCTTTCTAACTGGAAAAAAAAATCTATTCTACTTTCATTTAAAAGCAGTTTTAAGAATTAGTCAAAGATTTAATTTTTCAAACAAAAATAATTTTATCTAAAAAAAACACTTTTAGTGTCCCAACAACAATGTCAAAGACAAAGAGGCTCTTAGCCCGACCCAATTTCTTTTGTTTTCATTTTTCTGCAAATAAACTTCAAAAAATAAATAAAAATCTTGTCCAATCAAAGTGTATAGTTTTTTATTTATTTTCCTAAGTTTTTAGATAATCAAGAAGATATTAATGATGTTATTTCAAGTTTTTTAAAGTGTGAAAAGTCAATAGTAAAAAATAATAGTCGGAAAAAGAAAGTTAAAAAAAATGAAACACATACCAAATATTAGCCTCAAGTCAAGTAGAATCCATAATGTTGAGTGTGTGAAACACGGCCAAAAGATAATCACAAAATTAAATGTAATACATAAAACATTCATATTTTTATTATGTATTTCTGCAGCAGCATAATGTTATGTTTTCTTTGTTGTATTCAGGGTAACGTAGACTTTAGCTCTTGAGAAGCTCCAATTCCCATGTTATAAAGAAATGAAATCATGCAAAGAAATTTCTCAAACAAAGAATTCTGAAAAATCAGTCGGCGATCTGAACAGATTTCATTTGCTAAAAAATGTGGTGTATGTCTTTTTGACATCAGCTACTAAAAAATTACATTCAACAATTGAGACTACATCAAATAGCCCCCTCTATCTAAGTTTCAGTAATGTGTACTGAATAGTGAGTCTCTCCTAACTAGAAAGGTTACTTCTTTACAAACTTGTGAAAGGAAAAGCCTCAGAACCTACTCAATCGAGAAGTAAGATTAATGAACACATCCTCACTACACGGAATTGTGACACCGCCCATTGGATGATCAAAGCCAAATTCTTCCTCAGCTTGACTAAGCAAGTCTTGAAATAAAGGTTGGCTCAAGAATGAAATGGGGATCACAAATCTCTTTTTCTGCTTCTCCCCAACATAAACAGCAAAATGGCCTTTCGGAATGTCTCCAGCTGTAGAAGTTTTCTTGATTATACAAGGCATACGGATTGCCATGGTCGTTTAGTTCAATATAGATGAAGAAATAAGGATTGGAAGAATTAGTAAGGAAATCTGAAAGCAGAGAAAGCTTTTTGTATGCTTTCAAGTTTTGCTGAGTGTTGTTATGGTAAGCCCTTCTTTGTATGTGTTTATATAGGCTAATATCAAGTTGTAGAATTCTACTGATGTGCACTGAATAGACATTTTGTGGGCACCAGCTAAAGACAGTAGCACCTGAAGTATCACATGGTTTTGCCTTCCAACTCATTGTCATAGTACTATTAATGCAAACTCTCACGTGTCCACTTATATAAAAACTATAAGAGAAAACAAATCAATCATATAAGAAGATTCAACTGGTAGAGAGGCATTTGTACTGTTGATTGACAATAGCACATGGTTTTGCTACTCAACTCACTGTCAAGTATATATCATCTTAGTCATTGCTCTTGAATATCAGCAGTCCCTACACCCCCCAGTGTTTTTCAGGACAAGATAGAGAACAGAAGATTATTAGAAATCAATTTGATAAGTCATTGTCAACACAGGTTCTTTTGAGATAATTAATAACAGGTAATTCCCATTAGTAACAAAATCTGACCATTATGTAGGATCAACTTTCCTGATTAGAATAATCCAAGCTATTTCAATGATTTTGGAAATATTTCCAAATAGTAGAGAATATTTTTTTTTAACTGGCAATTGACATATGTGTGTCTAGAGTTTTGCAAATCTCCATTAACTTACGAGTCAGTCAAAACCTTATTAGGTCCAGAAATATGAGTTCATATTCAAGAAGAGTATAGACGCTATTTATTATAAAGAGTTAATTAATTTGCATACGTATTCTATCACATTTAGTTGCACTCAGTACTGACACTATACATCTTGAGTTATACCTCATTGCCGCTACCAAGTGCAGCAAGCTTCATTTGAAACCATTAAGTGTAATTATCATTTTACCAATTGAATGAGTTATGCCACTTTAGGGGACCAGATTGTAGTTCATTCTGATTAACAAACGATAAGAGTTGAAGCAAAAAATTTCTATTGCAATGAATTGATTACATTAATGTATGGAAGTAAAAAGTTTCATTACTTCAATTACTTTTGAAGTAGAAAAATGTGTCCTCAGTCTACCTAGTGTTTCTTATAACTCTCAACTGTACACAGTGGAGTTCCTGGATTACTACAACTATACAAGATTGTGTAACAAAAAAATGGGTACTAGTTTCCTTCTCACTTCCTCAATCGAGATGTGAGATCGATGAACAAATCCTCACTGCAGGGAATAGTCACACCACCCATTGGATGTTCGAAGCCAAATTCTTCTTCAGATTGACTAAGCAAGTCTTGAAATAAAGGTTCGCTCAAGAATGATATGGGGATCACAAATCTCTTTTTCTGCATCTCCCCAACATACACAGCAAAATGGCCTTTGGGAATATCTCTAGCTGCGGAAGACTTCTTGATCATACGAAGAATAGCCATGATCTTTTAGTTCTAGTATAGAAAAGAAAAGAACAAGAATTAGTATTAAGGAACTCAGAAGCAGAGAAAGCTTTGAATACTTTAAAGTTTGCTGAGTGTTGTGGTGGTAGATAACTCTTTGGATATGTTTATATAGGCAATGGCAACTCATATTGATGTGGTGTTGGATAGAAACTTGTGGGCACCAGCAGAAGACAGTATCACTTAAGTATCACATGCTCTTGCCTTCCATGTATTGAAAACTTTGTGCTATTAGTTCAAGAACAATAGTCCCTACCTTATCTGATCCATTATAGAAACTTTGAGAAGTCATAAAATCTCATGATTTGTGGTGAAGAGCCATTTGGATTGGACATCAATTAAAGACAATGATATATAAGTAATCACATGGTCCTGCCTTCCAGCTAGTTGACATGAGTAATTGCTTTAGCTCATATAAGATCAAGTTCAATAGGTCCTACATATATTTTCCTATAGGGAACAAAGGATCTTTAAGAATCAAATCCATGAAAATTGCTGGTAGCTTATGATGAAAACTTTGTGTCCACTTATATAAAAACTAAAAGAGAAAACAAGTCAAAACTATAACAAAAAACAAATCAATCATATATAAGATATAACTGGTGGAGAGGCATCTGTTGTACTGTTGATTGACTATAGCACATGCTTTTGCTACTCAACTCATTGTCAAGTATATATCATCTTAGTCATTGCTCTTTAATATCAGCAGTCCCTACACCCCCAGTGTTTTTTCAGGACAAGATAGAGAACAGAAGATTTTTAGAAATCAATTTGATAACTTTGAGTCATTGTCAACACAGGTTCTTTTGAGATAATCACAGGTAATTCCCATTAGTAACCCAAGTTATTTCAAAGATTATGGGAAATGTTTCCAAATAGTAGAGAATATATATTTTTTTAACTGGCTATCGACATTTCTGTGTCTATGTTTTGCAAATCTCCATTAAATTATGAGTCAGTCAAAACCTTATTATTGCCAGAAATATGAGTTCATATTCAAGAAGAGTATAGATGTTATTTCTTGTAATGAGTTAATTAATTTGCATCTGTATTCCATCACATTTAGTTGCACTCAGTACTGACACTATACATCTTGAGTTATACCTCACTGCCGCTACCAAGTGCAGCAAGCTTCATTTGAAACCATTAAGTGTAATTATCATTTTTAACAATTGAATGAGTTATGCCACTTTAGGGGACCAGATTGTAGTTCATTCTGATTAACAAATGATGAGAGTTGAGCAAAAAATTTCTATTGCAATGAATTAATTACATCAATGTATGGAACCATAGAAGCAAAAAGTTTCATTACTTCAATTTCTTTTGAAGTAGAAAAATGTGTCCTAGTTTAGCTAGTGTTTCTTCTATCTCTCAACTGTACACAGTGGAGTTCCTCGCTTCCTACAACTATACAAAATTGTGTAATTAAAAAAATGGGTACTAGTTTCCTTCTCACTTCCTCAATCGAGATGTGAGATCCTTGAACAAATCCTCGCTGCAGGGAATAGTCACACCACCCATTGGATGGTCGAAGCCAAATTCTTCCTCAGATTGACTAAGCAAGTCTTGGAATAAAGGTTCGCTCAAGAATGATATGGGTATCACAAATCTCTTTTTCTGCATCTTCCCAACATACACAGCAAAATGACCTTTGGGAATATCTCTAGCTGCGGAAGACTTCTTGATCATACGAAGAATAGCCATGATCTTTTAGTTCTAGTATAGAAAAGAAAAGAACAAGAATTAGTATTAAGGAACTCAGAAGCAGAGAAAGCTTTGAATACTTTAAAGTTTGCTGAGTGTTGTGGTGGTAGATAACTCTTTGGATATGTTTATATAGGCAATGGCAACTCATATTGATGTGGTGTTGGATAGAAACTTGTGGGCACCAGCAGAAGACAGTGTCACTGAAGTATCACATGCTCTTGCCTTCCATGTATTGAAAACTTTGTGCTATTAGTTCAAGAACAATAGTCCCTACCTTATCTGATCCATTATAGAAACTTTGTGAAGTCATAAAATCTCATGATTTGTGGTGAAGAGCCATTTGGATTGGACATCAATTAAAGACAATGATATATAAGTAATCACATGGTCCTGCCTTCCAGCTAGTTGACATGAGTAATTGCTTTAGCTCATATAAGATCAAGTTCAATAGGTCCTACATATATTTTCCTATAGGGAACAAAGGATCTTTAAGAATCAAATCCATGAAAATTGCTGGTAGCTTATGATGAAAACTTTGTGTCCACTTATATAAAAACTAAAAGAAAAAACAAGTCAAAACTATGAAAGATTTCACTGGTGAAGAGGTATTTGTTGCACTGATTATTGACAGTAGCACATGAAGTATCACATGGTCTTGTTGCCCAACTAATTGTCTAATATATATGATCTTAGCCATCGCTCTTAAATATCTACAGACCCCAGTGTTTTTCATGACAAGATAGATAACAGACTATCTTTAGAGATCAAATTGATAAATTTACTGCAATAGTTGACAACTTGTAGGATCAACATTCTGGATTAGAATAACCCGTGTTACTTCATACATTTCGAGAAGTGTTCTCAAATAGTAGATAACAGAAATGTTTATTGGCTACCAACATGTCTATGTTTTGCAACAAATTATGAGTCAGTCAAAACCTTACTATTGCCAGAAATTTGAGTCTGTATTCAAGAAAATACGTATTATATCTTATTAAGAGTTGATCAATTTACATCCATTTTCTATAGCATTCAGTTAGACTCAGTACTTTCACATTACTGCAGAATAGCATATCTAGTACATATCGAGTTATTGTACATTGTACGATGGATGCTACAAAGTGCATCTAACTTCATTTGGAACCACAAAGTGTAATTATTACCAATAGAATGAATTTAGCAAACCATGTGTTGAGCAAAAAATTTCTATTGCAATGAATTGATTGCATAAATGTATGGAAGTAAAAGTTTCATTACTTCAATTACTTTTGAAGTAGAAAAATGTGTCCTTAGTCTACCTAGTGTTTCTTATAACTCTCAACTGTACACAGTGGAGTTCCTGGCTTAGTACAGCTATACAAAATTGTCTTTACAAAAAAATGGGGACTAGTTTCCTTCTCACTTCCTCAGTCGAGATGTGAGATCGATGAACAAATCCTCACTGCAGGGAATAGTCACACCACCCATTGGATGGTCGAAGCCAAATTCTTCCTCAGCTTGACTAAGCAAGTCTTGAAATAAAGGTTTGCTCAAAAATGATATCGGGATCACAAATCTCTTTTTCTGCATCTCCCCAACATACACAGCAAAATGGCCCTTGGGAATATCTCTGGTGGCGGAAGACTTCTTGATCATACGAAGAATAGCCATGATAATTTAGTTTTAGTATAGATAAGAAAGGTAAAAGAATTACAAAGGAACTCAAAAGCAGAGATAGTTTTGATGTTTGCTGAGAGCTGTGGTGGTAGATATCTCTTTGGATATGTTTATATAGGCAATGGCAACTCATACTGATGTGCTGTTGAATAAGAACTTGTGGGCACCAGCAGAAGACAATGTCACTGAATTATCACATGCTCTTGCCTTCCGAGTATTGAAAACTTTGTGGTATTAGTTAAAGAACAATAGGCCCTACCTTATTTTGCAACTTGGATAGAAGCATTATTCATTATAGAATTATTGAGAAGCTATGACCTGGAACATGGACCACTAGGATGAAAAACATATCCATATTGGGAAACATAAAATGTTATCAATTAATATCCCAAAACAAGTAACATGAGAGAGGTCAAACTCTTCCTATCTTTGTTCAAACTTGAAAGGCTTTAGTTATCAAGGATAACAGGCCCTACCTTTTCTTTGAACTTAGAGCAAAGTATCCCTCACAATCAAATATTTAAACAAGTATTTTCTAGGTACACATCAAGTTTTACATCTTTTGACATGTTTTTGTTGTAAGCATTATTCCTGAGAAAACAAAAAAAGTTTATATGGCCATAAGCTTCCAATTCCAAGTGTTCCCTAGCATAGGTTTATAACTTTTCATTGATCATTATGGCCCTAATTGGTTGAAAAGAATTTATGTATGGAGGCTTAGGAAGTGGTAGTAAGATCTTTAAATGGTTGTTGTGATATCTCAACATCACACTGTCACTTACCATTCTACTTGTCATTAAAATAAATATACAAAGCAGAAGACCATCAATAGGCACCTGATGGATATCATATGGTTTTACCTTCTATGTACTTTTGGGCACTGCTTATAATTTGTGATATAGTCCTACTTTCATGACCACACATAAAAACGGTGAAAAACCAAAGGTGAATTTTTGCGCTGCTGAATCGGAAAGACAGCAAAAAAGACCAAAAAAAGAGGCCAACCTGATTGCTTGGCGTAGTTGGTCTACATTGTAGACTCTACAACTACTTGAAGTAAGTAAAACACATAAAGCTATGTTTTGGATTCAATAACTTGCAAACAAACATTATTAGTTACTTCTGTCAGTTTTGCTGAATGCCTTTCAAAGTGAGAGTTTTTTCATTATATAGAGAGAATAAATATTACAAATCTCTAAAGATCCGTTATTCCTATTCCTAAAGATTAGCTATTCTATCTCTACAAATCTGCTATTCAATCCCTACAAATCCGCTATTCTATCATAATATTTATTCCTTTGATTCTACAACAAATCTACATGATCATGCTAATTTATATCATTATCTAATTACATTGATATATACAATTATTTAGATTTCCATCATGCTAACATCCCCCTCAAATTGATGCCGGTGGATCAAGAAGCATCAATTTGCCTACTAGAAACTGATGGCGTTGTCGTGCCATAGATTTTGTAAACGCATCAACTATTTGAAGATTACTGGACACATGTGGAATAGTAATGACTCATTTATCTACAATTTCTCGTATATAATGACAATCTACTTCGATGTGTTTGGTCCTCTCATGAAAAACTGGATTAGTAGCAATCTAAATAGCACTTGTATTATCAGCATGGAGAGGAGTAGGATGAGATTGAGGAAATCCAATCTCAGCAAATAATCCACGAAGCCATACAACCTCGGAGCAAGCAGTAGACATGGATCGATATTCAGCCTCAGTTGAAGATTTTGACACACGATCTTGCTTTTTACTCTTCCACGATATCAATGACTCTCCAAGAAACATGCATCAACCAGTGACTGAACGACGAGTATCAGGACATCCCGCCCAGTCAGAATCACTAAAAGCATTAAAACGAATAGGAGAATCACTTGGAAAGAACAATCCACGAGTAGATGTTCCTAGAAGATACCGAATGATGCGAAGAACAGCCATCAAGTGGAGATGAAGGGGAGCTTGCATAAATTGGTTAACTTGTTGCACTGCAAAAGAGATATCAGGCCGAGTAATAGTAAGGTAATTTAGACTCCCAACTAATTGTCGAAACATAGTTGGATCAGGAAGAAGATCGCCTTCCTCACGACGATACTTCACATTCAATTCCAATGGAGTATCTACAGAGGAGGAATCTTGAAGACCAGCCAAAGAAATCAGATCCTGAGTATATTTGTGTTGGTTTAGAAACACACCTGAAGCAACATTATGAACTTCTAAATCAAAAAATTATGTAAGAGAACCAAGATCTTTCATATGAAAAGAATCTTTAAGCTGCTGTTGGAAGCTAGTAATTAGTGAAGAATCAGTTCCTGTGATGATAATGTCATCTACATACACCAAAAGAAGAACACAACCTGTAGATGTTTTCAGAAGAAACAAATACGAGTCACATTTGCTCTACTCAAAAGAAAATTGTAGCAAAGTAGACCGGAACTTATCAAACCAAGCTCTTGGAGCTTGTTTTAATCCATACAAAGACCGCTTCAACTTGCACACATCTGATGTAGGTGATGAGAACAAACCAGGTGGAGGTTTCATATAAATCTCTTCTTTGAGATCACCATGGAGAAAAGCATTTTTGACATCCATTTGATAAAGAGACCAGTTTTGTGAAGCAGCAATGGCAATAATAGTTCGCACCGTAGTCATTTTTGCTACTGGTGCAAAAGTCTCATCATAGTCCACCCCATACTCTTGTTTGTTATCAAGAACAACCAATCGAGCTTTGTACCGATCAAGAGTTCCATCAGAATAAAGTTTAATTGAATAAACCCATTTACATCCAATAGGGCGGACATTTGAAGGACATAAAACAATGTCCCTTGTGTTATTTTCATTAAGAGCCAAAAGTTCCTTCTCCATTGCTTTTGCCAATATTCAAGCTTGGAGGCTTGTGAGTAACCTGTTGGAATAGAGATGGTGGATAAAGTAGAAGAAAAATCATACCGTTTAGGAGTTTGAGACACTCTAGTAGATCGCCGAGGAGGCTCAAGAGGAGCAGGCCTTGAAAAAATCTCAGATTCTGGTTGTAGAGCAGTATCAGGTGGCGGATCTGTTTCAGGATGGGGTAAAGTTGGCCAACGTCATTTATACACAAATCCTGGTTTGAACCACTTAGAAGACAATAACAAATCCTCAAAAGTAGGAAGAAGAGGAGAAACAGAAGATGACTCAATATGAGTAGGAAAGAAATACTTATTTTCAAAGAAATTAACATTCCTAGAAACACGAAGTTTGTTAGAACTTGGATCATAACAAATAAATCCTTTCTGCGAAGTACTATAGCCCATAAAAGCACATTTAATAGACTGAACAGAGAGTTTATTCCGTTGAGAAGGAGGAAGGTGCAAAAACAAACACAACCAAATGTATGAAAACTATGATAGCTAGGATACTTGTGAAAAAGACGATAATATGGAGACTCAAGGTTTAACACTTTAGATGGAAGTCTATTAATCAAATAGACAGCAGTAGACACAGCTTCAACCCAATATTTAGATGGAACAGAGGACTCAATCAATAAAGTACGAGTGACATCCAAAAGATGATGGTTTTTACGCTCAGCAACCCCATTTTATTGTGGCGTATATGGGCAAGAGCGTTGTGATACAATTCCTTTCTCAAGCAACAAATTATTGAATTCATGAGCCATATATTCTCCACCAGAATCAGATCTTAATATTTTGATGCATGTGGAAAATTGAGTCTCAACGTAAGCCAAAAACTTCTTGAATATGGAAAACACTTCAGATTTAGATCGAAGAAAATACACCCATGTAAACCGACTATGGTCATTTATAAATGTCACAAAATACTTGAAATGAGCATGAGAAATTACTGGTGAAATTCCCCAAATATTATTATGAATGACATCAAAACACTTTGCAGCACGACTACCAAAATTAGGAAAAGGAAGAGTTTTACTTTTGCCTAATTTACAAGTAGAACAATCAAAGGAAGCAACTGAAAATTGATTTTTATTTTCCAATAAACCAGAATTGGACAAATGAGACAACACAATAGAATTTGGATGTCCTAGACGTTTATGCCAAACCTCATTCTTAGTAGTGGTGGAAGCAAAAGAGAACAGGAGGAATAGAAAAGTGTATAGGAAACAATCTTCCAACTTTAGGCCCCTTCGCGATTATTGTCCCCGACACCTGATCCTGCACAAGGCAACCATTACGAGAAAAGTTCACATTACAATTGTTATCTACCAATTGGCCAACCGAAATAAGACTAGTGGAGAGCTTTGGTGATACAAAAACATTCTTGAAAGTTTCAGTAATATCCCCAACCTTGGTAATGGGTAAATTACTACCATTGGCAACCTGAATTTGTGTTGGACCATTATACTCACGGATGTTAATGAGTATATCAGTTGAGTTGGTCATATGATTGGAAGCGCCAGAATCAACAAGCCAAAATTTAGATATTACCTTGTAGTCCGAAAGTTGAAAATGCTGACAAGATCATTTGATGTACCATTTGAGGAGTAATAACTTGTCCTACCGAAGATGAGCTATCTGTAATGGAATCATTTATTCCAACTTGGAAAGCTTTTGTCCTACGGTTTTGAGGACGTGTGGGACACTCTTTGATAATGTGTCGTTGTTTACAATAATTACAGAACTTCTTGCCACAATTGCGAGCAATATGACCATATTTCTTGCAGTTGTAGCATTGAGTTCTAGTCATATCCACACCCTTTTCTTTCCCTTGAGATGCAAATGCAACAGTGACAACATTTCCTTGATGAAAAACATTTTGTGTGACGAGACGTTGCTCCTCACTAAGTAATTCCCTAAAATAGACATCCAACGAGGGAGATGGATCACGACTCATCAAGTTGGAGCGAACACTTCCAAAGTCAGATCGTAATTTCATAAAAAATTGATCTCGCTTGCTTTGTTCATGAATTCCTTGAATGATGGAGAGAGATTCAGAAGGTATTTTAGCATAAACGATATCGATAAATTCAGCCCATAAGTTCTGAAATCTAGAGAAATAATCTTGAATAGAGAGACCTCCTTCGGTAAATTCAGCCCATAAGTTCTGAAATCTAGAGAAATAATCTTGAATAGAGAGACCTCCTTGTGAATACATAGCAATTTCATGCTCTAACTGAAAGCGCCTTGCGGTATGGTCTTGGTTGTAAACCTTTCGTAAATAATTCCACATGGCCTTTGCTGTCTTGTATGGCCTGAGATTAAGAACAATAAGAGGTCAATTGACCCTAAAATTCATGTCATCACCCGAGCATCTTTAACCTTCCATTGACCGAGCTTTTTAAGATCGGTAGGAGTAGGATCGCTTCCATCTATTTGTCCCCATAATTCTTTTCCGGTGACAAATAGTTGGAATTGAAATTCCCAGGCAGAGTAATTTTTTCCCGTGAAACGAACATGGAAAGACTCAAACTGATATGACGACATTTTTTGACAAGCTAAGGAAGATAGAAATGCAATGATGCAAAATAACCAGAATGATAAGAGACTAAGATTCCAAGATGCCTTAACTTCCAAGATACTTAGAACTAACTGTTGACTAACAATAAGCACAACCAAAACTTTCAAAAAAATTTTTGGAAGGAACCACAGATGAAGGACACTAATAATCAAAGCACTGAAAAAGGCTCTGATACTATGTCAGTTTTGCTGAATGCCTCTCAAAATGAGAGTTTTTTCATTATATAGAGAGAATAAATATTACAAATCCCTAAAGATCCGTCATTCCTATCCCTAAAGATCAGCTATTCTATCTCTACAAATCTGCTATTCAATCCCTACAAATCCGATATTCTATCATAATATTTATTCCTTTGATTCTACAACAAATCTATATGATCATGCTAATTTATATCACTATCTATTTACATTAATATATAAAATTATTTAGATTTTCATCATGCTAACAACTTCTACATAGGCACTCTTAGAGAACCATAGAGTAAATACAGTTGTGCTAATCAATGCTTTTAGAAATAAGTTGGCATAGATAAATGCAATGTTTTCTACAGACCCCAGTGTTTTTCATGACAAGATAGAGAACAGACTATATTTAGAGATCAAATTGATAAATTTACTGCAATAGTTGACAACTTGTAGGATCAACATTCCGGATTAAAATAACCCGTGTTACTTCATACATTTCGAGAAGTGTTCTCAAATAGTAGATAACAGAAATGTTTATTGGCTACCAACATGTCTATGTTTTGCAACAAATTATGAGTCAGTCAAAACCTTACTATAATAGCCAGAAATTTGAGTCTGTATTCAAGAAAATACGTATTATATCTTATTAAGAGTTGATCAATTTACATCCATTTTCTATAGCAATCAGTTAGACTCAGTACTTTCACATTACTGCAGAATAGCATATCTAGTACATATCGAGTTATCGTACAATGGATGCTACAAAGTGCATCTAACTTCATTTGGAACGACAAAATGTAATTATTACCAATAGAATGAATTTAGCAAACCATGAGAGTTGAGCAAAAAATTTCTATTGCAATGAATTGATTACATAAATGTATGGAAGTAAAAGTTTCATTACTTCAATTACATTTGAAGTAGAAAAATGTGTCCTTAGTCTACCTAGTGTTTCTTATAACTCTCAACTGTACACAGTGTAGTTCCTGGCTTAGTACAGCTATACAAAATTGTCTTTACAAAAAAATGGGGACTAGTTTCCTTCTCACTTCCTCAGTCGAGATGTGAGATCGATGAACAAATCCTCACTGCAGGGAATAGTCACACCACCCATTGGATGGTCGAAGCCAAATTCTTCCTCAGCTTGACTAAGCAAGTCTTGAAATAAAGGTTCGCTCAAGAATGATATCGGGATCACAAATCTCTTTTTCTGCATCTCAACATACACAGCAAAATGGCCCTTGTGAATATCTCTGGTTGCGGAAGACTTCTTGATCATACGAAGAATAGCCATGATAATTTAGTTTTAATAAGAAAGGTAAAAGAATTACAAAGGAACTCAAAAGCAGAGAAAGTTTTGATGTTTGCTGAGAGCTGTGGTGGTAGATATCTCTTTGGATATGTTTATATAGGCAATGGCAACTCATACTGATGTGCTGTTGAATAAGAACTTGTGGGCACCAGCAGAAGACAATGTCACTGAATTATCACATGCTCTTGCCTTCCAAGTATTGAAAACTTTGTGGTATTAGTTAAAAAGCAATAGGCCCTACCTTATTTGAAACTTGGATAGAAGCATTATTCATTATAGAATTATTGAGAAGCTATGACCTGGAACATGGACCACTAGGATGAAAAACATATCCATATTGGGAAACATAAAATGTTATCAATTAATATCCCAAAACAACAAGTAACATGAGAGAGGTCAAGCTCTTCCTAGCTTTGTTCAGACTTGAAAGGCTTTAATTATCAAGGATAACAGGCCCTACCTTTTCTTTGAACTTAGAGCAAATCCCTCACAATCAAATATCTAAACAAGTATTTTGTAGGTACACATCAAGTTTTACATCTTTTGACATGTTTTTGTTGTAAGCCTTATTCCTGAGAAAACAAAAAAAGCTTATATATAGCCATAAGCTTCCAATTCCAAGTGTTCCCTAGCATAGGTTTATAACTTTTCATTAATCATTATGGCCGTAATTGGTTGAAAAGAATTTATGTATGGAGGCTTAGGAAGTGGTACTAAGATCGTAAAATTGTTGTTGTGCTATCTCAACATCACACTGTCACTTACCATTCTACTTGTCATTAAAATAAATATACAAAGCAGAAGACCATCAATAGGCACCTGATGGATATCATATGGTTTTACCTTCTCTGTCCTTTTGGGCACTGTTTATGATTTGTGATATAGTCCTACTTTCATGACCACACATAAAAACGGTGAAAAACTAAGTTGAGAAGAGGAAAGAGGATAAAGGTGAATTTTTGCGCTGCTGAATGGGAAAGACAGCAAAAAAGACCACAAAAAGAGGCCAACCTGATTGCTTGGCGTAGTTGGTCTACATTGTAGACTCTACAACTACTTGAAGTAAGTAAAACACATAAAGCTATGGTTTGGATTCAATAACTTGCAAACAAACATTATTAGTTACTTCTACATAGGCACTCTCTTAGAGAACCATAGAGTAAATACAGTTGTGCTAATCAATGCTTTTAGAAATAGGTTGGCATAGATAAATGCAATGTTTTCTTCTCATATCATAAGTCATTTAATCAGATGATTGGACCAACTTTGCAGATCAGAATTGTCCCGACTTTTTCAAATGATCGAGAGAAATTCTAATAAATGAAAATGTCTAATGAAGTGTGAAGTTGTGAACTATGAATGTGACTTCTTCAATATTTTGAAATTTCTGCTGCTGATATAAAGTTCATTTTTTCTGTCTGCGCCAAATATATTTCAGTGTTCAGGATAAGGTCACAGATGAGTTTTCTTTATAGTTAATTCACATAGACTTCAGCACTTTAGAAGCTCCAATTCCTATGTTATGGAAAGAACAGTCATGTAAAGAAATTTGTTGAACAGAAATACTAAATTACCAAATTGGATAATGAATGAGTCTGAACTGATTTCATTTGCTAAACTACTGAAAATTGTATTCAAAATTGGGATCTATAGATCCAGCTGACAGTAGTGAGAAGTAACAATGTGTGTTTCCTAATTCCTCTTATGTACAAACTAAAAATCCTATTCTTTACAAAACTGTGAAAATAAAAGCCTCAGATCCTATTCAAGCGACAAGCAAGATCAACAAACACATCTTCACTGCAAGGTATTGTTACACCACCCATTGGATGATCGAAGCCAAATTCTTCCTCTGCTTGGTTAAGTAAATCTTGAAATAAAGGTTGGCTCAAGAATGAAATGGGGATTACAAATCTCTTCTTTTGCTTCTCCCCAACATAAACAGCAAAGTGGCCTTTAGGAACATCTCCGGTTGTAGAGGACTTCTTGATTATACGAGGCATACGGATAGCCATGGTCTTTTAGTTCAATATAGATGAACAAATAAGGAAGTGAAGAATTAGTAAGGACTCTGAAAGCAGAGAAAAGCTTTGTATGATTTGAAGTTGTGGTGAGAGCTGTTATGGTAAACCCTTCTTTATATGTGTTTATATAGGCCAATGACAAATTGTCAAACCCCACTGATGTGCATTGAATAGGCATTTTGTGGACACCAAGTAAAGACAGTAGCACCTGAAGTATCACATGGTTTTGCCTTCCAACTCATTGTCATAATATTAATACAATGAAAGTTGTCTAAAATCAGAAGGTCCTACTGATGTTCACAACAAATAACAGATGGAAATTTCATACTTCTTGAAAAACGGTTTAGCTTCTTGATGTTAAATCAACAAGTAATAGTCAGATTCCAATGATTGATCAACCACCAAACACCAATAGAACAAAGAAAAGTGGGATGTTCCAGCCTTCCAGATGCTGAATTCAATCCTAAATATCACAATCCTTAAAGGATAAAATATAATTGATGTATGGAGGTTTATGAACTCTTTCCTAAGATTTTATACAAAGCAAAACACCTGATCTTAGGATGCTTAAAAGAACCAATATCCGATGTACTGACTTATAATTTTGACTAATTATGGAAAGTTGGTTGTGTTAGGCTTTGTATAACAAACTTACATAGTAAAGAGAAAGAGAACAAAAAAAAGGTGCTCTCATTGCTTGGTATAGATTATAAATTACAAACAACTCTATCAGGCAACATGGAATTGAGGTATTTAGATTTTTTTTTAACTTCGAAGTATGTACAACACACAAAAAGAACTATGGGTTTGGTTTCGATAACCTGCAAACAAGCAACATTTGTTACTTACATAATTACTATTTTTAGTAAAACCACCAGAAAATATTTACACAAGTTGACTAGAATAAGGTACATTTTTGTTATCCTCATATCATAAGTTGTTTTCTGATGGTTTAATCAACTTTCTCAAGAAATTCTTATAAAGCAAGTCAGAGATTTGTTTCAAAAAAGAGCAGAAAACAATAACATCTGTCAATGTCACTTACTGAAAACTCAATTGGCTAAAGAATGAATCTGAACAAATTTCATTTGCTACGGAAAATTGCATTCAAAATTGGGATCTACGGTACAGCTGACAGTACATAGTCAGTCCCCTCTATCTAATTATCAGTAACATGGTACTAACTAGAAAGGTTACTTCTTTACAAAATTGTATAAGGTGAAAAGCCTCAGATCCTACTCAAGCGAGAAGTAAGATCAATGAACACATCCTCACTGCAGGGAATTGTGACACCACCCATCGGATGATTAAAGCCAAATTCTTCCTCAGCTTGGTTAAGTAAATCTTGAAATAAAGGTTGGCTCAAGAATGATATAGGGATCACAAATCTCTTCTTCTGCTTTTCCCCAACATAAACAGCAAAGTGGCCTTTCGGAACATCTCCAGCAGTAGAAGACTTCTTGATTATACGAGGCATACGGATAGCCATGGTCGTTTAGTTCAATATAGATGAAGAAATAAGGAAGGAAAGAACTTGTAAAATGACTTTGAAAGCAGAGGAAAGGTTTGTATGATTTCAAGTTTTGGTGAGAGCTGTTATGGTAAACACTTGTTTTTATAGGTCAAGAACAGGCATTATGTGGGTACCAGCTAAATATAGTCAAGTCACATGGTTTTGCCTTCCAACTAGTTATTAGAATATGGAATTAGTCCAAAAGCAGAAGGTCCCACTGATGGTTTCAACAAAGAACAGATCAATGAAACCTCATTTTCTTGAAATGGTAAGAGTTAGGGGCCACCTCTCATGTTGAATCAACAACTTGTTATCAACATTCCAATGATTGATCAGATATCCTGAGAACTATAGCAGCCATAGTGCTAAGCCATCTAATACAAGTTATGGTTCCAATCGAAGACTTGTAAACTACTTATAAATTTGTCAGATTAGGATGAATGTTATTGCAAGTTATAGAGAATTAGATAATGTTAAATATTTTTCCAGTCTCATTTTGAAATAAGCTGATAGGACCTGCAATGTTTTTTCTGGTCAAAGACGAACGCCACCAACCATGGATGCTCTCTTTGTGTGTGACCCTCAGAACTCATTTTGTAGTAAACAATCAAGAGAAGAAATATCTGAATAATATAGAAGCTTATCTCTCGTGAGTTGACTTACAAATGGAATCCAAATTCTAGTTGGTGCTGCAGTTGAGGACTTATACAGTAACTATAAAATGGTCAAATTAGGCTTATTTGAATAATAGAGATTTGGATAAGTTGGAATACTTCTCCAAGTTTCATTAATTATCGATAAGAAGGTCACATAAGTCAAAGAAGAACAGAACCGAACCGAATCAACCAGTGAATTTCAACTTGTGTTTGAACATTTTTGGACCTCAGCACTAACAGTCAACCAGTGAATTTCAACTTGTGTTTGAACATTTTTGGACCTCAGCACTAACAGCCTGTTTGGCTCAGCTTAAAAGCTGGTCAAATTGATTTAAAAGCTGATTTTTGATTTATTTAGTTGTTTGACAATACTCAAAATAATTTATTTTAAGTTAAAAAAAAATATTTTAAGCCAAAAGTTAAAAGTTGGAGTAGAGCTGATTTTTTTTTTTAGCTTATAAGCTCTTTTAAGTTGACCAAATTTTTATCTTTTTGCCCTTATTTTTTTTATTTCTATTATTATTATTATTATTTTAGTATTATTTTATTATTATTATTATTATTATTATATATTATTATTAATATTTTATTATTTTAATATTATTATTATTATTTATTTTATTATTCTTTATTATTATTATAATTATTATTATTATTTATTTTATTATTCTTTATTATTACTATATATTATTATTATTATATATTATATATTATATATTATATTATTATTATTATTCTTTGCATATTATTTTATTATTATTATTATTATTATTAAGTTAATCAACTTTTATCATGTTAACAGCTTTTAAGGATATTTCAGACATTTTGATTAAAAAAAGTGTTTACCAGCACTTATTTGCCAAACACATCAATAACTTTTTTTTTAACTTTAGCACTTTTATCCAAACACATAACTACTTATTTTAAAAATAAGTTTCAGCACTTTCAAAAGCACTTTTTAAAAGCTACTTTTTTTAAGCCCATCCAAACGGGCTCTAATTTTGTAGGAAGAGAATGAGATTATAAACAGGGTACCTTGAATCGATCAGATTACGTAAATGGAATAATGATATAGACTTTCAACAGCGCCCTTTTCAGTCAAAACAGCTTCCACCTTGGAAGAATATATACATATTACTCGATCTGATTAAGAAATACAATAGTATTTAATTCTTTGGAACAGTTTCTACTTCCCATCCAAATTGGCTTATTTCTGAATGTTTCAGTGATACAGATGATGAGCATTAAAAAGTGATCACAAAAACGATAAAAAAAAAATCGCCTACAGGGCCACCATTTTTGGCCATTGCTGTCATACCAAACCTAGTGAACAAGTGTTTCGCATACTAGCTGAATTGGCCATCTGATACATAAAATTCTCCTGGTCTTGAAGGCTAAACGTATACAATGACAATTAAGAAGACATGTAGGCTACTTTACATGGCAAAAATGATTCTGCATAGTGAAATACGAGTTAATAGTCAACATGCCACTGTTTACTCCCAGGGTCTAAATTTGCAATGAACCGGAAGTCAACTACTAATGAAACAGCAAAGACTCCTCTCACCTATTTCAGTGAATTGCCAATGAAACAACACTGTCCAGAGATGCACTATCAACAATGAGCTAACAATCATCGGGTTCCAGTTGACCAATTGTGCTTCACTGAAGAAATGATGATAACTTCTGTGCGTTTTAGCTCCAGACATCTGGTGAACCATTGTGCAAAGGTAAAACCTGACAGCCCACCCAATATTGACCTTTTCTAGTCCAGAATAGAAGCCTTCCCTTCCTTCCTTCCCCCCAGCAGCATCTTTGTTGGCTTGACTCTTTTAATATTACCTGGGCACCATCAATCTCATAACTCAAGTGATCTTTACCAACATCATCGCCCAAAACATGGGCTCACTGTACTACAGTCATTACGAACAAAAAGTGAGTTGCCTATAGATAGTATGCCTCAAGGAATAACTACTTTTGGTACCACATTAAGGTTACTTAAGATACTCATAAACAAGATAAAACAAATGTAGCAAACTAAGCAATTGATCGTACTTGTATACCTGACTTAGAATGTTGAGCTGAGGGCTTAAACTACCCTTGTTGCAAAAAATCCTCTCTAGCATGTTTTTGCTTTAGCAGGATCACGACCAAACTGAATGACGATAGGCTTGCCTTTAAACACATACCCGTTCACCAGATTCTGCATTCATTCACTTGTATAAATGCTTTAACAAGTATAGTAAAGCACAATAATATTAGCTACTTTCTAGAAGTTGTGTGTTCATATCATCATATCATCATATCATATATTATTATAAGTGGGAAGCTCTCAACTTCAAAGTTGAATTACTATTTAGCCCTTACAAACAAATTAAAAAGTAATTAAATAATATTATTGAACAACATCTTTTGACAATTAATTTGAAAGTTGAAAAGACTTATCAAAATATCAATTAATTTGAAAGTTGAAAAGACTTAATCACTTTATTAGGAAATTTGAAAGGATGCATGAAAAATGAAAAGAGTATTATCAGAGTTATGTAGGGAATTTAAAGGGTTACATCACTATAAATAGGCTTTTATCCTTCGTTGTATGGAATTCAAATAGCTACATTAGTACCATGACTGACATATACTCATATTCATTATTTGGATTGTTACAAAGAGAGTTTTCCAGGCTAGATGGAATTCAAAGAATGAAACCATCTTAGCTTCTTGGACAAATATGTTTGGTGCCTTGATAGGAGAATCATGGTTTGGGATATCAGGATCGATATATAAAGAACAAACTCCAGAAGATGAATCACCAGAGTTGCTATATATTCATATGGTTATATTCTTACAAATCTGGCATATGGCTGAAAACATCTACCATGATGATCACCTGTATGGAGATAATCTCCCACCACCACCACCACCACCTGATGGTCCTAGGATACTAAAGAGGGTAAGGTAACAAATGTTTTTCTCTTTAACATTTTCATATATGTATTAGCCAACAAAGATTGAGATAAATTTTGTTTTCATTTAAACGTGTAATATACACGTGCAAAGCACGTATCGAGAACTAGTATTATTATAAGTGGGAAGCTCTCAACTTCAAAGTTGAATTACTATTTAGCCCTTACAAACAAATTAAAAAGTAATTAAATAATATTATTGAACAACATCTTTTGACAATTAATTTGAAAGTTGAAAAGACTTATCAAAATATCAATTAATTTGAAAGTTGAAAAGACTTAATCACTTTATTAGGAAATTTGAAAGGATGCATGAAAAATGAAAAGAGTATTATCAGAGTTATGTAGGGAATTTAAAGGGTTACATCACTATAAATAGGCTTTTATCCTTCGTTGTATGGAATTCAAATAGCTACATTAGTACCATGACTGACATATACTCATATTCATTATTTGGATTGTTACAAAGAGAGTTTTCCAGGCTAGATGGAATTCAAAGAATGAAACCATCTTAGCTTCTTGGACAAATATGTTTGGTGCCTTGATAGGAGAATCATGGTTTGGGATATCAGGATCGATATATAAAGAACAAACTCCAGAAGATGAATCACCAGAGTTGCTATATATTCATATGGTTATATTCTTACAAATCTGGCATATGGCTGAAAACATCTACCATGATGATCACCTGTATGGAGATAATCTCCCACCACCACCACCACCTGATGGTCCTAGGATACTAAAGAGGGTAAGGTAACAAATGTTTTTCTCTTTAACATTTTCATATATGTATTAGCCAACAAAGATTGAGATAAATTTTGTTTTCATTTAAACGTGTAATATACACGTGCAAAGCACGTATCGAGAACTAGTAAAATTATAAGTACACGATAAAATGATTTCCTTTCATCCATATAGTACATAATTCAACTTGAGGAACCAAACCATATACATGAATACACTCACGTTATACAACCCACTGGAAATTTAAAACAAGTTCCTATCACTTTCATGGTGTTAATTTTACAATCCCACTGCGCAAAAGGAAAACGAATTACCAATTTAAGTAATTATAAATAACATACCAGGGCATTTTGAGCAAGTTCAATGGAGGGAAATGTAACAAAAGCTTGTCCACGCATTCTCCCTTCCTGAAGAATGGAAGTCGTTTAAGCTTCAGCATTAAATCTTTAATAAATCCATGGAAAGGAAGTACAGATTACTTATTTTATGTCACATGATTAACAGTCTCTTGTCAACATTTCTTATGCAGCAAGTGCACTTTGCAGTTTGGATCAGGTAAGAAACAGATCAACAAAATGCCACTAAAAAAAGAAAGTGAAACTTGTAGTTAAATATATAAGTTGATTACCAATTGATTTTCTCAGGTTGATGAACTATATCCCAAATTAGCTTATTCCATCAAAAAAAAAACTATATCCCAAGTTAGCAGAACTAGAGAAATAGATGAACCTCACCTGCATTAACTTCACTGCAAGACTGGATTTAGCTTCATCAATGCTCACAAATAAGGATCCTAAAGAACATAACAGAAAGAAGAAATACAATGGTTCCAGTAAATATTTCTGTTGAAGTAACTTCATGCTATCTATCATTTTTTCTTAAAGCAGGTGAGGTATTGAAAACTACAAGTCTCAGAAAAAATCAGAAAGGAGTTTTACTTTGCAATGGATCTGTAAGTTAATGCTTACCAAATATGAAGTAAATGTCATCAACAATGACGTCTTTTGCTAAGTTCTTCAAGTATAAGATCTGAGAAGGATTTCCAGCACAATAATTCTGCAACGAACGAAACTTATGAGTTAATTATTCAGTCCTGTGCTTTCACTAATAGGCAATAGCTCAACATAAAAGGAAACCCCTTTCGTGATTGTACAAGGAATGTCCTCCTTGGTGATGTAGACTTACTGCTTAGCTTTCTCCACATTAATCTAACTTTTGATTTACTGATAAAGAAATGACCTAGAATAGCACAATTTATAGACTGGAAAGATGCAATCTTAATGAACTTCTATAGCAAATACTTGTCAGCTTAAGTACACTAAGCTAACACCTTTCTTATCAATAAACCAGTGACTATCACAAAATGGAAGGCTAAGAAGCAAAAAACTATTAGAAAAAGTAAGCTGTCAGCATGAACCTATCTCATAATCTCATAAACCAACTCTCAAGCAATTCTGAAACAAATTTTCTGAAATAAATAAGCAATTCGGAATAATTAGCAATAAGTTGGTGACTTGAATTTTCTGAAATAAATAAGAACTGAAAGAATTCATTTCCTAGTTGTTGGTTCATGAATTCTCAGGGCAAAAACAGAATCCTTCATGGGGGTGGGATCAAATAGATCTTATAGTCGATATTAAATAATGCCACCAATTCATTATAGTCCAGACAACAAGGAAAGTCTAAGCTAGTATTGTTGTTAGAGTTGTTTATCAGGGCACACTTGTTACACTATAAGATACCCAAAATAACGTAAAAATGTATCTTATCCATATTCATCATTGTTCAACACCCTCAAGAACAGCATTTTAATTTAATCCTTAACTTCTGTACAATTTAAAGATTAGCTAACCCTGGTGCATCAACCATATTCAAACTCAATGTCATAGGTTAAAGATCCAGAGCCCAGGTATGAAATTGATTTAGATGCAAACTTTCTGCAATTTAATAAAACTGTGTTAATAAATAATAATTACCTATAGGCTATATTGTACCTATAGCATACAAGGTACATCTCTATCCTGAACTGTTTGGAAATTATAATGCACTCATGTCCACATCCAACTTTTGAAGATAGCACAACATGATTGAATCATGTATGTGTAAGTTATTAAAGATTAAAAGTTATAAACCACTGAATCCACATTAATGACCAGCACCAGCCCATGCTTCAACACAAATCATTAACCTACCAAGGCTGGCCCCTGAAAGAACTTTGGCATGCTCAACGCTACCATCTGAGAATACCTGCTTAAAGAAATCACCTCTTCTATCTTGTTCCAAGGACTGTAGCAAACCTAATAAACCTAACTCATTCTGTTAAAAGACCTTGCCCTAGATACCTCCACCTCCTTTAGCTCTTACAAATCAACAACATCAACAGAAACATGAATAGCCAGGTGACAGGATTCCAAGCCTAATACTCAAAAGAGCAACTGCAAATTTAATGTGAAAGCAAGTGTATCATGGGCAAAATTAAAGACGCGCAGAGTTCCAATACCTTAAACATAGGAAGCGACAGAATCTCTTCTGGGGGCAATCTTCCACTTTTTAATTCTTCAAGGGTCGTAAAAGGTTTATGATCATTCTCTTTTTCTTCCACTGTCAATGACAGTGCACTTGCATCACCCTTCTCTTCATTCTGTACCTGTTTAGGTGCTACTTTAATCTGCAAGCACGCAAGCGAAAACCTAGTATCATCAACTTCAATAAAGAAAAAACACAGAGGGAGGAGCCTTTTGGAGATGAGATAACCTGAATTATTGGGTTCTTCTTCTTTACTACTGGCATCTCTTTAGGAACCAAGGCAGCAGCTCTTAATCCAACAGCCTCATGGGCAACATCCTTGTCAACTGCTGGGCCCAAGATAGCTTCGTGTCTAATACGCTTCTTTTTAGGCCCACCAACAATTGTAGCTTCCTGAACCATTAAATATTTCAAAAAACACTAGAATCAGCCAAAAGTTTACTCTAATAGCAAAACATAACAAATCATGGTGAAAAATGACAGAAAACACGAGGAACATGAAGATAGAAAGAATTAAACCAGAGAAATAGAACATTAAAATTTGAGTCAGCTACCCAATATGCTTGAGGCTTATAACGTATATTTGAAGTGCCAGATAACTGCATTCGTCAAACTCAATTTAAAAAGCAAAAGGATCTCTAACAGCATAAGAACTACTACCTCATCTGAAGACTCCATTTCTGATTCACTGCTTGATAGATCTTCCATTCTACTCTTAGAGACTATTGGAGGAGGGGGCGGAGGGGGTGGAGGAGGAACAGACAGAGAGGTTGGTAGGGGTGGAGTTGGCAATGCCATACGAAATGGTGCCGGAATATTCATCTTGTTCATCAAGTGCAAGACCTACACCATGTGAAAACACGGGTATAAAAATATGTAAATTAGACTATCTTAAAAAAGATGTAAAATAGAATAATACACATGAATAGCAAAGGAAATGAGAAAATAAATTCAAGAAGAAGAAAGGGGATGGTATATTGTGAAAAGAAAACCTGAGTGTAGAACCGAGGAACAGCAATGAGAGCATTTACAATATTTGTAAGTATATGTCCATCAGGTGGTGGGTAAACATATCTGTATCACAAGCAGGATAGTCAGCTTTATGAAGAATAAATAGAAGCTGCTACTGTTTATGATTACTAAAAAAACAATATAGAGACCTATAAAGAATTAGATCAAGCAGATAGAATGTCTAAATCCTCTAAGTTTTTGGTTCTTTCTCCTTTTCTAGTTTTCTCTGCATATAGGCCAGAGGGAACAGTAATAGCGCCTATAATTTACAGGTCAAACAGACCTGGCATGCCTACAGGCGCAAGAAATATTTGCATACGCAGAAAGATTCAAGCCATTTATGACTTAAAGGAAAATCACGAGAAATGTTATCAGTTTTAAGTTAGGACAGAGAATGAGGAACTACTTCTAGCCATTATCCATCAAATTAAGATAGAAAATTGAAAAATATTATAAAACTAAGCAGCTGAAATCATACTCGAGGTGAGGTGGAAATGGATAATCTACCCCCAGTCTTTCAGCAATGGGGTCGCTGCCAGGATAAGGACCTTCCCTAGATACTCCACCAAATTCTTTGGCAGCAGCATCTTTGATCGAAGAGACCGAGCCATCTCCAATCCGATGTTCACTTTGTCTATCTGTGCTTCTACTAGCTCGTTCCACAGCTAGGGTTTTACCAAGAAACCGTACCCTAACAACCACATAATTTGGCAATCAGACTCTTTCTTACTCTCTTAAGATAAACAAAAATAAGAGGAGGGCATTTAAATATGTCAACCTAAAATGATGTAGAACTGAGAACACTTAGAAAAGAATCAAAGGAGAAAATACCCATTCAAATGTTGCTGAGCTTGGTGTGCCAGACCTTCATCCTTGAAATCCACGAAAGCACAATTCCTCATTCTGTCCAGGACAAATTAGATACAAATAAATGATAAAAGTACCATAAAGGCCAGTTGAGTTATGTACTAGCAAGAGACATGAAAAAACATTGGAACCAACACTTGATGGATGGTATCAAATATCTGTTATCCAAGGAAAGCATAGGAGTATCAACTTAAACAATTTGAGTATAAGATGACAGAACTACTTAATTTGAGTATAGAAGTTTGGCAATCACGAAGAGAGAGGGATCAATTTCAAGAAACCGCACAACAAATGAGCGAAACACAAGATTGTAACGATACCTGGCAGTAGTACAAGGACGGATAGAAGTTGCCCCATAATTGGAAAGCAATCTTGAAAGGGTTTCATGAGGAATTGCTTCTGGAAGATGCCGAATCAAGAGGCTACACTCTTTAACTTCCTCCATCGCCCAATGCTGACGAACAGGATTTCCGGTCATGCAATCCATTATACTTCCTTCTACTGTAGAATTTTGCTCCAAATTGAGAACCTGACCTACAAAAGTGCGTGAATGCCACCGGTGTGTAGCGACACTGGAGAGCGCTTACAGAATACGCCGAAATATAAAAAAAGTATGCGTTGATACCTAAAACCCCTTAATTAGTTTTCCAAATTCGTGTTTGTTGACCCATAGATAATTATATAAACTCATAAATTAATAATGTAAAAAACATAGAGTAACTATCATTTGATTTATTTGTGTTTCATAATAAATTATTTGTTAGTCGCCTCTCTCTCTCTATTCTCTCTCGCTCGCTCCCAGTCGCTCGCCTATCTCGCTTTATATAATAGAGTGAAAAATAAAGTGAGAAAAAAATTATATATAAACATATAAATATATATATTTTCGTCTTATACACTTATAATTATACAATGCAAATATTTTTCTGCCCAATTTTTTATTGTCTTGCTCTCTTTCTCGTTTTATACATACACAAATTATACAATTGATTTGTATAAGTTTTTGCATCTGTATAAGGATATTTTTGTATAATGTTCATTTAGACATATACAATTGCACAAACTCACATATACATAAATTAAAATCTATTTGCATAATATATATATATACAGGATCATACATCCAAACTAAGGACGAATTTTCACTATATAAATATAAAAACACATGTTTTCTCTTATCTCTTTACTTTATACAATCTCTTCTGCACTATATAAATACATTAATTATATAATTCACCAAACAGCGATTCATCCGTAGTTTACCAACAGATGTTTTCTCTTTTCTCTTTACTTTATACAATTTCTTCTGCACTGTATAAATATATTAATTATACAATTCACAAAACAGCGATTCATCCGTAGTATATATGTTTTTTTTCTCTTTACTTTATACAATTTCTTCTGCACTGTATAAATATACTAATTATAGAATACACCAAACAACGATTCATCCGTAGCAAACTACAATTTTGCTACAGAATGCAATTTTGAAAAGTTTATCATCGCATAAAATTAAGAATTTTATATTTGTTATATGTGAAAGTTGAATCACAATATTGGCCTAACTCTACTTCAAAATATTTTTATTTTTACTTATTATTTTTTATACATAAACATATATTTATTTATTTATTTTATATTTTACTTTTAAGCTAAACCCTTATTTCTCAAATTATTATTTTTTCATTGCCTAATACTAAACAACAATTGATAAAGATAATATGATAAAATGGTCATGTTAATTACTTACGTTTACTTGTCATTGACTTGGCACACCCATTAAAAAATAATTATTGAAATAAACATTTTACAAAATTACTCCTACTAAATGACATTTAGTTTAGGTTTTGGAAAATGATTTCGAGAATAAATATTTAATATTGAGGTAAAACATGGAAAAAATATTTTTTTCTTGATATGTCAAAAGTGACAAATAAAAATAAAAATTTATTTTAGAAATAAATAAGTGATAAGTAAAAGCGAATAAAAAATATTATTTTCTTAATATATGTATCGAATCCAAATATGACAAATAAATATGAAAAAAAAAGTAATTATCTGAATTAAGGGCTCCATCACAATTTACTTAAGTTTGAATTTATATTATCAACAATCGATATAGATAATGAACATAAAAAGTTGATTGTCAACAAATCCGAGCATTCCCAAACTAACACATGTACCTATTTTACTTGAAAATTAAGAAATAAAAGACTCAATTTTTCAAAACATCAATTTAATTTATGTTTTGAAGAAAAATTGATAAATTTTTCAAAAGACTTACATAGACAAAAATCAATTGAAATAAGAAAATAGGTTCGGGGTCAGTTTACATTTCGAGAAGATTGACCAACGATTTGACTAAAAGACTTTTCAATTAATTTTAAATTTTTTAACTGAGTTTAAAAAGAAAGACAATTTTAACTTGGGCATAATATACATAATCATGACTCTTAACTTGGCATTAATTGACAACTATGACGTTTAACTTTAGATGTGTACACATAGTTAAACTTATATAAAATTGAACAAATAGACACATTCATCCTTCATGGCACTCTAAATGTAAATTTTATACCCTATGTGGAGTCCTATGTGTATCATGCCATGTAGGACACATGTGACTACTTGTTCAATTTTATACAAGTTTAAATGTCTACTTGTACACATCCAAAGTTAAGCGTCATAGTTATCAACCGACGCCAAATTAAGAATTATATTTATGTATTATGCCTTTAACTTGCTACTCTTAAAGAAAAGATTTGTCATAATATAGACAAAATAGTTCATATGTAACTAAATATTTAGAAGTAAATAATATACACTTCAAAAATAAAAAAATTATCTTAGAGAACTTAATTAAATTAAATCATACAAACAAACAAAGTTAGTTAATCAAATACAAAATGAATAATAATAGGAAAAGAAAAAATATTTTGAACTTAGGTAATTTTGTCCAAATCCAATTAAATTGGGCTTTGGCCCACCTGTCCTAAAGTCTAAAAAAAAATTAGGAAAAAATACTTAACGATACATCATTTATTATCATATTTTTTTATTTTTCCTATCATTTCGAAAAATATAAAAAATTCCTTCTTTTCCTCCATTATCCCCTCTTTCGAATACATTAATTTCAAATCTCATATCCATGTTTTTCTTCTTTTTTTCACTCTACAATCTCTCTATAATTACATCAATTAATCTATTTTCGAATTTTAAATCTTTTCTATTTCCAATTGCTATTTTCAAATTATTCAAAAGGTAGATTCTTTCTATCATTTCAATTTTGAAAATTTTTTATTATGAATAAGATACAACTTACACTAGTTGTATGAGGGAGTACTTTATTATTATTAAATCAGGATTCGTGAGCCTACACTTAATTTTCCTTCTTTGCCTCTTTTTTCTCTTTCTTGTTTTTTCTTTCCTCTTTTTTCTCTGTTTTTTTTTTCTTTAAATTTATTTTATATTGTATTGTATTAGAGATTCATTTTACTAAATTAGTTTTATAAATTATATGTTTTTAAAAAATATGGTAACCATTAATATCTCTTGTATTTATGAGGAAAAAAAATAATTGTTTTTTTAAAAGTATTTTTTGTTAAAACAAACACATAAAAAATAGATTATTTTAATATAAAAATATTCAGTTACTCTCCCAATTTATTTGTTCCTTTTAACATAAAATACTTTTAAAAAAATAATATTCTTAGCAGAACTACATAAGATATTAATGATTAACATAATCTTTTAATAATGTAATTAATAAGACTAATTTAGTAAAATGAATCTCTAATACAATACAATTAATTATATATATATTTGGCATTTGATCGTAGAATTTAATATGTTTTTACTGTATTTGAAATATATGGAGCAAGAATTGAGAATAAAATTATGTTTTATTTTAATAAAAGAATGTTTGATATTTATGTTTGAATGTACTGAAATATAATGTCAAAAGTGAAAAATAAGTTTAAAAACATATTATACTAACATGTTTTTCAAGTTTGAATATACCTTTGAAAAGTTGTATTTCAAATTTTGATGATCAAATATTAAAAAGTTGTATTTCAAATTTGAATATAATTTGGATCACAATATTGAAATATAAATCCATGGAACAAATTATTCATCACTGAGTTATTTAGGAAGGAAATGAAAACGAAACACACTTACGATTACTTTAAGAGAGAATTTATTTAGAGTAACAAAACAATAAGTTGTGTTTGAGGTTTCCTACTTACTTAAAACAATACTGGAAGTACACTAATCAATTATCAACAAAATTAAGTTTATATATAATTAAGTTTACATCTCTTGTGTGGCAAGAGGAAAAAAAATCATCAAAATTCAAAATCTTATAAGCTCTAACTAATCTAATCTATAGATCATAAACAAGTGTCCAATCGAGAAGTGACATGGAAAAATGCATCTTCATTGCAAGGTATTGTGAGACCGCCCATTGGATGTTGAAACCCAAATTCTTCCTCTGCTTTCTGAAGCAATTCTTGGAACGAAATGTGATTTAAGTATTCAATTGGAACTACGTATCGTTTCTTCTCTGTTTCTCCAACGTAAACTGCAAAATGTCCTTTTGGTACATCTGATATTTGATTACGAGTAACAACAGATTGCAATTTGTGGAATTGCTTCACACCAGAAATCATAGATAGCAAACGAATAGCCATGTTTTTGATATTGAAAAGTAGATTAACTTCAGTGGATGTTGAGTTTGAGTAATTAACTTGTTGTGAAGTTTGGAGTTTTTGGAAAAGTTAATGTGTGTTTATATAAGCAAAGGTTACATGTTTTGCCACCGAAAATCAGCTGTTATTATGGACTATGGGTCCCTATCTCACATGGCTATGCTAATATTATAAGCTCAATTAAGAAAACACTACTTATAAAATATTCCCTAATTTCTTTTAATTTTTTTTCTTTTTTAGTTATCTCTATTTACTTGTTCATTTTTGACAAATTAAAAAATAATATTTTTTTTTTACTTGTTATACTCTCATGTATTTACTTTGAAAAAAAGAAACTTTTTTTAAAAATAAATTTTTTAATTCATCTCCTTTACAATTAATAAAATAAATAATAAAGTTACTAATTATATTTTTTTTAGTATATATATGAATTTATAAATCTAACAAATAATGTAGGCAGCTACTCTAACCTAATATATCATTCAGTCAGAGGTGGCTAATTATTAAATAGCCGGCTTATTTGTAAAAGTGTATGATGCCTTGGAAATAGAGTAACAACACATGCATGTGAATTTTAGCTGCTTCTACGCATAAACTCTGGAAAAGGTGATTAGTAAAATGTAACATTAATTATAAGATTGATTTATTTGAATTACTTATGTAATTACATCAAGGGTCCATAGCTCAGTGGTAGAGCATTTGACTGCAGATCAAGAGGTCACCGGTTCGAACCCGGTTGGGCCCTTCATATTCTTTTTTACTCTTGGTGTAAATTTGAGAATATTTAGTAGATTATACATATACTTGATCAATAAAAATTATAAGTGGACATTTTGTGGCAAAACATAGACCAAATAGAAAACAACATCTTGGCCCCTAAAGTATTGATGTCATTCTGTATATATATCGATAACAATTTTTTTTATATATCAACTTGCAACTCCCAGTAATAGCAGAGGTGTAACTTAGTACAACAATTTGTATAATAGAATCACGAGTTAACGTTAAATTCCAATTAACTAGCTATTCAAAAATATATATTTTCGAGTAGCTAATTATATTAAAGATTCCAATCCCAAATGTGAACGAACACATATGAATTCTGTATTAAAAAGATTATAAACTAAATAAACCAATGATTATTTCTTAAAATATTGATGAACTAATTAATGGAGTACCAGATCCAACTAGTACCTGTATGTATGCATACATTTGAATATATTACTTATTCAAGCATTAAGTTTCTAAGAATGAATGCATAAATATTCTTAACAGCTATAATATGTAGACTTTATAATTGAAGGTATGAATTAATGCATAAATCTTGTTACTTATCAAAATCATCAGAGAATCTGTGGCACAGATCTCATAATTTATTTATTTTTTAAAAACAAAATCAGAGTTGACTTGGTAGAATTAAGTAATATTCAGTTCATTTAAGTGAAATTAATTTGTTAATGTGTAGAAACTCAACTTGCAGCAACCGTACTATTAAATTAGGTGAACATTAAAATATACATTTTCACTGTAAATATTCCTTGCACACAAAGAAATACAACATGCACCAACTCTTGCCCCTAAATAATTCCGTCAAAGATTCATCTCACCAATTGACTAAGGAGTTATAATATATGGTGAATTAATTACTACTTTTATTGTTTTAATTTGTTTGTGTTAACTTAATTCGAAATGAAATTTAAAGTGCCCTTTTGAATTTTTTTTATTTTAATTATGTAGGTATGATATTAGGAGTCAATATTAATTAGGGAAACTTTCACATATAGCCACTTAAAAATAATTAATTACTCTCCATAGCTATAGTTTGATAATTACAATTTGTAGCTAACTGTTATATAGAGGAGAGAGGCGAGCAGACTGAGAGAGAGGAGAGAATCGAGAGAGAGGAGGAAAAGAGTGGGAGAAAGGTGAATTGTATATGTATATTGATTAGATAATTGTATATTATACATATGTAATTGTATATATGACAAGAGAGATTGGGAGAGGGAGGAGAGAGGAGAGAGAGAGAGGGCAGAGAGGTGAATTGTATATGTATATAGGCTAAAAAATGGTATATTATACATATTTATTTGTATATTTTAGCGAATTATACATATACAAACATGACTAATTATATAAACTCGAAGTCAGCCCATGTAATTAATGTATAATGTTAGCCGTGAGTGGTAATTATAGCAAACTATAACTATATTGAGTAATTAAATAGTATAAATTTGCTTATCCGCATAATTTCCCAGGACGTAATATTTTATTTTAAAAAAATGAAATAGAAAGAATGTCAATTAACTATAATTTATGTAACTATTTTATAAGTAATTTAATTGTATAATTAGATATTATATATATACTTTAGTTTATTCATAGAGCTTAAACTCTTTATAATTAACTTGATATGATTTTTTCTGATAAAATATGTTTTAAGCAAAACATAAAGTAAATTCTACTAAAAGCGCAACACCCTTAGCCATTTATTTGGAGTAATTTTAATAAGAGGTGTATTCTATTAAACTAATTATATTAATATTATTTTAAAATTGTAAAGATAGCATGAAAAGAAGAAATTGAACACATGAAGAAGGGACTACTTATTTCTTCTCATTCCGGGGGTTACGCAAAGAGCACATGTCCTTAATTAAGTACATGCATTTGAACTTTGAAGTCTTTTGTTTATTTCATTTGTTTAAAAAATTGATTAAATTTTATACTTTGTTCGTTCATTTTTACTTGTCCATTTTAAAATTGATATACCTATTAAGAAAATAATTTATAACGTAGTGAATTTAATATTTTATCCCTATTAATTTATGAAGTGGATGAAAAGTTTTACATTTTTAAAAGTAATTAGTCATTTAATTGAGGGTATAATAGATAAAAAATCGTCCTCTCTTTTTGTCAAAATAGATAAGTAATTAAGGATAACTATAAAAAGAAAACTGAACAAATAAAAAAAAACAAAAGGAGTATATTATAAAATTTATTTTTAAAGCTTACATTTTTAATTATTTTTCATTCAAAATTTGAAATCTTTAATAAAATAAAAGAATCTCAACCATCTACTCAGATTGATCATTATTTTTCTTTTCCTCTCTTTTTGTGTGTGACTTCTCATCACATGGACGTGATGCGGCAATGTAAAATCATTTTATTTTATAGGTTTCCATTAAAATAAATGATTAAATTAGTTAGTTTTTTAATATAACTTTTAAAATTATTCAAAAATGCGATTAAATGTTTTCCTTTGATTCTTAAAACGGTAACTATATTACATAGTCAAAGGAATAATTTGATTTATGAAAGGTAGTGTTTAGATTGTTTGAATTGTAAGTGATTAAATTATGTATCTTTCTTTTTGTCTTTATTAAAAGTCATATTCCTTAATGATTAGTTTACCTAATTCATCTTAATGATTAGCTTATTCTAAACCTAGATGACAGCCTAATTACTCTTGGATCTTCGTATTAATAAGGGCTCCTTTTGTATCAAATTATTTATTATATTCCAATCATGCATCACTTGAAAGTAAAACAATAATAATTATAGGACTTCTTTAAAATTATTCTTCGTATACGATATAATTTTTCTTTATTGAACATTTATTTATTGAGGTAATTTATATTTTTATTTTTTTAGCATAATAAATAATTTGACATACTTATTTTTAGCAATAACAAACAAAAGTGATTTTTAAAACAAATGGAAGCATAATTAGTATTTAGAGAAATGGAATTCCATTTGATTGTAACAGTGTGAGCCGGTGGTAAGCTTTGTACATACAGTTAACCTTCTCAGAGTGAGAAAAAAAAGAATGGAAGGGGAAAACACTAATTACTCTCTACTATAATCTATCACTAATATAATTGCTTCATCATAAGGAATTGTTCAATCGAGAAGTGACATGGAAAAATGCATCCTCATTGCAGGGTATTGTGAGACCGCCCATTGAATGTTGGAATCCAAATTCTTCCTCAGCTTTCTGAAGCAATTCCTGGAACGAACTGTGATTCAGGTATGCAATTGGAACTACGTATCGTTTCTTCTCTGTTTCTCCTACGTAAACTGCTAAATATCCTTTTGGTACATCTGATATTTGGTTCCTACTTAAAACAGAGTGTAGTTTGTGGAATTGCTTCACACTAGAAATAATTGATGGTAAACGAATAATGCCCATCACTAGATCTTTGATTTTGAAGATAAGTTTTGGTATTTGATGGATTGGTACTTGTTGAGAGGAATAATGCACTGAAAGTGTTTGATGATTTGACTGAGTTGTTCTAATCTATATTTATAGAGGCTGCTTGCAAATTGCAATATGTTGCGTGCCACGGCAGGTCAATTGGTTCCATGTGGGAGAGGCCCTACTTCACATGCTTCATATTCTTACTTGATATAAGTAGTGCGGTATGGGTTGTTATAGTTCCAATGCGTGTTGCATCGTAAATAGGCCTTCTTTTATAATGGAAAAATAAAAGATACGTATAAAATTTTATTGTACGGAGCGCGTGTAAGGTTCTGGAACTTGCGCAAAGACTAGAATAAAGTTGTATGTAGCAGTCTTAGCTGCTAGTAGAGGTGTCAAATGAGTTGGATCAATGAATGAGTTAAATAATAAGTTATAATTCAACATGACCTAACCTTTTATATAGTGATAGCCAATGTAATTAAACTAAAAAAATAATAATACTAGTTTTGATTAGTATATTTGGATTGCGTCTTGACTGATTACACTGCACTATTTGAGTCTTTTGACACAGTAATTTGATAAGTTATTTCGAATATTCTGTTGATATAAATGGGTGATTATTCAATGCCTTTAAACTTAGATGGATGGAGCGGATCACATTTTGCCACCTCTTTTGAGTTTTGGCCAAACTAATTAGTTAGGAGTTTGAACTAATCAGTTGCCAGTTTTAGGGAGAACAGTGGTCCTTATAAAACATGAATACAATTACTTGGAGAGTTTGTTCTACTCTACCATCCACTCGTTTTTATCTATTCCTGAATTTTGGTGATGACGGATGGCCATAAGATGGTTATTTCTATACCACTATTCTCCCATTGTTTCCACTTTAGGCATGTATATGTTTATCCATATATATTACTTCCGTCTAATAATAGTTGTCCACTATATTATTTTGAGATGTCCAACAATATTTGTCCACTTTATGAAATTAATGGATAATTTTATACTTAGTTCTTTATCTACCCTTATTATTAATTATAGTCATTTTCCTATTATATTTTTCAAGACCTTGCATTTATTCTATTTAGAGTTTTTTAAGAATTGTGTAAGTTAATAGTGGACAAGTATTGTTGAACAGCAATAATATTGTTTATGCCAAAATTAAAAATAAAATAAAATTGTATTACTACATGGGCACTTTGACCATGCTGCCTTCTTGTGATCTTGTCGTTGGTGATTGGTGAATTAAGAACCCTTAGAGGTACATGTCTGAAGATAATATTTGGTGCAAATTCCAACGTCTAAATTCATTGGCTTACAAGCTTTTTTTTACATAGAAGTAACTGCCCACATTCATGTGATTTGGTAATGCTAAGCTGTTATTTCCACTTGTGCTAATAATTATCGGTGTTGAATTCTCTAATTCGGTAGCCAACTAGTGGCAAGTGGCAACTTGCATGAAAATAGTATTTCTATGAGTAGTAATTTTTACTCCGTTATTTTAAATGATAAATGAATTAAGTGTTTAAATTTTTACTCCATAGCTACTTGAAAATATATATTTTGATAATGTTGTGAGACTCAAACTCAAAATTTCTATATGCTTTTATATCATGTTGAGTCGTCTAATAACTTATAACTTATAAGCATATAAAAGTTTCTTAAAAGAAAAGAAATATCTTAACCACTACTTCAATATAGAAGTGCTTTGACATCTTTTATGCTAAATTTGTAACCCAAATCTAGACAACTGAACAAGCTCACTGTATACTGAACTTTTTGTCTTATATGCAAAATTAGTTTAATTCATGCTTGATGATCAACTAAAAAAATTGCCTACTGAATTTTCTGAAATAAGGATACTTCTTTTAAAAGAAGTTAAGTGGAGTCAAAAAATCAAGGACACCCCTTTTAGAGCGATTTGTGTTCTCTATACATAGTATTCCTTCTTTTCTTTTTTTTTTGGGTTCCCAAGCAGTGTCTGGAGTCTGTATTGGAGCGCTACATGAAATTCCAAACAAGGTTCATTGGCGCTACATACAAGATCTTTTTCATACTTAAAGCTCGAACCTGAAATCTCTGGTTAAAGATAAAACAATCCTACCATTGCACCACAGTACATGTTGGTACTAAGTATTCCTTCTTGACAATGATAATGAAACGGGAGTGGTTGCTAGCTATAGTTTAAGTTGAACTCACAGGCTGTTCAAAGATTTCAATTTATTGAGGTTATTTAAGGTTCGAGGACAATGAAGAATGTTAAAAAAAATAAAAATTGATTGTATATTTTGCTTTCCAATCCTCTGAACAATATTAACCAGAGGAAAACCTTGAAGATATTGAATTTATAGCTCTTGCATGACAAGAGGAAAAAAATAATAAAAATAAAAGAAAGAACACTTGTTCATATCATAAACAAATGTTCAATCGAGAAGTGACATGAAAAAATGCATCCTCATTGCAAGGTATTGTGAGACCGCCCATTGAATGTTGATACCCAAATTCTTCCTCTGCTTTCTGAAGCAATTCCTGGAAAGAAGTTTGATTTAAGTATGCAATTGGAACCACGTATCGTTTCTTCTTCTCTGTTTCTCCTACGTAAACCGCAAAATGTCCTTTTGGTACATCATTTGAAATTTGATTCCTCATAAGAACAGATTGTAGTTTGTGAGAAATTGCTTCACACTTGAAATAATTGATGTCAAACGAATAATACCCATCACAAGATCTTGTTATATGACTGAAAACTGGTACTTGTTGTGAAGAATAATGCTTAGATGATTTGACTGACTGGTTCTGATTCTCTTAAGTTTGTAAATTTAAAGGTTTATATTTATAGTGATGTGCTTGCAGGTCAGTTGTCCTTGTGGACTATATAATTGATGGCATGTGAAATAGGGCCTACTTCACATGGCTTTAAATGGTGAGTATTTATTTAACATTCACAATTTCCAATTGATGAGCAATATAGTATTCTTTCCAAGTATAGTATAGTGATGAGGGTGGCCATAAAGTGGTAATATATATTACCACTATACTCCCATTGTTTCCACTTTGGGCAAATACAATATGTATTGTTTATCCATATAATTTTTTTTTCCTACCAAATTGTAACTCCCATGCTGCCTTATTGTTGTTGAGGTTCTCCACGAAAATGCAAGTCCTTACAAGTACAAGTAGTTTCTGAAGTCACTACGTATATTTTTCTATTTTCCATAGTTGTGAAGCCATTATTTAATTGTCTAATATCTTCACAATTTGTGTCAGCTTATGGCACAATAAAGAATTCTACTCTTCTGCTCAATTATTGTTGTTGTTGAAGTTTCTAATTAAGTTACCAACCGGTGGCAACTTGCATGGAAATAACCAAAATTGTGGTGGAGTGGTAAGTACTCCTTCATCCTTAACAAAGAGGTCTCAGGTTCGAGCCCTCCTGGGTACGGAGTCGCCTTTGTTAGGGAGCGTTTAACCTCAATGTGGATTTTTCTGGCGCAAATTCAAATTTAGTCGGACTCCAATATGAGTACTGGACACTCGTATCGAATGAAAAACCAAAAAAAAACTTAGTAGCTTTACTCCGCATTACAAATGATGAAGCGCGTAATAATCAAATTTCAAAAAGTATAAATTGTTATAGAGAGCAAAAACTTTTGGTGGTATTTATTTAATAAATGTTTGTGTCGCACCCTTCATGTGTTGGTTTGATCTTTCTTTTATTTCAATGTTATTTTTTTTATAATGGTGTAATACAATAAATCATCACATCTATCCCTACTTTATATCTTTCCTAAAATTTCAATTGATAAAGAATATATTTTTTAAATTACTCTCTGTTGAGTGGCATACATAAGATTTTTTTAAACAATGTTATCATTTAAAGGACAAGGGCAAGAATGATTCGAGAGAACCAATGATAATATTTTAGAATAGGTAATCTCTCCGTTGATATTGGGAAAGAGAATACCAACATAATAGATCTTATTAATGTGAAAAAGATAATTTCTATGTGAACAAAAACAAATTTCCGTATTATTAAGTTTGAACAAACCACCAAATGATTTAATTTACCAAGTAAGGACTAAACAATTAATAAAATAAATTGCTTAAATTGCCCAATATCCACTACCTGTCTGTATATTCTTTTTGTACATAATATATTTCTCCGCGTATATTGGATTTTAAATTTACAAATACACATTAATTATATTGGGCATCGAGTTACTACGAAGAAGTTGCCAAAAGGAAAAGAAATCATTAGGCATATTTATGAAAAAGCCATTATTGTGTGTGTCTGCAGATTGACGATGGCTCATAAATTTGTTAGACTCTATCCGCGTTTTTAATGATTCTTAGATGGATGTTTTGATATAATCAGAAAGGTATATAATAGTAAAAGATTAGAAACATATAAAAATAAAATTGAATTTTGTGGCAAATAAGATTGAGTAATGCCAAAATAAGATAAGTTTAGGCATGTGAACTAAAGGTGCACCGATGCAGATAAAAAGAAGCAGGAGCCCGAGGGAATATTAACTTAGTGTCCGTTTGGATTAACTTATTTTAAATGTTTTAAAAGCAAAATAACTTTTAAACAATTTTATAATATTTGGGTAAAGTTAAAAAATGCTTAGAAACACTTATTTTAAAGTTAAAATAACAAAAATAAGTCAAAAGTTAAGCTAGAGATCCTAACTTATATGGCTTTTAAATTATAAGTCATAAGCCAAAAGTCAATTCAAACAGGCCCTTATACTAAATGATACTTTCTCTGTTTTATGATAAGAGGTATTTTTAGCTTGAACACATTTCTTAAATAAATTACTCCTCCACGTTACTAAGATAAGTGTTTCAAGTTTGTTGTTAATTCACAAAATAAAGATAAAGAGTTTTAAAAAAAATTCATTTACCTTTACGATTAATTCTTTGAAAGTATAATTAAGAGGGTGTTTGGATTGTCCTAAAAGTTAGTCAAATCTACTTTTAAGTCAATTTTTAATTTTTGAAAGCGTTTGACAAACATAAAAATAAATTAATATAAATCAAAAAATGACTTAAAAATAAATTTAAAACTAAAAATAGATCTCTCCTACTTTTTATTTTTTTGCTTAAAAATTATTTTAATTTGACTTTTTATTTTAATTTAAAAGCTAATACTAATTTTTAAAGGAAATTTAAAGAAAACTCATCTACCATTAATATTGGTAGTGGTGTATAAGGCACTCAACTAGAGTGCAGTGCTAAAAAAGTTTAAAGGGTAAATTAATAAAAATATTGTTTTCTGATTTCTCAAGTGTGTAAAAGAGAAAGTTGATTAGTAAAATGAGATGGACTAATTATTTTTACTAAATCATTCTTAATCAAATAACTATATTAAAAAAACGTAACTCCTCGATGATTCTTGATTCTGTAAAATTTCATTTATTTAAATAAGAGATTAATTGGAAAAAAATAATTTAATGTCTTTTTAATTATATGAAACTCTACTTATTTAAAACACAATAAAAATAAAAATAAGAATTCACTTATAGACGAACTAGAAGTACTATTTACTACTCTATTTATTTCCATTTATGTTAAAATTTCAAAATTTGAACTTTCAAATTTTAATGGTGACCTCAAACACAAAAGCATAATTTAAAAAAATAAATATATTTGAAACATATATAGAAGTCCGAGAAATCACAATAATTAACATTTTATAAAGAAATTCACATAGAAAATTTGATACCCTTGAAAATTCAACTGTATAGGCAAATTGAGTTGTTAATAAAAATAAACAAGTTACATTGTTTTCCAAGACAATGAAAAATTGTAAAAAAATAATAAAATGATTGTATTCCAATTCAGTGAACATAAATTTACAGCTCTTGCATTGCAAGAGGAAAAAATGAATGAAAGAGAAAATCAGTAATTAAGCTCTAATATATTCTTGGTCAATTAACGCTCCTCTTCATAATATCATAAGTAATTGTTCAATCGAGAAGTGACATGAAAAAATGCATCTTCATTGCAGGGTATCGTGAGACCGCCCATTGAATGTTGAAATCCAAATTCTTCCTCTGATTTCTGAAGCAATTCCTGGAACGAACTGTGATTCAGGTATGCAATTGGAACTACGTATCTTTTCTTCTCTGTTTCTCCTACGTAAACTGCTAAATGTCCTTTTGGTACATCTGATATTTGATTCCGAGTAACAACAGAGTGTAGTTTGTGGAATTGCTTCACACTAGAAATAATTGATGGTAAACGAATAATACCCATCACTAGATCTTGTTATTAGTGGTAGAAAGGGGATTGTGAATGAATTGAGAAAGATAATGCAGTTAAAGTGTTTGATGATTTGTCTGACTGGGAAAGACTATATATTTATAGTAGTGCTGTAAGATTATGTTGCGTTCCACCGCAGCTCAGCTGTCCTTGTGTACAATTGGTATCATGTGAAATGGGTCCAACTTCACATGTTTGCTTCATCATCAACAAATAAAATACTCCTACCCAATTCCCAACAAATAATTAATCAGCCCATTATTGAATTCCTTCCAAAATCTGATGAAACAGCCAAATTGTGAATTTAAGCTCCTTCCCCGCACGACTTTGACCTGACTAGCTTAAATTAGGTTAAGAACTTGAGGTCTCAGATTCAAAACTCAATAAATATCTTTGATGGACAAAGTTACTTGATATTATTGTTGGTGGAAAATGACATATATCTTATGGAATTAATCAAGATGTGTGAAAGCTGACTCGAACAGTATACATCATATAAAAAAGAGATAATTGTATAGAATAACAAACTAATAATGTAAAATAAATATAGTAGCTACCGTTTGATTTATTTGTGTTCCTTAGCAAACAGTTTGATTTATTTGTGTTTCTTAGCAAACTGTTTGCCAGTGTCGCTTGCCTCGCTTTTTACAATATAATTGTATAAATTGTGTTTCTGTTTGTATAAAGCGAGAGAAAATTGTATATATACACATGCAAATACATATATCTCCGTCCTATACACTTATAATTATACAATACAAATATTTCCCTGTCCAAGTCTCTTTTGTCGTTCTCTCTTTCTCGTTTTATACAATTCGATTATAATTTCTCTCTTTCTCGTTTCATACAATTCGATTCAATTGTATATTCCCTGCTCAAGTCTCTTTTGCCTTTCTCTCTTTCTCGTTTTATACATATTCAAATTGTATATAATTTTTCTCTTTCTCGTTTTATACATATTCAAATTGTATATAATTTTTCTCTTTCTTGTTTTATACAATTCGATTCAATTGTATACAAATCTGAAAAGGAACCAACGAATTATACAATTGCTTCTCTGTATATATGTATAGCGAAATGGGCATAGCTTTCAGTTATATATGTATAGCGAATTATACATTTATATATTTGTTATGGAGCGCAATTATGCAAACTTCGCTATAGCATATAAATTTGAATTTTGTGTTTACTATATGTGAAAGTTACCCCATAAAAAATTGTATATTGTTTGGCTCAAAAAGATAAAAGTAGTGAGAGCTAATTAATCAAATTGAGTCTGCCATATATATCCACTTGATTATCTCTTCCTGAATTTTGGGGGTATCAATCTACTATGTATACCACCATTGACCCATTGTTTCCACTTTGGAGATGCATGTTTATCCATATTATTGTTGCAATGTTATTGTTTTCTATCAAATTGCAACACCCATACTGCTTTGAAGTACGTTACAAGTTAGAACTATATATAAGTATCTTCTACTTCTTCAAAAAGTTATGAAGTCATTACTGATTAATGATGTAAAGATAACTTTTTGTACAAATGCCTACGTACGTACCATGCCTCCTATCTTCTGCGGAAATTACTGCATGCCCACATATATGTGTCTTGGTTTAGAATTTTCATAAATATGCATGGCAGCACAACAAATTTTGTATTTTTGGTGTTGAATATTCAACTTAATTATACATATATATGTTCCTAACTTGGGGCTACTGCCTACTTGCATGAAAATAGCATTATTTTTATGAGTAGTCATTTACGAAAGATCTTTATTTCTACAGTAAGAGATATGAAAATGTCATTTTCTTCTATTAAGTCCAAGAGATTTCATTTTCTCCTATTCCTCTCTTGATTATATGAAATTAAAGTTTAAAAATTGAGAACGTTTGATTAAGAAAGATAAGGATTTTATCTTAATTAACTACTACTAATAATTATATGGCAGGATTTGTGATACAGATTCAGATGATAAAAGATCAAATGATTAGAACTATATTTTCGATAAAAGATCAGATTTAGTTGGTTTGCTTAATCTAATTAATATTGTAACAGATTCAATTTTCCAGTCACTGCTGATGCTGTTCTATAATTAGATTTTCTTATTATTAGTTTTGCTAAAACAGAAAAAGGAATAATTAAAGAAATTTCTTTGACATATACTATTCCAAGTCTGCGACCCAGATCTCAGATAATTAAAAAAATGAAATTCCATGTGAACATAATTAATTAGCTCGACTTACTAAACTCAGAGTACTAAATTAAAAATTCTGACAGGAAGTGGTTGAAGGAGGTTATGAAATTTACCGTCCGAAGTCAAAAAGGCAAAAATAATGTCAAACTTTTTAAAAGGATATATTTTTTTTTAAACCAAAAGTCGCTCTTCTAACAAAATTGACGTGTTAATTTTTTTAAAAAACACAAAAATTACTGCAGTGGCAGCAATTTCATAAAAAAAAAAGGAAAAGACTTTTTTCTTAAATCTGGCAGCGATTTCTCACAATTTTTTTTTAACAAATGTTGCAGGGGCAGACCAAATGTTGGACCAAAATGCCTGCCTCTTAATAACTTTCTTTTAACAAATGTTGCACCGATTTCAATTTAATTTTTTTTTGTTTTTGAAAAATGCTGCATTCGCAGTGATATTAAAAAAAAATCACGGTATCATTTTGTCAGAAGAATGGAGCGATTTTGCCCTTTTAGTAAAAAAAAATTGTTATGCCTTTTCGAAAATTTTGACAATTTTTTTTACCCTTTTGACAATCTAACCATGAAATTAGTTACTCTCGTAGTTATATTAACCACACACACCAAAAAAAGTATTCACTTTGTATCAATGCCACATAAATTGAGACGAAAAAAATAATTAATTGTAAAAAATTATGCAACACTACACTTAAAACTGTTTGCATAAGCAAGTAAAATATTTTACGAAGACAATGAGAAAGTGTAAAAAAAAATTGATTGTATATCTTTCCTTTGCATTTCTCTCAACAATATGAGTCATTAAAAAGAATATTCACAGAAATTTACAGCTCTAATATAATTAATATATGCTACATCTTAATTGCTTCTTCACAAGGAATTGTTCAATCGAGAAGTGACATGGAAAAATGCATCCTCATTGCAGGGTATTGTAATTGAATGTTGGAATCCAAATTCTTCCTCTGCTTTCTGAAGCAATTCCTGGAAAGAAGTATGATTCAGGTATGCAATTGGAACCACGTATCGCTTCTTCTTCTCTGTTTCTCCAACGTATACTGCTAAATGTCCTTTTGGTACGTCTGATAATTGATTCCGTGTAACAATAGATTGCAATTTGTAGAATTGCCTGACCCCGGAAATCATAGATTGCAAACGAATACCCATGTTTTTAATATTGAAAAGTAGATTAACTTTGGTGTTTTGATTGGACAAGTGAATGTAGATGTTGAGATTGAGTGAACTAACTGTTACTTAGTATTTGATGGGATAGGGGAACTTGTTTGAAAGGTGTTTGATGATTTGACTGACTTGTTCTAGTCTATATTTATAGTGGTTGCCCCAACTGTCCTATTGGTCCCATGTGATATTCACATGGTTCATCAACAAATTAAAATATTTGTCTAATGAACCCACTATTTCTTAGAAGTTATTGCATTGATGGATTACTTGGGGGAAGTTTCCACTCTGCCATGTATCCACTTGACTCGATTGTAATCTATTCCTGAATTTTGGTTATGACTTATGATGATAAGCTAATTATATACATACCACTATTCTCCCATTGTTTCCACTTTCCACATGCATGTTTTGTCCATATATATTATTGTTTGTGCCAAAACATATGAAACCAACAAACAATTTATTATATATGTTTGCTCTATAATTCTTTACTAATATCCATTTGCAACTCCCATACTGCCTTCTTGTCCTTGGGGTTCTGCAAAAAGTTGTGAAGTCATTTGTCATCTAAACATATTTTTTGGTTCCTCCTTTGCGGAAATAATGGTCTTGCTCTTGATTTTTCAATTATATGTTCAGCACAACAAATTTTGCATTTTTCCTGTTGAATTTTCAACTTAATTACATATATATGTTTCCCAAACTAGTGGCTAGCTACTTGCATGAATATAAACGAGTGCTAGTTTTAACATTTGTTCATCACCATGCATTTGAAACTTGTGAATTGTATTATAATCTTCGTATTTAAAAAGTTTACGTTGTTACAGAGATTATGTGTTTGTTAACTTAATACACAATTCCTTCTTGTGTGGGTCGGATTCTTTTTCTTAATGAGCCAACAACATTTTTTTTTAATGATGTAACAACACTCGTACCCAAGACATATTGATATCACATTGAAGTTTAAGATTATCTCATTCGAAAGATTGAGCTATTAAAGATTTAGTACATACTAATTCATTTAATGATAGGTTCCACATTATAGTCACTGCCATACTACAAGCTTTTGTACATTTATCACTAAACTATAACCGCTACAATTCAATTATTAATATACAAATGTAACTTTCGTAGAACTAGTGCATGAAGTTTTTTTTTGTTGCTTGAATATTAGATTATTTAAATAAAAGCAGATATTACAACTATAACATACATCTAAATTTCAAAATATTATAACGGTGACTTACAACTAATGAACATGAAAAGAAAAGGAAAAAACACTAAGTGTGAACAAAAACATTTATGTACTATAAGTTTGATCTAACAACCCAATGATTTGATTAAGGAACGACTAATAAATATATATTATAAATTGCTTATATTGACCAAATTATACTACCTGTACTTATATTCTTTTGTACATAAATTTAATTCTCCGCGTATATACCATTTTGAAATTTATGAAACACATTAATTATTCTGTATTGAGCTATAAGCCTACAACTACGAAGTTGCCTGATCAAGGAAATGAAAAAGAAAAAGCTATTGAGATTTTATCATAAGAATTTAAAATAAATTGGAAGTACATCACATGATACCAATATCACAGAATTTGTGATCCAGATAATAAAAGATCAAATGATTGGGGAACCATTTCCCATATAACTACAATCAGAGTGACTTTTTCTTAGTATAATTATTATCAATATATCATAATGAAATAAAAAATAAATGTAAAAGAATTTCTTAATATTGTGGACTGGGGATGCGTTTTCAGCTTTGATTAACTATGCGGATAATTTTGAAGTAAAATATTTTCTATTAAAGACGAGTCTAATACTTCGAACTCAAATTTAAGACCTCTAATGAATATACACGAGTTTACATATGCCAACGAATGTGAAGGAATATAAAATTTGTTGATTATACTTGGGGGATATGTAGGTTTGCTTAATCTAATTATCATCGTTAGAAGTTAGTCTTCGACTCTACACCAATTATTGTTGACGCTGTTCAATTATTAGATTTAATTTCCTTACTATTAATTCTGCGAGAAGAAAAGAAGGATTCAAAGAAATTTCTTGACATCTACTACAACAGTTATACATAAATGCTTTGACATCATCTTCATTTTTAAAAAATAGGAAAATGATTGAAATTCCATGTAAACATAATCAACATCAATAATTATACTTTAGAATAATAAATTAAAAGAATTTCCTAATTTCACATGTTGGAACGAAAAAATAAATTTCTTCACAAGTAGTTTAAGTATTTTAATTCTGAACACACATAATAAAAAGAAGGAAAAATTGTATATAATAGCAAATTATTAATTCAAATTAAATGCTATAATATACTTTGATTTAATTGTACCATATAGCAAACTATAGTTATTTTCGCCACTCTCGGAATCTCGCTCGCCACTTTCGTTTGGTGGCAGTCTCGCTGGCCTCTCTCGCTTTTTATACAAACACAAATGTATAACATGCATTTGTGTTTGTATAAAGCGAGAGGAAATTGTATAAATAAATATATTTTCGTTCCCCTCTCTTCCCTCTCCAAGATCTCACTCGCCACCCTTTTCTCTCTCACTTATACAAACATAAACGAAATGTATAAATTGTGTTTCTGTTTGTATAAAGCGAGAGAAAATTGTTATACACATGCAAATACATATATTTTTGTCCTATACACGTATAATTATACAATAAAAATACTCCCCTGCCCAATTTCTTTTGCCTTTCTCTCTTTCTCGTTTTATACAAATTCAAATTATATATAATTTCTTTTTTTTTTTCATTTTATACAATTCAATTCAATTGTATATTCCCTGCCGAAATCTCTTTTGCCTTTCTCTCTTTTTCATTTTATATAAATTCAAACGGTAATAATCGTCCTATACACTTATGAAGTTATGATTATACAATACAACTATTTTCCTGCCCAATTTTCTTTTGTGTTTCTCTCTTTCTCGTTTTATACAATTCACTGTATATAATTTCTCTCTTTTTGTTATTTTATACAATTCGCTTCAATGGTATATGTATAGCAAATTATACATATATAATTGCTATGGAGCACAATTATATAAACTTTTCTATATCATACAAATATAAATTTTGTGTTTTCTATATGTGAAAGTTGCTCTAAAAAGAATTTACATTATCAACTAAGAGTACAATATTACTTCCACTTTTCTTTTTAATCTCGTCGGTTCCATAATTAAAAATGATCTCTATACAAATAATTTAAGTTTATTTTATATCATAAATTTAAAAATCCTCTCTTTTTCTTAAGTATCAATTATCAAATGCAATAATAACAAAATAGAAAAAAACTTGTGCCAATCAAAGCAGTAATAACAAAACTAACATATTCTACTGATTTAAAAAAATTTAGCAGCATTATTCTTCAACAGTTTAGTATAAGCAACTAAAATATTTTAGGAAGACTTGTAACAAAAATGAGTGTATGCTTTGCAATTCGTTTATCATTATGAGTGAGTGAAAAGGCAATTCACATAAATTTACAGCTCTTGCAAAAGTAGCATTGCAAGATGAAACAAATAATGAAAGAACAACAGTAAGCTCTAACATAATCTGTTACTAATTACTACAATATAATGCTGCTGTATCTTAATTGCTTCTTCCTAAAGAATTGTTCAATCGAGAAGTGACATGGAAAAATGCATCCTCATTGCAGGGTATTGTGAGACCGCCCATTGAATGTTGGAATCCAAATTCTTCCTCAGCTTTCTGAAGCAATTCCTGGAACGAACTATGATTCAGGTATGCAATTGGAACTACGTATCGTTTCTTCTCCGTTTCTCCTACGTAAACTGCTAAATGTCCTTTTGGTACATCTGATATTTGATTACGAGTAACAACAGAGTGTAGTTTGTGAAATTGCTTCAAACTGGAAATAATTGATGGTAAACGAATAATACCCATCACTAGATCTTTGATTTTGAAGATAAGTTTTGGTATTTGATGGATAGGAATTTGTTGAGACGAATAATTTTATGCACTGAAGGTGTTTGATGATTTGACTGACTGTTTGTAGTGGGAAAGTCTATATTTATAGGGTTTGCCCACCTGTCTCATGTGATATCGGCCCTACTTCACATGCCTCATCAACAAATTAAAATGTTTCACTAACTAATGCCTACAAGTTATTACATTGATGGATTATTTTGAATTCCTTGTCAAGACAATCTAACCAAAAACAAGTTACTGGTTTTTACTAAGAAAACAAGTTAGATTTTGCCACCTTCAAATGGTCAAGCTCTTCGCACCGAGTTTGTTTAGTGTGGATTACCTCTGATTTCCAAGTTATTATATAAGAGCGGAGTTTTTACCTTGTGTGCACTCAAAGGGCCACATATTTCCCTTTGCCATTAAAAAAAGAAAAAAGTGGAACTACTTAAAGTGCCAAATTGGAGACAATTACTTGGAGAGTTTCTAATCTGCCATGTATCCACTTGACTTCATTATTATCTAGTCCTGAATTTTGGATGGCCATAAACTGTCTGGTTATATATATACCACTTTTCTCCCATTGTTTCCACTTTGGACATGTATATAAATAAAAATAAAAATATTGTTTGTGTCAAAATATGAAACGAACCAACAAACAAATAATTATATATGTTGCTGTATAATTCTTTACTAGTACCCAATTGCAACTCCCATACTGCCTTCTTGTCCTTGGGGTTCTGCAAAAAGTTGTGAAGTCATTTATCATCTAAACATATTTTTTGGTGCAAATTCCTTTGCGGAAATAACTGCATGCCCACCTCTATCTGTCTTGCTCTTGATTTTTCAAAACTATGACTGCACAACACATTCTGCATTTTTCAACTTAATTACATATATGTTCCCAAACTAATGGCTACTTGCATGAAAATAAACGAGTGCTAGCTTTACCATTTGGTGATCACCATGCATTTCAATATTGTGAATTGTATGATACTCTTCTTATTTAAAAAGTTTAAGTCGTTAGAGTGATCATATGTTTGTTTACCTTATAACGATTTCTTATTGTGTGGGTTGAATTCTTTTTCTTAATGAGCCAACCACTTTTCTTTTTTATAATGATGTGATGTCACTCGTGTCCAAAATATCTATTTAAATTCATTGAAGTGCGAGATTATCTCATTTGAAAGATTGTTATACTAGAGATTTAATGATAGGTTTCCACGTTATAGACACTGCGATTTGTACTCTCTAGAAAGAATCACACGTTTATCACTAAAACTATACCCGTTACAGTCTGACTATTATATACAAATGTAACTTTTGTTGAACTAGGACGTGAAGTTTTTTTTGTTGCATGAATATTAGCTATTCAATTAAAAGGAGATATTACAACTATAACATACATCTAAATTTCAAAAATACTATAACGGTGACTTACAACTAACAAAAAATGGGGAAAAAAAGAAGAGGAAAAAGCACCAAGTGTGAACAAAAACATTTTGGGACTATAAGTTTGATCTAACAACCCAATGATTTCATTAAGTAACGACTAACAAATATACATTATAAATTATAATACCTGTACTTATGTACTTAATTTAACTCTCCGCGTATATATCATTTTGAACTTTATGGAGCAAATTAATTATTCTTCATTGAGATACAAGGCTACAACTACGAAGTTGCCGGGTCAAGGAAATGAAAAAGAATTTGCGCATTTATGATTTTATCATAAGATTTTAAAATAAATTTGGAAGTACATCACATGTTACCAATATCACAGAATTTGTGATCCAGATCCAGATAATAAAAGATCAAATGATTGGAACCATTTTTTATATTACTACAATCAGCGTGACTTTTTCTTAATAGAATCATTATTAAAGAAAACTTAAATGTAAACGAATTTTTTACTCTGGACAGAAGATGTATTTTTGGAGTTCGATTAATTTAGATGTGTTAGCTTTCTGCCAAAATTGAATTCAAGACCTCTGATTTGGTGGTAGACGACTAACGACTTTACATTTGCGAACAAATGTGAAGGAATCTAAAATTAGTTGAGAGTTGGCATTACTTATGAATTATATTAATTATTATATATACTTAGGGATATGTAGGTTTGCTTAATCAAATTAATATAGTCACAAGGTCAAATTTAATTATTAGTCTTCCACTCTACACCAATCACCGCTGACGCTGTTCAATAATTAGATTTAATTTCCTTATCATTAATTTCAAATAAGAAATATAGGATTTAAAGAAATTTCTTGACAACTACTACAACAGTTATACAGAAGTGCTTTGACATCATTTTCATTAAAAATAATACTATGAAAATGATTGAAATTCCATCTAAACATAATCAACGTCAATTATTATAATTATACTTAGAATAGATTAAATAATTTCTACTACAAAAGAATTAGTGAAAATAACCTTTGATTTCATAAATTATTGCCAGTATCTTACTCACAATTCCTAGCTAGTAGGCAATACCAACTTTGTAAAGTAAAATAAAATAAAAAGTAGCTTGGTGTACAAACAGAACATCCAATGGCCTCTACGTTACAAAACTTATTTAACATAGAAAAATCTTGATATTTTATCTTTAAACAGGAAAAAGAAAAATCTTTTGACAGTTTTAAGTTTAAAATATTTAAACAATTAGATAGGCTACTTTACAAGGCATATAGTAATATAACTTTATAAAAACGATACATAATGACGATGAAGAATGATAAATATTTGATTGAATTTTTTCCTTTCCAGTATTTTTCTCAACAGTATGAGTCAGTACTGTAAAGGCTTTAATTTGCACATAAATTTACAGCTCTTGCATGGCAAGAGGAAAAAAATAAAACGTATAATGAACATTATACGTATTGAAAAATAAAAAAGAAGAAATTAAACATGCACTAATATATTAAGCTTTGTTCAATCGAGAAGTGACATGAAAAAAAGCTTCCTCGTTGCAAGGTATTGTGAGACCGCCCATTGGATGTTGAAACCCAAACTCTTCCTCTGATTTTTGTAACAATTCTTGGAACGAAGCATGATTTATGTATGTAATTGGAACTACGAATCGTTTCTTCTCTGTTTCTCCAACGTAAACTGCTAAATATCCTTTTGGTACATCTGATATTTGCTTCCGAGTAACAACAGAATGCAATTTGTTGAATTGCTTTACACTTGAAATCATAGATAACAAACGAATGCCCATGATAACTTTTTTTTTTTTTAATATTGACTTGATTGTACTAAATTTGGTGTTTGATATAATTGGAAGAACTTGTTCTGAATTGTTTGAAGTGGAAAAATTAAAGGTGTTATATTTATATTAGTTGCATATGTTGTTGCCACCAGAGTGGGACTGTGTAAGTGAGGCCCTACATCACATGGTATTTGCTCATTTTTGTCCAATTGGAAGAAAATGAAATGAAATATTCAATTCCCTATGAAGTCATCACTTGATTAAGGAGCCCACTTGTTTAATTCATATTCTGGGCTGCTGCTATTTCTATCAAGTTTGATTAATTGAGAAACTTCCATAAAGACTATACTTTTGGAGTTTAATTATCTAATTACCATCGTCATAGTTAATGCTCGTTTTTATCCTATTGTATGCTCAATATTATCCTATTGTATGCTCAATATTATCGATATAATCACCATAAATTGTATGCGTTTACTTAATAGCATACTACATAGAGTAAAGGGTGGTCAGTTGAACCCCCTTCATTGAAAAATTATACGTCATATATATAGAATATTATAGTGTGTTTAAATAGAGTGTACAAGTTAGTTAACCATGCAACTAATTTTATTTATATCAACTTACATTTGAATTTGGCTTGTTTTAATTTGTTGGTGGTCATAATACACAACACCGTCACTTGGCCATTGTTTCCAATTTGGACATAGTTTTCATCCATATTTATGTTTGTGTCTCAAACACGACCAAACATGAAACAACATCTCCGGCCCCTATACAAATTTTGTGTATTTAATTGTGTATAATACACTCAAATTGAAAAATTCTTTATATTTAATTGTCCAGTCGTTATCTAAATGTTACTCTTTCTTTTATTATAACAAAAAAACATATGTTGTAACTCTTTCGTGCCTCCAGCCAATGAAAATATTTTGAAAATATATTATAAGTTATATATATATTAACAATTAACATAATTTTTTAAATATATATTATTAGTCAAAATTTGTCCGCTTGGTTAATAAGTAACATGAATATACATATTATATAAAATTAATTTGAGCTATATAGACTTGCATGAAAAATAATAACGTAGTAAATTGTCCTATATAAATTAAATAATTAAATGGATACTATATATGGTCAAGAGAGGTGATTGAATAATGTTTATTATATTGAGCATAAAAAATAATTGTTATTGTACATCCAAACTTAATCAAGTTGATGACTTGTAACAGAAAGGAGTGAAAGGAAAGAAAAAAGATTTCCCAAATGTCAACAAAACCAAATTTCGTACTTAATTATAATAAATTAGAGCAAACAACCAAATGATCATCTCGTAAAGAATTAATTAACAAACTAACTAAATGGATTATTAGATGGCCACTAATAATGCCAGGATATATATATTGTTTGTGCATCTAATTCTCCGCGTTCATATTTACAATTTTAAATTAGTGTTAGATATTATTATTCCGAATTGATATTTTAAAATTATTTATGGATTGATACTTATTTTGGGATATGATTAATTTGAATTATTCATAAAATTTCATTTAAGGATAAAATGTTCTTTTACAAAGGTAGCTGTTAGTACTCTATTGACTAGTTCCAATAAATAATTTCTTATTCCCCTTTCAACTAAATATAAAAGAAATATTAAAAGAGCTTTATGATTGTACGAAAGAGAGAAGTAATTAATTAATTATTCTAACAACTCATATAAAATTACTTTATTTAAAAGTTTTATCAATATAAAACAGAATCAACGTGACTTAGAGCTCTGAGAGTTTTAGAATCAACAATAATCAGATTTAGATAATTAGATAAAAACAAGAATTTGAAGAATTTCTAGATTTCCACTAATTTTAAAAGTTAATTAGCATAAATAACCCCACCGACATGTCATAATTAATTAATTATTCCCAGTGTGTTAATTAACGATGCTGTAAAGTAGTAGGTTATTTTTTAAATCAAATTAATTAGTACGTCTTTCTCAACACTACTTTTCCACCGATAATTAATATTCCCTTTTTTAATAAACATGAAAAGAAAATCCAGCCATGCAAAGCAGCGTAGAATATTAGTAGCCCCAAAGTAGTGGAAGCTATTTATTTTATTTTGTTATAAATGAGACTATGAGGTGTTAAAAAAAATGGATTTAACTTATGTATATTATTTCTTGATAATTTAGAATAACAAGTTAAATTACATTATGTTGTAAAAAATTAAGTTTATCGCATTGTTGATGTATATAACTTTAATTGTCGGAAAGTAATTTAAATTTTTCATCTTCGAGAAAATATAGATTTATCCTTTTAACTTTTTTTTTTAATGTACATTCTTGAAAATACACTCGTTAATATTGAGATGAAATCGGAGTATTATGATGTAGTAATTTTCAAAACAATGTTAGTATATGTGTGTTGTGATTTATGAGAAAATACAAACAACTAGTGCATGCAAGTGTAGAATATGGAGTAATTCAGAATAATCACTACTAGAAAAGTAGAAATAGAGGCTTTTTCTTAATGATTTTTTTTATTATACATATAATTTTTCACTAAATCATTTTACTAGAAAATGTATGGTGGATAACAGATTTTTAATCAAACAGTGAGGAAGTTTCTTAATTTTTTTTTTGTGTGTGAGAACACTATTGTCTTTTCTTTTCTCATTAGTTCAATTAAAATTTGTGTGGAAATAGTCACTAAAATTTTCAATGGGAATTCAGTAATTGAACATGCATATTATTTCATATGGGACTTGGAAGTGAAAAATATATTTGCTTACATCCGTAATTGATTACATTGAATTTAAATGTATATGATCAGTATATATATATCTGTAAAAAAAATCATTAGATTACAATAATAAATAGGAGAATCAAAATTTGAACTCATAAATTTAAAAATACAATGAGTTCAATAACAATAATATTAGTCTTGAATCCGCCTCTGCATATCCACGAACATTCTTGAATATTATTGACATCTAGAGATGAGATTCAAATGAGAAATGATCGTGAGGAATGTAGTTTCACTGCATGGAATAGTAAGACCACCCATTGGATGATCAAATCCATATTCATCTTCTGCTTTCCTCAACAATTCTTGAAATAATGGATGTTCCAAATATGATATTGGAACCACAAACTTCTTATGTTTCTTGTAATACTTCTCTCCCACATACACTACTATATGCCCTTTTGGTACCTCTAATTTTGTTCGTAAAAGAACATTATACTTAGCTTGTCGAATCATCGCTCTTAATCCTATAATCCCCATTATCAACTAATTAATCAAACTTCTTTAGCTAATATTTCTTTTTCCTTTTTCTCGCTTTGACTTGCCTTCCTTATATTTCAATCTGGATGAGGAGGAGGAGAAAGAAGTTAAAATTGTTTAATGTTTAGATATGATTGATGAAAATATAAGTTGTGTATATATAGGATTTAAATTCTATTGGTTGTTTATGAATTGATAGAATAATATTATATTAATTAATTACTATATGGAAAGAAGTGTGGACCCAAAGAAAGCTCGACGGTGGATGTTTCTAATTTTTCTTTTTTTGTTGCATGCATTATTACTATGATAGTAGCAGTGATCTCATGCATTTATCAATTGGATCCCCCAACTTGTTGCAGTGTGAATACTTTTGAATGAATTAGAATTTTTGAATGAAATATCTATATTTATGGTGATAGCCCATAGTTTTTGTTTTAGTTCATACCGCGTACCGCTTTGTAGAATTCGAGCTATTTTTTTTAAAAAAAAATTCTTCTTTGATCTTCAAATTTTATTTTGAAATACTTTTAAAAATTATATTTGAATACACAATAAATTTGACACTAGTTGCATTTCAAATCAAATCACATGAATTGAAAAGAATAAAGTGTAATATTTTCTCCGATTCAATACAATGATATTTCATAAATTAAGAATTATTATTTTTTTAGATTTTTACTTGATATATTCTTAATTCAATGTACAAATTTAAATAATAATAATTTATGTCAAAAAGGAAAAAAATTTACAATTGAGGATATTTTAGTCAAAACTTCTATTAATTTAATTTTTAAAAGTAAATGAATACCTTAATCCATATATCAAGCCTAAAATATCTTTTGAACTGAAAGGAATAATAACATACTATAGAGTATATACTATAGATCAAGTTGTAAGAACAATATATAATTTTACAGTATTAATAAATATAATGTAAGTTTTGAGTCATCAAAATTAGTTGTATAATTAGATGAAGACGATGCATTGAGGGTGTGTTTGGTACGGAGGAAAATGTTTTCCATGGAAAATGTTTTCCTAGAAAATAAGTAGATTTTGGACTTATTTTCTCATGTTTGGTTGGTGAGTAGAAAATATTTTTTCGAAAATGATTTTTAGTGTTTGATTTATGAATGAAAAATGTTTTTGAGAGACATCTTTTATTTTTATTAGAGTAAAAAATAATTTATGAAATTGAAAATATTTTTTAAAAACAAAATTATTATTTTTTTGGGGTGGTAGTGGTGGTGGTGGGTAGTTGGGGGGGGTACGAGTGAAAAAATAAAAATTTGAAGTTGATAGTATTTTTAAAAAGCAAAATTAATTTTTTTGGGGGGGGTTAAGGGTGGGTAGGGGGGCTGGCCGGGGGAGGGGGGTAGGAGTTTAAAAATAAAAATTTGAAGTTGAAAATAATTTTAAAAAGCAAAATTAATTTTTTGGGGAGGGGGTGAGGTTGGGGGGTTGGGGTTGGCCGGTGGTGGGTGGGGAGGTCAGGGATCGGCTGAAAAAATAAAATTTTAAAATTGAAAATATCTTTTTAAAATTGATGTTTTCCCCCCAAAAAAATGTAATTTGAAATTGAAAAGTTTTGAAAATGTTTTCCTTAATTTTTGAAGGGAAGCCATTTTCCTTAATTTTAGGAAAATAAGTTGATTTGGAAAACATTTTTCAAAATTTTTATCCCAACCAAACATGAAAAAATTGGAAAACAGTTTCTGGCTTCATACCAAACACACTCTAAATGATGCATTTTCTTGAGTTACAACACTTGAAATATAATTCTTTTTTTAAAAAAAAAATAAATTCTGTTGCATCCAAAGTTCGTGGTATATTCTGCGTCTTGCTAGCTGTTATATATCATTAATTAATAGCATCAAGTGTCATTAAATAAAACACAATTACGTCGCCATTTCGTGATAAATTTCTTTAAGTGCTATTGTTGATTTGTTTGTTAATTTTTTAATATGTTCCCACCTTGCTCTCTAGGTTTTGCCACTTCAACAAAAGTTATATAGTCAACATAACATAATATATTATACTTTTTTTTTCCATAGGAAACTTTCACATATAGCCACTTAAAAATAATTAATTTCTTTCCATAGCTAGAGTTTGATAATTATAATTTGTAGCTACATGTTATATGGAGGAGAGAGACGAGCGAGACTGGGAGAGAGAGGGGGAAAAGAGTGAGAGAAAGGTGAATTGTATCTGTATATTGGTTAGTAAATTGTATATTATACATATGTATTTGTATATATGGCAAGAAAGATTGGCAGAGGGAGGAGAGAGGCGAATGAGATCGAGAGAGAGGCGAGACAGAGACGACAGAGAGTGGGAGAGAGGTGAATTGTATATGTATATAATTGTATATTATACATACACATTTTGTATATAGGGCAAGCGAGATTGGGAGAGGGAGGAGAGAGGCGAGCGAGATTGGGAGAGGGAGGAGAGAGACGAGTGAGGTCAGAAAGTGGGAGAGAGGTGAATTGTATATGTATATAGGTTAAATAATTGTATATTATACATATGTATTTGTATATTCTGGCGACTTATACACATACAAACATGACTAATTATACAAATTTGAAGTCAGCTCACGTAATTAATGTCTAATGTTAGTCGTGAGTGATAATTATAGCAAACTATAACTATGATGAGTAATTTAATAATATAAATTTGCTTTTGTTGCGTAATTTTTCCTTTTTTTATTGACTTGATACTTGATCACCTTAAGAAATTATTTATTAGAAATTTATTTTACTATATTAAACTTTCTACTTCTCAAGATAAATATGGGTGGTAAATGGTAATGATCCTCTTAAAAAATTAACTAGTGACATTAATAAAACGGGCAATTTGTTAATTATAACATTTTTGCTTCTTCACTAATTTTAAAAAAATTACTGATAACTTAAAAAAATATTGCAGAAAGGATAATTTTACAAAAATATAATTTAATATATTTTCGGATTTTTAAACATTTATTTATTTTGAACCATAAGAGAGTGCTAGAAATATATTTATTTTGGACTGAGGAATATAATCCTTATTAATTGTATATTAACAATGTCTTTTTTTACTTGTCCAATTTTGATTTTTTACTCCTTTTTTACTTGTTATTTTTGATAAATCAAGATTTTTTTTACCTATTATACCTTCAATTTATTTAGAGGATTAATGTTTTTGAAAAGGGTAGAACCTCTTTATAAGAAAATTGATTTTGAAATTATATCAATTAATATAAATAAAATGATAAACTCACTATTTTAATTATTATTTTCTCAATAGATATCCCAAATCAAAAATAGACAAATAAATAAGGATAGGACATTAATACTTTGTGTGGTTACTTAATAATAAGGATACAATTGGAACAAAATAACTATAAAAAAATTAATTTATTAAAAAATTAACAGGTAAAAAAAAATTTAATAAAAGTTAATTGGTTAAGAATAAACAAGTAAGAGAAAATTTTTACCAAGGACAAGTAAAAATAATATCTTTTGTGCCTAGTTATTTAGTAGAGTAGAGCCCAACTTCTATATGTCAATATCTTCAAATAACAATCTTATTATAATAAAGTTTTTTTTTTTCGAAAATCATTTTTAGGTTATGTTTTGTCTCTTTATAACATTTTCTTAATCTAAGATAAGAACATCGTCAACATTTTATTATAATAATTAAGTTTTTTCTCGAAATACTACTTTTTATGTATATTTATCTCTTTATTATAACCAGTAATAACTGTATACCTATAACAACACCATCCTCTTTATAACAATATACCCTTTTCAAAATTACCCATTTATAGTAAATATCTTCCTTTTGGTAATACAATAACTAATCATTTTTATAGAAATAGAATCGTTAACATTACCAATAATTGATAGATATTTTGACCAATTTTTAATAACCTTAAAAAAAATAAAAAAATCTTATGCATTCGTAATTCGACTAGGATAATTTAGCTCATTAATTTGCCTATCCGTAATTAGTCGAAACCGTTTTTACTATTTATTTGTGTTTCCAAGCAAAAAAATAACACCTTATGATATCCCATTGTGCGCGACTAATCATTATTTTCAATCTAAATATAATACTAATCCAACTGATCTTCCCTTCCAAAATAAATAAATAAATTATCAAATCTTTTGTCAGTAATCATTTGGAGGTGCCATTACCATTTAGGAGTCGTTTGGTAGGATGCATTAATTCAAATAATCCTTGGATTAAAATTTAATCCATCCAATACAATGTTTGGTTGCACAATTCAACTCAAACATACCTAATACATGGATAATTTAATACTTCATATGTGGTCTTATCTAATACCAAGGATACCTAGGGATTACTAATACCATGTTTAGTAAGCCTTGGATAAGGCAATGAAATGACTGAATTGCCCCTTAATTTCTTTATATACCCTTCACAATTGATAAAGAAACCCACGATGTTCTGCTTTTGGCGCCTTTACTTTTTCTTTGGCGGGCTTTTTTCTTCTCTGGCGATGGAGAAGGTGCAGCAGCTTAGGGTTACTACTGAACAACATCTTCCCATTAGCCAGCTCCAACTATTTGATTTTCTAACAAGGTTTGAACTTTCTTCTTTTCTTGTTTTCTTTTGTTCTTGTTCCCAAAATGGTTATAAATAGGTGTATTGAGATGTGCTTGATGAAATTAGTATTTTGTGGGTTTAAACTTTTTATGTTTAAAATTTATGGATTTCTGCTCATTTTATGTGTATTGATTTTGTTTATTTTTATGAAAAAATTAGGTGTTATTATGGATCTTCAACATCTTTCAACTACTGAATATATTATTCTTGAGGAGATAATGTCCCAACAATTTCTTGTAGTCCTTATTTGGCTTTTTATGGCTATTCATGGTCATTCGCTAAGAAGACGATATAGAAATGGGTGTGAGATTAGGTACCGTATGAGTGCTCGAATTCCAAAAAATATTTTTCACTTAAATTGCATCATAAATGATAGTGACAGTGTGTGCATCGATAAGTTAAGAATGGATAGAAATGCCTTTCATAATTTAGTTATATTAACTAAGGATATCGGAGGTTTGACTGATGGTAAATATATGTCAAGTAGTGAAAAGCTAGCAATGTTCTTAAACATATTGGCTCATCACGAGAAGAATAGATCAATTAAGATCGATTATATTAGATCTGGATGGAGCGTAAGTCAAGCTTTTAATGAATGCTTGAGAGCTATACTTAAACTAACTCCATTGTTACTTGTCAATCCTAAACCGGTGCTTGAAGATGAGATTGAAGATCGATGGAAATGGTTTAAGGTAGGTGAAATTAATTTTAGCATCTATACATTACTAGAAAATATAATCTTACTAAGATTTTCTTTTAGTGTGAGATAACTCTATATTTTTATAGGGTTGTTTAGGTGCACTAGATGGTACTTATGTTCACATTAGAGTTTCATCAGAGTACAAGCCAAGATACAGAACAAGGAAGGGAGATATAGCCACTAATGTATTGGGAGTTTGTGATAGAAATCTCAATTTTACTTATGTGTTACCTGGTTGGGAAGGATCAGCTGCTGATGGTCGTGTATTACGAGATGCTATAGTGCGACACAATGGTTTAAAAATTCCTGAGGGTATGCCATGTATATGTGCTTATATATTCATATTAAAACACAAGAAGAATGGAGTATTTAATTCTTTTGAAAAGATAACTGTACATAAAAAGAATAGAGGAGTAACTAAGTCTTATGTTTATATTATAGGTAATTATTATTTGTGTGATGGAGGATATACAAATGGAAAAGGTTTTCTTTCACCCTACAGAGGGTATAGATATTGGTTAAGAGATTGGCAAGGTGACAACCCCCCACCTCGATGTCGAGAAGAACTTTTTAATATGAAGCATGCTAGGGCTCGTAATGTTATTGAAAGGGCGTTTGGTCTCTTAAAAGGGCGTTGGGGAATTCTTAGGAGCTCTTCTTGGTACTCTGTTAAAGTTCATAACAGAATTATAAGTGCTTGTTGTTTGATTCACAACTTTATCCGTAGAGAGATGATGTTGATCCTTTAGACATAGATATGGAAGAGCAAGTGGAGAATCAACCTGAACATATTGATGTTGTTGAATCGTCAGAAGAGTGGACTACTTGGAGGGATGAATTATCTCAATCAATGTGGAATGCAAGATCTAATCAGTGATGACACATTATAATTTTTTTTGAGATTAGCTTAGCTAATTTGGGCTTTAAAGGTGAACATTTTATTAGAAGTAAGAATAACTCTTCTGCTTCAGTGAACTAGTGATCTTATACTAGTTAATTGTGAGAGTCTTGATTCCTTTTTGTACTTGAAACTTTTAGAATATGTTATTATGAAGTTTGTGATTTTCTTAATATTTGTTAGTCATGCTTTCTTGAAGAACTACGGCTACTAAAACTTATGCAGGAAAAGTTTGATAAATAACTGTTACTTGTAAGCATTGTACATCTTTAACTCTTTAGCGACCCAAAATGCGCACATACTTCAACCTTTTCTGATGTATTGACTCTTTTGTGGTACTCGTCTTCCTTTTTTTCTTAAAATCTGTTCTACAAGAATATAAAGTCAAAATGAGTAATCAAACATCTTCACACACATCAAAAAGATCAAGAAATTCAACTCCTTCAACTCGAAGGACATGGACTACAGCAGAAGAACGAACTCTTATTAATGGATTAAAAGAGTTATGTATTAATGGTTGGAGAAGTGATAATGGAACCTTTAGGTCGGGATACCTAAAAGAGCTAGAACGTTATCTACGCAAACATCATCCTAACAGCGGATTGAAAGGTGAACCACATGTCTTATCTAAAACAAGATATTGGAAGAAATGTTATGCGAGTATAGCCATGCTAAAGAGTCGAAGTGGATTGGGATTTCAATATAGTGATGGAACTATAATAGTTGATGATCCCAAATTTTGGGATGACTTTCTAAAGGTAATTAATACTTTATAAAAGTTATTGTAATTTTTTTTACACTATCTGCCTGATGCCACATGCCTTTTCTTTTAATGATTATTTTCTAGGTTGATCCAAATGCCAAAAATATGGATACCAAAAAATGGCCGATGTTTGCGGATTGGGAGGAAATCTTTGGCAGGGATAGAGCAACAGGAGAGTTTGCAGAAGGGCCATTAGATGCTGTTGAGGAAATTCAAAAGAGTCAATCTTCAGGACTGTTTAACAACATGAGTTTGGGATTTCCTATTGATCTTGATGGCGATGAAGAAGCCGGTTCTAGTCATAGACCTAATATGACTACGGGAAAAGATGAAAATGCTTTTGGAGCTACTGCATTTCCTGAAGCATCTCAAAATGAAAATGCTGGCACATTTGAACCCGAAGAAGCTGAATCTCAACAAACCAATAAACAAGGTGAGTCTACCAAAAGATCATCTAATGTCAATGAAAAGGAGAATTGCAAAAAAAGAAAAAAGATTTCGGAAAATGATTCTGAGACATTTCTTAAGGGTATGGTGGAGGTTATAAAAAAATTTACTGAAAGTCAAGACAAACGAATGGGTGCTTTGATTGACAAGATTGGAAATCGCGATCAATCTGATCTTCGAGATCAAATTTATTCCATCATTGAATCTCACATATTTGAGTTGTACTCTACAGAGCAACGCATCAAAGCAACAATGGTTCTTTGTGATGATGTCAAAAAGATGGAACTATTTATACGCATGGGTGAACTTGAGCGTCAAACTATGATGTTTATGATCATCAATGACAAACTTTAAAGTACCGTAGACTTCAAGAAAAGTGGAGAGTCCATTTTGCTATTTTTGCTTGACTGAAGACCTTCAAATGTTTGATTGCAATGCTATTTTTTGATACCTCTGTTATGTCCTGTATTGAAAATGGTTGGCGTAAGACGGACACGAGGATAATAGCTTTTGTGTAATTAGAATCTATGGAAAAACTTGAACATGGTGTCACTTGTGATAAACTGAAATGATGTATGTAAATGTGCTTATTTGGATTGTTTTTGTCAATTCATGTACTTGGTTCTCACTTCTCCTTTTCTCTGTACATATTGAAATGTGAATGATTGGAGTTAAATCATGGAATTATGTTAGTTTGGTCATGGACCATGTTATTTGTTTCCAGCCTCCTTCTTTTTAGCCTCTTTCTCTTTATATCATGTGTTAGTGTCATTAGTTTTGAATTAAATATAAAATTCTACATGCCAAAATGGTGGTATCTGCAACCTTGTGCAGAAATAATGGAAATATATATGGCTTTTGATCAGAACTCCCTGGTTTGAACTGATATAGCAGCAATATATATCTTTGATCACAAGAATTGGTACAAAGTAATTTACAGATGATCTGAAAATGCAGTCATGTGACTACACCTCGTGCTCCTTGTAGCTGCTTCCTATCCGGGCATCTATTAACTCATTGACTGCACATTCTTCCAACAATAGACGTGCCTGAAAATGAATTCATGACAATTTCATTGATATGTTAAAGGGGGAAATGGAAGGAACTCCTGCATACTGCTCCCTACAAAATCAGAACTAAAAACAGATGTAAAATAAGATGTTGAAGTATACCCATTCTGTGAGACACTGCTGGCCTTTAGGCCTTTGCTTCAAGTTCGGACAAAAAATGAATGAGTTTCACCCATATAAAACTTCAAACACCGTATATATAAAAATATTCCATGGTGATAGGCTTGCACATTTATGCAAATTACGATATAACTTACAACATTGTGCGTAAGGTGGCTTCAAGAGAGCCAAGAAAATACTAACATGATAGAAGAGGAAGTGTCGTTATAAGTTGGGAGGGGTGAAGAAGTTTGTTGTTTCTGCAAGTTTGACATTTAGTTGGGAGGGGTGATGATTCACTTAAATAATGTCAAAACCATCCAATACAATGGGACTAACAATTCATTTCTCGAAATAGTCATATTTGAGAGGATAATGTGATGAGAAATATTGGCCAATGGAATTCACTAAAGCTCACCAATGGAATGAACATGAAAATATGTAATAATGTTATATACACAATAAAAAAAATCACATAATAATTCAAGGGTATAATTGAAAATAAGTCTTTTGTAGAGTTTTAAACCACCCACAAAATCATGTGAGAAATAATGAACCAAACACTTGATAAAAAATAATCCCTGCATTATTAATCCCTGCATTGCTAATCCCTGCATTGTTAATCCCTGCATTACTAATCCCTGCATTATTAATCTTTCTACCAAACGACTCCTTAGTAGTTAATTCAACTGGAAATGATGCATTTATTTATATTTAATTACTGTATCTATTATTTTGGTTGTCAGTGCACCTAACCTGGCTAGCTAGTTTTTTATTATGGTCCATATAATTTTCCAGTTAATAAGATCAAGATCAGGGTAATAATAAAAACAGGAAAAAGGATTTAAAAAAAAACATTATTTGAATATTGAATATACATATTACATTGGGAATAGTCCATGTTACAAAATTGAAGAGATCGAGGCTGACTTAGTCAAGCTCTCTTAATCAAATGTCTCGAATTTAAGCTATAGAAATAAAGTAACTCTTGGTAGGAAAATGAGAGCTGTATAAATCCGGAAGAGTCGGACCAATGAATTCCAGATACCAAATGGTAGAGAAAAAAAAAAGAAGAAAAATCACTAAGACTATATGAGATGAAATAAGTTTACAATTCTTTAAAGTCTATGATGACTTTAGTAAAGAAATTAGACTAATAAAGTAATCTTCACTACATGGAATTGTAATACCTCCCATAGGATGATTATACCCAAATTCTTCTTCAGCCCAATGTAACAAATCTTGAAATAAAGGATGATTTAAGTAAGAAATTGGAACAACAAATCTCCTATATGTTTCACCAACATAAACTGCAAAATGTCCCTTTGGTACATCATTTGTAGTAGATGAAATACTTCCATTTCTTGGTGAAATTGTTCTTCTAAGCTTTTCTTTAGCATTTGATATTCCAACTAAACCTCTTCCCATTTTTAAAAACAAAGGATTTGAGGCTAAATTGATGTTATAATTTGAAATGAATTTGACTTGTGTTTGAAATGGAAGATAGGTAAAGTAGAGTATATATAGAGAGAGAGACATTTCAATCCTCAAATTGGCAATAAATTAATGAAGATTAATGTGTGAAGTTGGCAAACATATCAGGTGAAGAAATTGGCAAAAGACCACATGGTTTTGCCTAATCTATTTCAGGACATCATGTCCTACCACTTTAGGGTACAGCATTAATAAAAATCTTGAACTATTTGAAAAATGTGACATGCTGATTTATGTTGAACATATCATTAGGTAAATATTCTTTTTTCGTAATTAAATTTTTAGATGAGATAAATAATTATTCAGTTTTAATATGATGTGGGGCGGATGCACGTCTCGAACAACGGGTTGATTTGAAATGAACCGAGTACTTTCCATGCATAATGTAAATTTATGTGTTAACTCCACTAAAATTGCACAACATAGTAGATATAGACCCACAATTTTAAAATAAAGCAAAACTAAGACTAAAAACCGTTTGAACCTATAAATTTAAAATCTTGAATCTTTCGTTAACATGATGCTAGAACATGCACAAGTTTCAAGTTCAAATTTTACCATAATGATGGTAGAGGCAGCTTTCAATTTCAACACATTATATATGCACATAATTTTTCTTGACCTTCTATACATAATATAATTTTCAAGCCCTCTACGCACTTCTAGCTAGCTCTGCTTATCAATTATTATTATTGCATGTTTGTCTCACTAAAAACTCAATCGCACAGTAGAGGATATATTCGAAACATAGATAAGCAAATACTCTCGTATTATATTTATGAATGAGATGATCACATATCTCAAACAACATCCATAATTGACTTTTGACAAACACATACTAACTGCACTTCCTGTACCGTTGTTTATTGATTAAAAAAAATGTTTCTAGATCATATGAGGATAACAAAAAGTAGCTCATTTTCCTATATTCTAGAGGCATTGAACCTGGACTTGGCATTGTTTAATAAATCAACCTTTTGCCAATTTACCAGAAAAAGTTAGTGGGCTCATTTCTTGAAAATAGTGCTCTTTTTTTTTTCTTCTCTATGTTTGGGTTAGCTTATCAAGAATAAATATTTTTGTTACTCTGTTGCTGGCATTGAAGTAAATACCTCAATGGATATAGGGAAAATTTTTTTGAAGTAAAATCCAAAAATTTTTTGTTTCCAAAATGAGTTTTTATCATATTTTAGTTCCTAAACAGAATTTAAGTTTATTCTTAGTGAAATCTGACTTTGAGAAAGTATTGATGTTCTGTATGTAGTCTGTATGTACCTAATTTGTTAAGGTAGATAGGTGATTTCCTATAAGTGCTGAAATGTTTGGTGTAAACTAAAAGGAACAAAACATGAATTCAATAAATGCTCAAAATTTGTTGTACTTAGCTCCATTCGTCTTAATCGTCTTCATTTTCATTTTCTATGAGTATTATTATATCACTATCATCAGCCATTTATGGCAAAACGTGTTATTAAAAGTCAGATCATTATCAGTATTGTTAAGTCAATGCAATTTATGTCGACACATTGTTAGTCATAAGAACCGATTATTGAATAAATCGAGGAAGTCAAACCCATCATTAATTAACAAATTTTCATACTAGTTGTTGCCTCATTTTCTTCCTTTTTTTTTTTTTGTTGAATTGTGTCTGGAGACTGCAAACCGATAGTTCACATTTAGCAATCGCACATGATTCTTAATTTTCACGCTCACTATTTGCTTAATTATATCTTCAACAAGTCCTGCATACGTGAACATGATTCTTTTTCATAGGTCAATCACATGGACATAAATTTTTTAATCAATTGTAGATGTACAAAGTTTTAAAGATATTTCTTTGCAAGTACGAGGTTAGTTGAATAATTAAACTTATTTAACATAACTAATTATCATGTTTAGATGTCTACAAATGAGTACAATCACATCTTTGATAATGAATAAGGGGCCAAGTGATAGTAATATAGTATTACTTATCCAATCCAAGTTGTCATTTGATCATTAGACAAGAGACTTGATCCATTCATAGTGGTATTAGTCAAATTAAAGAGGGTCCTCTTGCTTTTGGTTATGAGAAAAGTAGTAGGACATGCTGTATTTTTCTTCAACAAGTATTATATGGTCTAAGTACTTTGTCAATTAATGAATTGGAAAAGCAAACCATGTTATATTTCATGTGTTGTTGTCTTTTCAACATCACTAAACATTTAGATATGCATAACAAATTACTACTTGCCTATACTATATATACTTATGCACAGTCTTCTTAGCAAAAAAAAAAAGTTACTTTCTTGTGAACAGTCAAGATAGTGATAGACTTTTAAATGAAATACATGAAACTTAATTAATTTGGCATAAATATTTGGTGTTTGGATTTTAGGCCACACAGGCCATAGTGAAAACTGTCCATAAAAATCTTGAGGATCAGCGTTAGCATTGAGGTGAATCACCGCACTACCTTTATCATACATGGACATTACATGAAGTAAGAGTGCATAGTCAACACGCACCTAAAGTGCCTATGTTGGAACTTTGAGTGTTTAGCAGATTAGATTCCTACTAAAGAAGTGCTGCTCAAGGTCAACTCATTATTCAATTTATGAAATTCAATGGGATCCAGAAGTATTGCTCAATGTCAACTCATTATTCAATTCATATAAATTTAATGGAATCCAGAAGTGCTGCTCTGTAACGACCTGCTTAGTCGTTTTGAGCAGCAGATTTTATTTCTGGAAAACTGTCTGAGACGACGTATCCAACGACGGACCGTCATGGGCACGACGGACCGTCGAGGGTGTCTCGTTTCAAACACTTGGAATTCTTATATTTGAGTGCTGAAATCGACTCTCTGAACTCTGTGACGGACCTGCAGGACGGACCGTCACAGACATGACGGACCGTTGTGAGGTTCCGTTTCAGAACACTTCAACTCTTGAGAATTGGGTACTGAGAGCAATTCTCTGTCCGTCGTGACGGAAGTGCAGGACGGACCGTCGTAGGCACGACGGACCGTCACAGGTTGCGTAATCCCAGTCTGGGTCAAATTTCTGGGTAAGTTTTAAAGGGGAGTTTTGGACTATTCTTGCTATAATTATAAATTTTAGTGGGTCAATGTTAAAAACTCAAATCCTTGGGGGTGTAAAGGAGATGACCTTGAGTTATTTAGTGGGTGGTTTCCTCATCTTTTATACCTAATTA